>CM068824.1:158712288-159274788 GCA_028554795.2 Sinohyriopsis cumingii
GCCTAGTTTTCTCAAGTTATACTGAACATATTCAGTGGGGACCAAGAAACACAGAGCCTAGTTTTCTCAAGTTAAACTGAACATATTCAGTGGGGACCAAGAAACAGAGAGTCTAGTTTTATCAAGTTATACTGAACATATTCAGTGGGGACCAAGAAACACAGAGCCAAGTTTTATCAAGTTATACTGAACATATTCAGTGGGGACCAAGAAACAGAGAGCCAAGTTTTCTCAATTTATACTGAACATATTCAGTGGAGACCAAGAAACACAGAGTCTAGTTTTCTCAATTTATACTGAACATATTCAGTGGGGACCAAGAAACATAGAGCCTAGTTTTTTCAAGTTATACTGAACATATTCAGTGGGGACCAAGAAACACAGAGCCTAGTTTTCTCAAGTTAAACTGAACATATTCAGTGGGGACCAAGAAACAGAGAGCCAAGTTTTATCAAGTTATACTGAACATATTCAGTGGGGACCAAGAAACACAGAGCCTAGTTTTATCAAGTTATACTGAACATATTCAGTGGGGACCAAGAAACAGAGAGCCAAGTTTTCTCAATTTATACTGAACATATTCAGTGGAGACCAAGAAACATAGAGTCTAGTTTTCTCAATTTATACTGAACATATTCAGTGGGGACCAAGAAACACAGAGCCTAGTTTTCTCAAGTTATACAGAACATATTCAGTGGGGACCAAGAAACACAGAGCCTAGCTTTATCAAGTTATACTGAACATATTCATATGAGTGAACCTAAAAAACTCAAATATAAGTTGTAACCCATTGAGAAATAGAAATTCTTGAAAGAGGGGACTTAACAATATAAGTTGACACATGTTTAAAATATAATCATTAAAAACAAACGAGGCTATTGTGCAGAAATGGGTTCTGTAACATTTCTATATTTATCATATCTGCTCTCCATACCTTGCCAAGCATTCGTCCCAGAAAGTAGAAATGTTTATTGAAATTTTCCACCAGGATTGATGACTGTGGATTTGGATACAGAAAATGGTCAGTTGTTTGACTGAAAAACCCTCTATTGGGATCAAAGCCTGTTTTTAACAGCTGGGACAAAAATTCTCGAAATATTCCTCCACCATCTACCCCAGCTTCATCTAACCCTGCTGCATTCACCAGCTGTACCCTCATCTTCAGCTTCAGATTTGGCTCTGAAAAGACAGAATTAGTATTCAATTTGCAATTCAAATATTTGTGATTTGTGATTTTGATTTTTAACGTAGCTTTAACAATTTTTCAGTCATATTGCTACGATGTCTGCATTGTGGCAGTTTATGGTGATGTCTAGCACTGGGGCATCATGCTGCAGACATGCAGCATGATGTCCCACCCAGTCACATTATCCTGACACCAGGCCGACCAGTCCTAACACTAACCTCTTAATGCTGAATGCCAAGCGAGGCAGCTGTTAGTACCATTTTTATAAGTCTCTGGTATGACTCGGCCAGGGATCGAACCCACGACCTCCCGCATCCGAGGCCGACGCTCTAACCACTAGGCCACCGGAGCGGTCACCAATTCAAATATTACCTATAATGTTGTTATTGAAAGATAAAACAGTATGATATATTATAAACATTCCTTTTTACTGACTAGATAAATGTTTTATCTAACAATGGTGGTAATGACTAAAACACTGATAGTATTTATCATGGCTTTAATTGCAATTATTGCTTCTGTATATAGTAAATACATGAAACTTGATAGTTTTAAACAAACTGTCACTACAATATTATGAAATTTTGTTGATACACCAGTTTATTCCATCTTCTATTATGGCTTAGTACTGATATTTCTGTCGGCAAATATGAAAACTATTGTCATGCATAAACAATGGTCCCATCGCATGTAGTATTTAAACTGTGCTTTGAAGTATGGTGTATCCCTAACCATATCCGACTTCCATAAACTTCAGCAAAAAAGGTTCAATTTAACACTGCCACTGCTGTCAGCACAAGTTACACATATCCGACTATGCTGATGAGACAAGAATATTAACAGTTTTTATACATCCATTTTTTAAATGCTATTGAGCAGTGTTTTTAAAATTTGTCTTGTATCTGTCAAAGGTCTACAGAGTGTGCAAGTAATATGCAAACATTAAAAACAGGAGTACCAGTACATTTTGCTCCTGCTGGGAGTTTAATGCCACACAATGTGGGTACTAGGCTGGTGTGGTTAACTGGGAGTTTAATGCCACACAATGTGGGTACTAGGCTGGTGTGGTTAACTGGGAGTTTAATGCCACACAATGTGGGTACTAGGCTGGTGTGGTTAACTGGGAGTTTAATGCCACACAATGTGGGTACTAGGCTGGTGTGGTTAACTGGGAGTTTAATGCCACACAATGTGGGTACTAGGCTGGTGTGGTTAACTGCAGAGATTATTGACCGATGGGTGTAAATGACTTGGACCTTTGGTTAAGGTAAGCAGTCTTGGAGTTAACTTAATTTGCAGAAACCACTGTGTTCATATTTGCTTTACTCTAACCATGAGCTCTGACCTTTAAACCCCAGAATGTATAGGTTTCTTTATTACTTTAAGTGCAAGCCATCAACAAACTTTGGTTAAGAAACTTTCACAAGAAAAAGGTTATTCTGCAAAACCAGTTCTTCTTTGAGCCACAATAACCATAACATTTGCCCTTTTGACACCAAACTCAATAGATATCTTGCATACATTAAGTGCAAGCCCTCCACAAACTTTGGTCAAGGTATATAGTTTTGAACAAAACTTAGTCGCAAAAAAAAATTGTTCTTTTATTCACAATGACCTTGACATATAACCTTCTCACTCCAAAAATTGGTCTTCTTTCTTACCTAACACGTTGTTGATGTTGCTGTAGGGTTTAACGCCATTTTTCAGCACATGATAGGCTATAAACGGTGGCCAGTATTAATGGTGGAGGAAGAACCTGGGAAATCCCCGGAAAGAACCACCAACCCAAAACTCATGGATTTATTGAAACTTACTCAAAACTTTGCAAATTTATGTAAAAATAATTTTGTTTTTGTCAAAACTGCATGTCCCCTATGTAGCCAAAAAATCCAAAATGTTCTTAATGTCAAACAATTTGAATATTCACTACAACTGCATGAAAATCTAATAAGGTCGTCTATATTACCAACAAACCTACCAGATTTCATTTGTCCAGAGCATGTTGTTTTTGCTTCATGGCACTAACAAGGTTAAATAAAACAAGTTTATGTCCAGGTATGTAAGCACTGATGGCATAAACAAATTTTATATATAGAAAACCACTCAAACCAAAAGATTTTGGTAGCTCTGGGTGATCGAGTTCTAAACCACTCATCTTTACCAATTACTGCCATATCATTTCTATCCTCGTGGATTCAAGCCGTGGGCTCTGACAATGTGGGTATGTCAGAAAACTTGTCAGTAAGTTCCTGTGGGTTAGTGGTTCTTACCAGGGCCTTCCGGGCTTCATCCTCCACCAGTAATATTGGCTGCCATGTACAGCCTATCATGTGCTGAAACAGTGTGTTAAAGCGACAACAACCAAAAGATTTCTTATCAAGGTCAAGGAAAGTATGAGAATCATGCAAGGGTCAAAAGAATTTTGGACTTTGGAACAGAAACCAACACTGGAGTTAAAATACAGGGTACAATGACATACAATATTTTAGCAGAAAAAACTAACATCATGACTACATTCCTCACTTAATATGATGGAATTTACATAATTGACAATAATCTATTCTATGCAAACTGGTGAAGTAACTGATATTTACCATTTTCAGGTGATAACTTATCGAATGCATCCTCATATATGTAATTTCTCCTAATTGTTACGCCAATTGACGGCCCAGACATGAAGTGAACAAAGTCTCCTTGTTGATCCTCACGATCTTTTTCTATCAGCTTTTGGAATATCTAGAATATAAAAATAATTGTATATTTTTTAGAAATTATTTTTATCTTACCCACTTGTGCTTAATGTTTCTTTCGTAGTACTTGCTTCATCTCTTTACAAGACCCTTCAGTATCTTGCAACTCCAGAAGTTCCTCCTATGCAAATAAAATGATAACCACATCTTTTGCTTTGTTTTAGCAACTGAAGTTCTGATGTATTATCTGCTCGCTGTAATGAAGTCAGACAAGAGTGGTCTCCCCTAGTGGCACCAAATCCTACCATTCATCAGTTACTACTGAAGAAGTGCACACAATGCATTGACGCATCTATGGAAAGGGTTTGGGAGGGTGTGCCTACATGATCATATCATGATAGGGTCAAGTATTATCAGTGAAAAATATTTTACTAAAATATTGTTTTTTTCTTCAAATACATTAACTGATAGCTTTATGGGCCAATGGTTGCAAAGACTGCATGTTCGTGTTTCCTGAAAAGTTATGAAGAAAGGATGTACATCTAAACGAGAAAAATCTGAAACTGCCTTTACCATATATTGGTGGACTCAACAAGAGATTACAAAATAATCTTCTGAAAACATGTAGCTATGTGATTCACAAACTCTTTAACACCATCCATTCAATGTCGGTATATCCCAAAGATTAAACACCTCTGAGTATGGTTATCTATAAACTTCAGTGTGATAATTGTGAAAAAGACAACATTGGTGAACCACTAATAGCCTTGAAACAAGAGTTAAAGATGTGAAAAAGACAACACTGGTGAGCCACTAAAAGCCTTGAAACAAGAGTTAAAGACGTGAAAAAGACAACATTGGTGAACCACTAATAGTCTTGAAACAAGAGTTAAAGATGTGAAAAAGACTACATTGGTGAACCACTAAAAGCCTTGAAACAAGAGTTAAAGATGTGAAAAAGACAACATTGGTGAACCACTAATAGTCTTGAAACAAGAGTGAAAGATGTGAAAAAGATTACATTGGTGAACCACTAATAGCCTTGAAACAAGAGTTAAAGATGTGAAAAAGACTACACTGGTGAACCACTAATAGCCTTGAAACAAGAGTTAAAGATGTGAAAAAGACTACACTGGTGAACCACTAAAAGCCTTGAAACAAGAGTTAAAGACGTGAAAAAGACAACATTGGTGAACCACTAATAGTCTTGAAACAAGAGTTAAAGATGTGAAAAAGACTACATTGGTGAACTACTAAAAGCCTTGAAACAAGAGTTAAAGATGTGAAAAAGACAACATTGGTGAACCACTAATAGCCTTGAAACAAGAGTGAAAGATGTGAAAAAGATTACATTGGTGAACCACTAATAGCCTTGAAACAAGAGTTAAAGATGTGAAAATGGCAACATTGGTGAACCACTAAAAGCCTTGAAACAAGAGTCAAAGAACAATTGTTACATAACGCAGAATCCCTGACAGCAGTTGGTGAACACTGCAAAGAAATGTGCCTCACTGTTTCTTGGGATAATATCAGAGTAGTCAGCAGAGACAATAATACCCTAAGAAGAAAAGTAAAGGAAGTTATTGAAATCCTTCAGGAGGGACTAGTGTTGAACGTTGATTCTGGATTGGACTTTCTGCAAGTGTAGAGAAGGATTTTGTCAAGGGATCAACATATTGGTGATCATGTGACTCCACTCTAGACTTCATTCCTCTGAGGAAGGTCTTGTGATAAGGTCGAAAGCTAAGGAGTCATGTATTTGTTTGCTATAGAAAGGTATCTACTTGTACTTCATTAATTATAAATGGTGTCACCGGTAACAACATTCATTCCAGGACATTATCCAATTAAAATATGTTAAGAGAAGAGGAAAGAGGTCAAAGGAATTACAAGCCTGGAGCTTTCCCTAGTTCCATTCTCCTAATGCACTGCTGTCCAAACTTTCTGACACCATGGGCCACTGAAAAATGTTTTTCTTGAAGCTGAGGGCTACAGCAGAAAACTGAGAAGCAATGACTATATAGCTGCACGAGCTCTGGCGGGCCATTTAAAATCAGCCCGTGGGCTGCATGCGGCCCATTGCCACCGGGTTGGACAGCACTGTCCTAATGTATTTTAAACAGTTGTGTTATGTGAGATATGGGCTAAAAATTAAATAGAAGTAAAGTAACTAGGTCACTATAAGGCTGCTGAGTAACCTAGTATGGTAGCCGATTTAGATCCTACCAAATCAAATTCAGCCCTTTTGAATGAAAGGTCTCACAGACAGAAGCTTTAAAATGTATTTGGCCTGCATTTAAAGTCCTGAATGATATTAGCTAGGGATTAGTTTTGCTGGTGGTGCCTGCCATAACATCAAAAGATGATATGCACAAGAAATTCATGTGGCCTTGGTTAATTCCTTGCAGGTTGAGCTAATAACCCATCAAATTTTGGATACAGAACCCAAGTGCCTCTCCTCACTGGCTCAGTGTTACCACTTCAATGCTATGCTGGGGTTCTGAATTATGTGCAGCCTATTTAACTGCCATAGCAATGTGGGCTTTGAACTCCCATGCATGATCAATGCATGACCTTTTAGGAGTGATGAAAAATTGCACCAGGTCAAGCATTAATGAAATGGATACCATATTCTACACTAACATAGAGATGATGTGAAAAACAGTATTTCATCTTAGAGAGCAGCAGGGTTGACATGTTAACTGCTGCAAGCTCAGCAACTTGGTACTATATGAATCAAATGTGCATGTGGAATCACAGAGATCAGAATGATGCTGGTTACTCTTTGAGAGGAAAGCCTTAACATTTGCAGGGTCACCAATCTTGACCAAAATATGATCAGAAATTTCTTTAATCTGTATAGACTGCATTTCAGGTGACAACTTATTGAAGGCATACTCAAAAATGTAATTTCTCCTAATAGATATACATCAATTGATGGCCCCGTAGTAGAAAGAAGGAATGGGTGTTAATCCTCACTTTTAATACCCACTGAAGATTTAATTTTATGGGCCTAGCTCACTGCAGTGCTTATCCCTGTTAGGCATCAATTACATGTCTGCATATATCATTCCTGGCAGCATGGATGTGTGCCAGTAGCTATTCACCAAATACATTGTGAACACTGGACCCACAGTAGAACTGGCACCTGTGCAAAAGTGATATGGCTTGTCTTGCAGGCACAACCAACTGGAAGGGCATGCAGAAAGCATGCTGGATGAGTGGCTGAACAGTCAGATCAAGGGCTCACTAGGCAGATGGCTAAGTAGCCTGCTGGATAGCAGGGGCTGTGAAACAGACCGATTCAACTGATCCCGACATGACTGCATATAACGGTACAATCAAGTCGAACAGCTGACTGCACTGGTCAAAAACCAGAGCAACAGCATATAGCATAGATGACTGATAAAACAAATCATGGAGATTGGTATTGTGTTCTATGTGCATAGGCATACAGATGAGAAGGGCATGCTGGACTTGCAGGGGATTAAAACCCACTTGAGTGCTATCGAATAGGATGACATTGTCCCATCAAATCAAAGCCTAAACTGGAGAGATGAACAGAGAGATAGTGAAATATCATGTCCCTCCATGTCTCATAACAGTACTTTAACAGTGTCTGGGGTGGTGAGAGTCATACAGACATCTCCAACTCTCACTGATCATCTGATACTCGTTGCACTAACATAACTGTCACTGTGGTCATGGTTAATCAGAGCTTGGAAGTGGGGGGGGGGGGGACCATCATGGCATCTCCAGTACACTCACAACTGACCATGTCTTTGAGTCAAGACTCAAGATGTTGCATTAAGACAACTTCAATGTCCCCATCTCTCTTTATTTTTCAAGCTCCTGCAGTGAACTGTGGACCAATTCCTTCTGATCATGTGGCACAGACACTGTATGGTGAAGCAGATGAAATCTTAGTGAAAGCAAGGCATGTAACGTGCATGCTTGTTGACCTTCAATATCTTGCACTTTGCACTTGGGCACCAACATTAACTGAAATGTCAAAAGCAAAAAAAACTAAGAAAAATAACAAACCTAACAACACTATTGCAGTAATATACTTGTTAACAAACAAATGAAAAACGTGGTACAGTAAAACCTGTCTTGAGAGACCACTGCTATGAGACCACCTGTCTTGAGAGACCAGGTTCTCCATGTACAGTTTTTTTGATTATACAGTGTTATGACCTGTCATGACAGACCACCTGTCATGAAAGACCATTCAATTTGTGGCAGAAGGGGTGGTCTTTCAAGACAGGCTCCATTGTATATGCAATTAACACAACACACAGTATCAACGATACTGTGTTTGGTGGACAAAGGTCATAAACTGAAGGAAATATATGAAATCTTCACAACAAAACGGATCAAAATATATCAATAATTATCCATAGATGTGGCATATACATTCAAAATCAATAATATACTAACTTTATAGACATGTATATATATAGAACACATGATCGTTTTCTTAGATGCTGAGAAGCAATGTGTTCCAATGTTGACTGTACTGCAACAAAAACTTAAAAGGGTAAACAATTGGTAGATTGGTAGCCATCTAGCTGTAGTAAGGGGATTTAATGAGTCAGTACATCTTCCATTGGTCCATATGATATATAGTTTGCAAAGATGACTTTCATCCTTCCAGGCAGAATAGGAAAGATTATATCCTGAAGTGATTGTGAGTGGGAATGTATTTAAGAGAGAAAATTCCAAAGGATCTCTCAAATTAATTGTGAGATCTCTTAAGTGTACTGTGCAGACATGAGAGTAGAAGTATTTAAGTGGAGAATGACAGGATAATGCATAAATCTTGATCCAAGGGGAGACCATTCTCATCTGACTTCCTTCTTAGCAAACAGAAAACATTTAAGCATTTCTATTGTTAATCCAAACTATGTAGTTACCATCTTTTCCCACTCGGGGGTGGGGGGGGGGCTGGATCTGGATTTTGTAGTGGATATTCTCCTAATATATTTTGATCAGGTGGAGTATTGAACAAGAAAGATACATATGTATTTCTTAGCATAACCAGATAACATTTAAACATCAGTCTCATGGCTCATGTTTAATTTATTAACTTGTATGCCATACCCATTCAATCTTATTTGATAAGCACAAAATATCCATTATTCTATACTGTACTTGTATATTCCTATTTAACCAATGAAAATCTTTCTAACTTATGATCTTAAATAAAGGAAAAGTATATTAGATGTGTATACATTGGGTATGCATTGGGTATACATTGGGTATGCATTATGGACAGGACTACAGTACTTGATAGGAGTTGAGTTAAAGAATTCATACTTTGCAGCACTGGAATGAAATCTATTTGCAATACTGTCACAGTGTTTTTCTGAAAATATGAAGCATATTAGACTGAAGTAAATTGTCAAGAAAATACTGATAACGGAACCTTGATCATTACTGAAGGAGGAAACGTTCCAAATAGCACTGCTTAGCACTGCATAGATATTAGCCTGAGGTCACCAGTTACATGCATGTACTTCACCAGTAAACATCACAAATTGAAAAATATATTCATTCATATCTCGTTTCTGAAATATCCTACCTTGACTCTTTCTTCGAATGAAACCACAAATGGAAGCTCTGTGAGAATGACAAGATTCTTGACATCTTTGTTCGACAATGGGGGACCTTCATCTTCTGCAGATAAAAGAAAGCCTTACTGCGGTAATGAATTCTGTATTACAACTGAAAACTGTGAAGGAGAAAAGCTTTTTACTTTATTTTACCTCTTAAGAAAGATGATCTTCTCTACCAAGTGTAGGTTAAAATACTAAAATAAAATGGCCTATTCTAAAAACAAAAGTGCCTTATTCCTTTCAAAAATGCATCTTTCCATGTTTAATTTTTCAGTCTTTCTCATTTTTGAAACTCTTTTAAGAGCGAGTTTTTTTTATAACACTATAATAGGCTTAACATCTACAACTGTAAATCTTTCTCGTGTCAAAAGTAGCTATCATGCTTGAGAGATAAACATATATCTATCCCATCCTTGCTCAAGAGTTTGATAGCCTTCAAGCTTTAAGTAACTCAGGGAAAATTTGCATCAAGGTTTATTTGAATTAAAAATGAAATAAATAAGAAAGCACATTATCAAAACCCCAAAGCATACTTCAAATTCATTGTGTTGTACCTTTCTATATTTCATCTCGGTTTACTATTTGTGTGTGTGAGATTTGGATTTTTAATATAGCTTTAACAATTGTTCAGTTATATCACTAAGATGTCTGCAGTGTGGCAGTTTATAGTGATGTCTAGCACTGGGGCATCATGCCACAGACATGTAGCATGATGTCCCACCAAGTCACATTATCCTGACAACAGGCTGACCAGACCTAACACTAACCTCTTAATGCTGAGCGCCTAATGAGCAGCTGTTAGTACCATTTTTATAAGTATTTGGTATGACTCTGCTGGGGACCAAACCCACGACCTCCTGCATCAGAGGCAGACGCTGTAACCACTAGGCCACTGAAGCGGTCCTGTTTACCATGAAATCCTACAGATGAAAATCTAAAGGCCACAATTTTAGCTTTATATCCCTTAATCAAGTAAGCAGGCAAAATTAGATACGAACTGAGCTACAGTACATACATGACATTCAAAACTGCATATATAATGAGGCTATAAACCCTTTCGGGTTTAGATTGGCTTACCATTCTGAGTTTTGGTAAGGGACTGCATAGTTCTGAACGGTCTCCGAGTGAACACTGATTGATTGGCTCTGTAAATCTGGGAAGGCTGGTAAGAAAAATTAAAAGTTTCCATCATGTGAAGTGTGCTATCTTCCCATCCTAACTCAAACAAACAAAGTTATTTTAATCCATAATCAATGTTGTTGCCACAGAAAGTATATATACATACATGTGTGCACATGCATGCACACCCACACACTTCAAAGCATTAACTATCCATTGGATCAGGATCCTAATACATATAATAATGTACTCTGCAAACTTAACTTTTTCCACCAAAAAAAACAATATAAAGTGAGGATGAAATCTGACACAGATGCCATGGGGTTTACTATGAAGCTTGATATTTTTAAAGATCCTACCTCACTCATATACAAATATCTTACCTCACTCATATACAAATATCCTACCTCACTCATATACAAATAGCAATAACTAATGATGACCTTTAATTAAAGTTTAACCAGGCTAATAATGACTATCCTACCTCACTCATATACAAATGATAATAAAAATAATGATGACCTTTAATTAAATTTTGAACTAGGTTTAATCAGGATCAGCTGATTTGGCAAGTTTAACTCAAAACAGAACTGTTCAAAATCTTTAGGATTCTGTCATGGGATAAATTTGCAGTTGACACAGCACAAAAATAAGCAATTTACCAAAAAGGAAATGAGAAAAATTAATATCTATTAATTTCTTTCACAATACAAGCAACATGCACAAATGATTTTATATAAATACTAACTCCTTCAGCTTGTATTTTGACTCTGTCAGACAACCAGTGATGAAAAGGACAAAAATGTCGCCTAGCATCTCGAGTATATAACTGACGCACCAGTCCAGCTGTTACCTGAAGAAAAAGAATGTTAAAAATGTGTTGACATTATTACCAGAAGTGAAATTTAAGTTGTCTCTAGGTCTGGCTCACAAAGGTATTGAAAATAATGCACAGTTTATTCTGCAAATCCAGAATATATTACTTCCAGGATTTAACAGGTCTTGGATATTTGCAATTTTTTTCAAGCTCTTGGCTTAAAAGTACTTCTTTATGTCGCAAATACAGATTCCATTTTACTTTATGATTACATTCTGTTTGCATTCCATTTATCATCTTCTCATGTTTCATTTATGATCTCAGAAATGTATTTGGATTTTGTGTTTATTTTTCCTTTTCTATTTCACTCATTCAGAAAGAAATTAAAATCCTTTTGCTGAAGTGGAGATTTTCTGCTTTTGAAACTGTACACAGCAGAAAACGGCAGTTTTCATTTCTTACCTTATTAAAAGTGTGCTTTAATGAAATAACAAATGCAAACCATTAAAACAAGAGTCCTTTAAAGGGACTGATACCCTCTAGCCAAGTTTTCTTTCCTGGAATCCCTTCAAAAAGACTGTTTCTTTTTACTGTTGGCAATTAAATCTATATAAGCAATAAGAAGAGTTTTAAGATGGTCAGCACAGTGGCCATATTGGATGGCAAAGATTGGCACCCTTTTCATTTATGACCAACTAGACACTATAACAAGTCTACTGATGAAAACCCCATGTTGATAGGAGTTTCCATTTTAGAACTAACTACACATTATATAAAGTTTTTGGACAAAAACCTCATGCTGATAATACCATCCGCAGTGGAGGAGTAATGATGCGATATTCAAGATGGCCACGATGATGGCCATAGGGTTATGTTAGATTAGCACCATTTTAATTTAGTACCAACACCATAAGAAGTCTTATGATGAAAACCTCATGCCGATATGATGAAAACCTCATGCTGATATGATGAAAACCTCATGCTGAGATGATGAAAACCTCATGCTGATTTGACTTTCTTTTCTGGAGTAGCAATGTCAAGATTTTCAAGATGGCTGCCACTGCAGCAATATTGGATCTAAGATTAGCACCATTTCCATTTAAGACCAACTAGACATCAAAATAAGTCTTTGTTGATGAAAACACCATGCTGATATGAACATAATTCCAGAGGGATTAATGGTACAATTTGCAAGATGGCCACCATGACAACCATACTAGAGGTCAGATCAACATCATTTCATTTAGAAGAAACTAAATTCATTATAGATACTCTAGCCGAAAACCCCATGTCAATATGACTTTCCATTTAGGAGCAATATCAATATCAAAACTTTCAATATGGCTGTCATATAGGAGATCAGACCCACACCCATCTTCATTTATGTCCAACTATACCTATACAGCATAAGAATGCTTTCATGAAAACCCCGTGTAAATATGACCACCCATTTAGGAGCTGTTGTGATAACAAAATTTTCAAGAAGACGTCTGGAGAAAACCCCATGCAATATGACTTTACATTTAGGAGAAATCGAGACAGTAATGGATGTCAGGTCAACACTATTTTCATCAAGGACAATATGTACATCATATTAAGTCTTTTTAAGAAAACCCCATTCTGATATGATGATTCTTCCAGAAGCCGTAGGAAGAATGAGATTTTCAAAATGGCCACAATGACCCCCATATCAGAGGTCAGATTTTCAAGATTGCCACAATGACCCCCATATTGAGATTTTCAAGATGGCCACAATGACCCCCATATTGGAAGTCAGGTAAGCATCATTTTCATTTAGGACAAATCAATCAGATGCCAAAAGAAGTCTTCCAGTGAAAACTCTATGCTGCTTTGACTTTCCATTATGGATTAGCAATAACAAGATTTTCAAGATAGCTGCCATGGGGCAAAAATGGATGTTTGATCCGCAACATTGTTTATTTGGGACCAAATGGACACACAAAAAAAAACCTTGGTGAAAAACCCTTGTTGATCTGACCATTCAATCTGAAGAAGCAGCAATAATAAGGTTTTCAAGGTGGCCACCTTAGCAGCAATACTGGAGGTCAGATTGGCACCATTTTCAATCAAAACAAACCAGACAATATACAAATTCTTCTGATATAACCCCATGTCAATATGTTTTTCAGCTCAGGAGGAGTAGTGATTACAAGATGGCAGCCAAGGTAACCAAACTGGATGTTAGATTGTCACAACTATACAAAGTCCTCATTATTATTATTATTAGATTGTCACAACTATACAAAGTCCTCATTATTATTATTATTATTATTGGATTGGCACCATTTTCATTTAGAAACAACTAGACATCACATCAAGTCTTAAAGTGAACATGTCATTTTGAAAAAACTATCAATTCAGGAGAAATAGTGACAAGATTTTCAAGATGGCCACTGGTACTGCCTTATTTGTTGTCCAAGCTGCACAATTTTCATTTAGGGAAATGTGACCTTAGAATGAATGTGCCTGTAAAGTTTCATGGAAATCTTTGAAGTAATACAGAATGAGTGGCAATAAAAAATTCTGTCACAGGTCATTTTGTCATCATACTTTTTGTATGAATTAACTATAACTCTGTGACTTCACTCATTACAGAGTAGGAAGCTGTACAGTTAAGTCACATCCCAAAAAACAAACCTTAAATAGATAACTCCACTGAGCTTTTGACAGTGCATCCTTCTGATTAGCTCTCTCTTTAATCCCAGTCTTCTTTAATGCAATCCGGTAGTCTTCGTTCATGGTTGGCTTGGCATCTGGGTGTGCCAGTTCTATGATACCCAAGCAAACATCTCGCAAAACTAATGTCATTGGTACCAGCTCCATCAAAGTGAATGGCATGCTAGATCCTTTATCTGAAATCAAAATGAACTTCAGTGTACAAGCTGTGGAATCAAATGTTTTAAAATACTTAAGATAATTAAAAGAAAGCTAATATATAACAACAATACCTTAAAACTTCATGTTAATATCTATAAAATAAAAAAATAAAAATGAAGTATAGCACACAGCTTAGAAACATTTCTATTAAAGTTGATTAAGAGATGTTGAAAATAATTAATTCTATTCTACTTTCCATCAAGAGACTGCAAAATAATTTAAAATCTTATGTATTACAAGTCAAAGTCGTGATCACATCTGTAGTCATATACATGACATAAACAATTTCTGTTCATCATTTAGTGCTTTTGTATAATTAATTACTTGTTTAAATTAAGTTGCATAATGCCTAAAGCCAACTTTTGAATGATATGAGGATTGTTTTCTGTATAGTTCCTAACTAGTGAAAATGATTGTCATGCCACCAAAATCCATCCAAACTGTCCAACTCAGGTTCTTCATTTTCTGGGGGAATCCCAATGTTGCAGACCGAGAATGGCATAATTACATTCTGACCGGGGCCATGAGTGGCCAAGTGGTCTAAGGCATTTGTTTTTACATATTACTGACATTTCACCACTGTCTGTGTGGGTTCAAGCATTGGCTCAGCCAATGTGAAAAAGCTTGCCAGTAGCTTCCAAAGTCTGGTTCTTACAAGAGTTATCCCAGGTTCTCCCTATACCAGATATAATGGTGTTAAAAATATAACAAAAACACTCTTACACATGGGGGAAGGGGCTGAAATGAGGACCCCTTACAGGCATTGTTCATGGGTTTGAACAACTGTCTGTTTTTTTGTTGTTGATTTTTTGAGTTGTTCTATTACACATGTTTAGCTAGAATAGGTCTAAATATGTATGTATGTATTACAATTTAATAGCACATCAGCATAAAAATGACAATTAGGTGTTTATTAAGGGTACAATTTTAAAAATTATACTTATTAAGAAAAAACTTCAGTATGATAAACCCTTACAAATAAATAAGAACAAAATAAAGATGTTCAAATTCTGTAAAATGTTTTTTTTTACAAAAAGATAAAGGTAAAAACTTAAAATCTCTAAAATGTAGGGTCAAATTTGTTTTATATAAACCAAGTTCCCTCACAAACAACAAGATTTTCTCAAAAATTTTCTGATTTTTCTGATAGTATATTATCATAATGTTCCTTTATTCAGTTCTCATGAAGAAACTTTTGTTTCACACAGTGGAAGTCAGTACACTCAACAATGATGTGTTTCTGTCAGTGGACACTGGCAATATGAGTCTTACAGTCAAAGGTCATCCTGAAGGAAGTAGGCAAATGTCAGGTGTATGAGTCCTACATGCAACCGGCACAATACCACTCTATCTGTATGATTTATTTTATATGAGGGGACATTACCAAGGAAGTAAGTGATAGCCAAACATCACTATCCATCATTCTTCCTATGCTGAAAATGTTTTGAATGTTGTTTGCTCAAGAGCATGTAGTGAGTCAAGGTATTCAGACAATGCACCGTGATATGTGAGCTGTCACTAAACACACACTTTGCTGACATTGCCAGCAACAAGAAGCTTGTCTTGGTCACCATCTTGGATCAACAATTCAAACATTGCCTATTCAGTGAAGAATTACTTGTGACCAGATCAAAAGAATGGCTTAGAGCAGAATGCATCATAGTTGCATCAGCTGACAAGCAGAAGGAACCCCCAACCAAAAAAAGAAAACTGAAACTTAAACAAATGCCACTGGACCATCAATGTCATGTTTCTGGGATTTGTTTTCTCTGTTTATGTGGCCTGTGACGAACCTGTCCATACCGTCAACGAAACAACCCACATGGATGATGCTGTTGATGCGATGCTTGAATTGTATCTGGCCAGCCCTCTGTTGCCACGAGAAGACATATATGGCTGGTGGAACGCTCACACGTTTAAATTCCCCATCTTGGCCTAAATTAACTCGACGCTATTGTCTGCACCAGCTTCCAAACATTCTGAGCAAACAGCTATTTAGCAGGCCAGATGTTTTTGGATTGTCGTGGATAGTTACTTGGCGAAAAGGGAGAAATGTTACTGTTGCTTAAATACAACCTACCTCATCTAGACTTTCAGTATTAGCTGCAGCCAGCGTACAGTGACATCTAACTTTAGTCTTAAAGCATGCGTATTATTAATTTTAATTATTATTGGGCTATCGTTATTAACATTTTTTAGTTATTTATTGAAATCTAGTAATGGCAACCACTGAATGTAATTTAAAATACTTGTTTAATACATTTTCATTCATTTATATCTTGAATTGGCAAACCATAAGTTTTTCAGTGTTAGATTAAAAAAATTTCAAGTTTTATGTTTGTGTGATTGTTGTATTCTATAAATAGCAATGTACTTCTTATCCGGTTTCAATTCAATTGCCGCATAAACAACCATGTTATAACTCACATGGCATTATATCTGCTTGCATTACACTATTAGGTTTATGTTTCTGAACCATTGTTATAAGACAAATAATAATGAAATAATCGGTCTCATAATCAGTATCGGCAATTTTAATAATCGGCTATACGTGTTTTCGGCATAATTGGCAAAACGTTACATCAGTACAGCTTTAATGGCAGTCAGTATAAATGGTGAAGGAAGAACCCAGGAAAACCCCAGAAAGAACCACCGACCCACGAGAAGCTACTGGCAAGCTTTCTCACATACCCACATTGGCCAAACCAGAGACTCAAACCCATACAGACAGGTGAGAATGCAGTGACCCGTAATGGTGAGCGCTTTAGACCACTTGGCCACTCAATACCCCGATACCTTTCTGAAGAAAACTAAATCATGACTCTTTAGTTTTGGACAATTTCACAAGGCCTTCATCAGCCAGCTCCAAATGGTGTACTGCTTTGAGGTTAAGTGTAATAATCATACACCGGTTTGAGGTCAAGTGTAACAATCATACACTGGTTTGAGGTCAAGTGTAATAATCAGACACTGGTTTGAGGTCAAGTGTAATAATCAAACACTGGTTTGCAGTCAAGTGTAATAATCAAACACCGGTTTGAGGTCAAGTGTAATAATCAGACATTGGTTTGAGGTCAAGTGTAATAATCAGACACCGGTTTGAGGTCAAGTGTAATAATCAAACACCGGTTTGAGGTCAAGTGTAATAATCAGACACTGGTTTGAGGTCAAGTGTAATAATCAAACACCGGTTTGAGGTCAAGTGTAACAATCAGACACTGGTTTGAGGTCAAGTGTAATAATCAGACACCGGTTTGAGGTCAAGTGTAATAATCAAACACCGGTTTGAGGTCAAGTGTAATAATCAGACACTGGTTTGAGGTCAAGTGTAATAATCAAACACTGGTTTGAGGTCAAGTATAATAATCAAACACCGGTTTGAGGTCAAGTGTAATAATCAGACACTGGTTTGAGGTCAAGTGTAATAATCAGACACTGGTTTGAGGTCAAGTGTAATAATCAGACACTGGTTTGAGGTCAAGTGTAATAATCAAACACCGGTTTGAGGTCAAGTGTTATAATCAAACACCGGTTTGAGGTCAAGTGTAATAATCAGACACTGGTTTGCACTCAAGTGTAATAATCAAACACTGGTTTGAGGTCAAGTGTAATAATCAAACACCGGTTTGAGGTCAAGTGTAATAATCAGACACTGGTTTGAGGTCAAGTGTAATAATCAAACACTGGTTTGAGGTCAAGTGTAATAATCAAACACCGGTTTGAGGTCAAGTGTAATAATCAAACACCGGTTTGAGGTCAAGTGTAACAATCAGACACTGGTTTGAGGTCAAGTGTAATAATCAGACACTGGTTTGAGGTCAAGTGTAATAATCAAACACTGGTTTGCAGTCAAGTGTAATAATCAAACACCGGTTTGAGGTCAAGTGTAATAATCAGACATTGGTTTGAGGTCACGTGCAATAATCAGACACCGGTTTGAGGTCAAGTGTAATAATCAAACACCGGTTTGAGGTCGAGTGTAATAATCAGACACTGGTTTGAGGTCAAGTGTAATAATCAGACACTGGTTTGAGGTCAAGTGTAATAATCAGACACTGGTTTGAGGTCAAGTGTAATAATCAAACACTGGTTTGAGGTCAAGTGTAATAATCAAACACCGGTTTGAGGTCAAGTGTAATAATCAAACACCAGTTTGAGGTCAAGTGTAATAATCAAACACCGGTTTGAGGTCAAGTGTAATAATCAGACACTGGTTTGAGGTCAAGTGTAATAATCAAACACTGGTTTGAGGTCAAGTGTAATAATCAGACACTGGTTTGAGGTCAAGTGTAATAATCAAATATCGGTTTGAGGTCAAGTGTAATAATCAAACACTGGTTTGAGGTCAAGTGTAATAATCATACACTGGTTTGAGGTCAAGTGAAATAATCAGACACTGGTTTGAGGTCAAGTGTAACAATCAGACACTGGTTAGAGGTCAAGTGAAATAATCAGACACTGGTTTGAGGTCAAGTGTAATAATCAGACACCGGTTTGAGGTCAAGTGTAATAATCAGACACCGGTTTGAGGTCAAGTGTAATAATCAGACACTGGTTTGAGGTCAAGTGTAATAATCAAACACTGGTTTGAGGTCAAGTGTAATAATCATACACTGGTTTGAGGTCAAGTGTAATAATCAAACACCGGTTTGAGGTCAAGTGTAACAATCAGACACTGGTTTGAGGTCAAGTGTAATAATCAGACACTGGTTTGAGGTCAAGTGTAATAATCAAACACCGGTTTGAGGTCAAGTGTAATAATCAAACACTGGTTTGAGGTCAAGTGTAATAATCAGACACTGGTTTGAGGTCAAGTGAAATAATCAGACACTGGTTTGAGGTCAAGTGTAACAATCAGACACTGGTTAGAGGTCAAGTGAAATAATCAGACACTGGTTTGAGGTCAAGTGTAATAATCAGACACCAGTTTGAGGTCAAGTGTAATAATCAGACACCGGTTTGAGGTCAAGTGTAATAATCAGACACTGGTTTGAGGTCAAGTGTAATAATCAAACACTGGTTTGAGGTCAAGTGTAATAATCATACACTGGTTTGAGGTCAAGTGTAATAATCAAACACCGGTCTGAGGTCAAGTGTAACAATCAGACACTGGTTTGAGGTCAAGTGTAATAATCAGACACTGGTTTGAGGTCAAGTGTAATAATCAAACACCGGTTTGAGGTCAAGTGTAATAATCAAACACTGGTTTGAGGTCAAGTGTAATAATCAGACACCGGTTTGAGGTCAAGTGTAATAATCAAACACCGGTTTGAGGTCAAGTGTAATAATCATACACTGGTTTGAGGTCAAGTGAAATAATCAGACACCGGTTTGAGGTCAAGTGTAATAATCAAACACCGGTTTGAGGTCAAGTGTAATAATCAGACACTGGTTTGAGGTCAAGTGTAATAATCAAACACTGGTTTGAGGTCAAGTGTAATAATCAGACACCGGTTTGAGGTCAAGTGTAATAATCAAACACCGGTTTGAGGTCAAGTGTAACAATCAGACACTGGTTAGAGGTCAAGTGTAATAATCAAACACCGGTTTGAGGTCAAGTGTAATAATCAGACACTGGTTTGAGGTCAAGTGTAATAATCAGACACTGGTTTGAGGTCAAGTGTAATAATCATACAAACTGCCTGACTAAATGATGAGAGCACATGCTGTACATCTTACTGGTTTACCATCCCTCAATAATTATGAATGGGCTGTTTACAGTTACATATGCCACGCTGAACATTTCCTTAGTATTTTTACACCCTGATATGTTTGCATGAAGAAACATATTTGAATATCACTCTGGCTTATTTACATGCTATACCATCAGTGACAGAGATACCAACCCCATTCTGGAGTGAAATAGGTATGTCTGCTTTAAATAAACTGGAATCTGGACAAATACATAGGAAAATTTCAAAGTTTTACTCAGCAATATATTATAATCATTGAACCTTCTCGTCATTCAAAGTGCTTTATAGAAGAAATATACTTCCTAGAAACATCTTTACATCCATTTGACATTCTAAAGGTCATCAAAAGGCTGTAAAATCATGGTGTCTACTCAGTTTTGCTGTTTTGCCTTAACTTTCTCAGGGCAATCAGGGGATTAAGTTGATAACGATTCTGATTCATCCACATTCAACTGCTATTGGTTGCTTTTGTGATACAAGCACTAGGTACCATAGATAAAAGAATTACAACCAATGATTTCAAGTGTTTTAAGTAACCTACATATTACAAGTGTTCCAGTTGCAGTTTACATGTACAGTAGACCTGTCTTGAAAGACCACCCCTTCTGCCAAAAAGTAATGGTCTCTCAAGACAGGTGGTCTCTCATGACAGGTCATAACACTATATAACCAATACATCTGTGCAAGAAGAACATGGCCTCTCAACACAGGTGGTCTTTCATAGCAGTGGTCTCACAAGACAGGTTTTACTGTATAGAATTTATTGGACTTGAAATCAGTATCTGAAAAAGTGATCATAATGACATTATCTGCAATTAAAAATATGATTTAACCAAAATCAGAATGGATGGCATCTCTCTGATAGAATAAGGTCTCCAATGAATTACCATTTTATGTACATTTTTACACAATATATTCATCAGGAATGATGCCAAATAATGTAAAGTCATTATCTAAATTGTGTATGTGTATTTGCACAGAAATGAAGCAGCTTTTGAGCTAGATTTAGAAGCAAAGATATAATTTTTCTGACCTAAGTACCATAAATTAGAAAATACAACACACATTCAACAATAACACACACTCATGTATCACCTGCAGTTTTTCTATTGTGTGTAGAACCCCTGGACATATATAACCTACAGGTTTTCATCAGAAGCAATAAACAACCAAAATCTGTGCTGGCTTCTCCACATTATAAACACAGTATAAAATACCAGGGTGCGGTGAATCATCCTTTCTGTTTACCAATAAACCGCAGGGGAGCCATTTCAGCCAAACTGGGTTGATTCATAACCAGTTTCATCACCTTAAGCCATCTCAAAAATTCCATGATAATGTCATTTGCTCTGTTTGTTAAACGCAGGACCAAAGCTGTTACTTGTAATTCAAAATCAATAAAATAGTCACCTATCTGTAAATATTCGTCAGATGGCATCAACTACACACCTGATTTTACAATAAACAAGAATAACACCAGATACTATTCACAATGGATTTTGGAAATGTGAAATTCTTCTTCAAGTCAACTCGTCTACAACTGCTCTGAATCCAACTATGACAATGAATCAGACCCAACTATGGCAGTTTAATAAACACAACATTGCCATTCTTCATAAATTAAATTGAAGATGCTGATTTTATTATGCTGATCTTGTCTTCATCTTTACATTTCTAAAAGTTTAGCTGAAATGTAAAACATAACTATATAATCAACATTAGAATCCCTTACTATTGTAAACTTGGTGTGGCATTCGAAATAGGAAACGAGTCTTTTAAAATATTACTACAACATGGTAATATGAGTCAAGATAAAACTGGAAAACATGCAGACATATATACCCCACAGTGGGAGTGCATAGTAGGAAAAAACATGGATAACCAATGTCTTATATTTGCTAATCTGCAGTACTAGGTAGGAAAATATTACCTTTTTTTTCCTTATCACTATAGTCACCAAAAAAGTCTGCATCATGTAGAGTGTGCAAGGAATGACTGAACATCGAACAGAAAGTGGATAAAATGGGGACAACTCTGTTGATATCACTGTCTGACAAGGGTAGCCCTCTGCATAACATCTGCAGTAGGGTTGTCTTGGTACTGAGAAACACAGAAATTAGGATATTACAAGCAACTGATAAACTGATGAAAAGAAATGATTCCTTTCGAGATTGTGACACAAAAACTATTGCTTAGAGAAATCTTCAAAATAATTTCAGCGATCTTATCAAGGCCACAGGTAGAGAAATCTGCTTGTATTCCACACACATTTAAGTATGGAAAAGCAAACCAGGTATTTTAATCGTATGAACCAGGGGATATAATTCAATCAGGAGACTGGACCAGTGATGCTTTTAAAAATAGCTTTGTTATTCTCTTAGTGATAAAATTAAGGTGTCACCAAGAGTGTCTTCATATATGCTTGGTATGTTCTGAAATAAAAATTGTTTATTATCTTCACCTCTATTTAGCTATAACTCATGTGAATTGTTATAATCTTTTACATATCAGAATCATGTCACAATTATAAATGAGTCCATATGGACATAAGTTTAAGGCATTCATCACGCAACCAATGCATCCTGTACGTTTTTACTGGTGACCAAAATTTCATACAGCATTAAATATCAACAAACATATAAGGGACATAATGATGACATGTGATATATCATGTAGTTATCAATTATATTTGAAGAATATCAACTGGTGAAATCCGGAGCAAAATGGCTGACTTAACTGTAACCACCTGAAATATTACGCCCAAAAATTAAAAAATATTCTTTTCAATTTTATCTCAGTTAGTCAATTTTTCCTCCATTAGTCAGCTGTGTATGTGCTAGGACAATCATAATATGTATACAATGAACTGAAAATGTTTACTTTCCCTGCTGCCATAATTAGTTTATTTTGTCCATTTTCTATTCTCACCAATGGACCTGAGGAATTGTGTAGTTTTTAATTTAATATTAATCAAAACATTTAACTATCCAGGAGACATACAAGACTGTCTTTCTGATCATGTGATTAGTAAAAATATATCTAGGCTTGTCCATCTGACAGGGATTGGTCAATCCATGTTAGGACAAATTCAACCTTTAAACTGTTTCAGTCAAAATTTACTGTATTAGTTAAAATTTGAGTGGCATAAGTAGGAATGATACTAAATATGCTTGTCAAGATTTATTTTACAAATCCACCCACCTTCCCTGATAAATGCATGTAACCTTTTAGTTAATTTTCACTTTAATTGGGTACCTGTGTATATTTGCAATATGCATGTTCACTTCTAGGATTTTTTTCAATAAATACTGAATCATATTCATTTTGACTTGAATCATGTGTAGCTAACGAATGAATTAATAATACCATAATTTCTTTTAAATTTCTTTGAACTTTAACAGGATTTAAACCTTTTTCAAAATACATACGGGTGAATAAGCTTACACATATATGTGCTTGAATGACCATATCTGCATGTATATGTACATTTTTTCCACCAAATAAATTACGAGTTTATATAGATATCAAGCTGTTAGATAAAAATAAAACATGCCTACACGTAATTATGTAAACATAAGCAGTATGAATTTGTCAATTCTTATGTTAATCAATGTTGACTAATGACAGAAACAAACCAGGAGGTAGATATTAAGTAAAAGTGACCTACATTAGAAATACTGATACATTATTCCTCAGAATGAGATTTTTATATTCAGTTACATGACTGTACAACAACTGTCCAAGAACCTTCTAATTAAGTGTATTTAACAGCAACACTTACCCAGTGGCTGAGGTTGTTGATACAGCAACACAGGCTACCCACAAACACCTCACAAACTGGGAATTGAATGCAAGACTGTACAGCAACCTTAAGTATAAAACAACAATTCTATCTCTTAACAATCAAAGTCAATCATACTGTCATGGTCATTTCTATACAGAAACTATCTGCATATAAAAGAAATGTATAATAAGTCCAATTTATGCATACAGTACTATATCTACCTGCATACAAAGGACACATACAAGAAGTCCAGTATATATTTTGGGTGGACTGGGTTCTAAGTTACAACTTTGGGGCTAAAATCACCAGGTGGATTGGGTTCTTAATGTGATCGGGGAACGTATTTGAAAGCGAAATGTAAGGATAGACCTGGAGGCCAATATTGTCTGCATAGCTGAAATAGTTTTTTTCATGCCCATTTAGTGTATATCTGGTTATAGGGAAAGGATCTCAACAGCTTCCAATTTAGGTTCCTGGGTGGTAAGGATAGACCCAGGGGCCACTGTTAGTTGGTCTCTTCCAGGTCAATATGTGTAAAGATGGTTATAAGGTGGGGATCTCAGCAGTTTTGAAATTATAACACAGAAGCTAAGTCCCTGGGTGTAAGTACAGACCAAGGAACCAAAGCTGGCTGCCTATATGAATTTTTCTTTCATGACTGAAAAATTCAGCCTGTGGTTGTCTATTCCTAAAAAGAAATTTCTTTCAAATCTGTTGAAAAGAGTAATGGATCTCTTTTGACTTTATGACATTTTGACTCATCCCAGATCTAATGCACCTGGTTTTCATCAGGTCAGAACTAATGCACCAGGTTTTCATCTGGTCAGAACAAATGCACCAGATTTTGTGAAGGTCTGAATCAATGCACCAGGTTATCTGAATTTCTGAACTAATGCACCTGATTCTGTGAAGGTCAGAACTAATGCTCCAGACTTTGTGACGGTCAGAAATAATACACCAGGTTCTGTGAAGGTCAGAACTAATGAACCAGATTTTGTGAAGGTCAGAACTAAAGGACAAGATTTTGTGAAGGTCAGGACTAATGCACCAGATTTTGTGAAGGTCATAACCATTGTACCAGGTCTCATGAAGGTTAGAACTAATGCATCAGGTTTTGTGAGAGTCAGAACAAATGCAACAGGTTTTGTGAAGGTCTAAAAGTGTAGGAGGTGAGAGCATGACAGCTGGACAGACAAATGGACAGATGAACAATATGGACAATATGTTTTTTTTTAAAGTGTAGAGACAAAATAGCTTGAACTTAAAATCTCTTATGCTCCATCAATGTTATCTCTGACAGGAGTGATGGAGGGATAAATTTCACTGTTGAAGGAATATAAATGTAAATGGTACATTTTAAAAAGTTTTTGAACTTACCGTCTTTTATGCACAGAGAACCTGTGCTTGGACAGAAGTTGATGACATATTACTGATATTGAGTTGATCACAGACACCTCCATTTTCTGGCTGATGTGGCTAATAACTTTCTGAATAAAAATCTGTGAGTCAAGGATTTGAAGACAGTCTTCTCCTACTTCCTGCAGTTTGTTGATGTCATAATCCTGAAAGTGACACAGGTAATAGAAAATAAGACAATTCATGAAAGAAAATCTTTTTTAATTCATTCTCTCAGGCTAGCATAGCACTACAAATAAATATGCATTATTTGACATATGTGGTTCATTAACAAAAAGATGTAGTGATAAATATATATAAAAGATTTTGATAAAATATTATTGTATTTATTATACTTCAGTGAGGATGAAATTCTGATATATATTGACAATTCCAAGAGCTATGGCAAAAATTATTTTGGCACAAATAATTGACCCAAGTCAAAACATATAAAACAGACTGTACAAAGTCAAAATACCTAAAACAGACCATACAAAGTCAAAACACCTAAAACACATTGTACAAAGTCAAAACACCTAAACAGACCATACAAAGTCAAAACACCTAAAACATACCGTACAAAATCAAAACACCTAAAACATACCGTACAAATTCAAAACACCTAAAACATACAGTACAAAGTCAAAATACCTAAAACATACTGTACAAATTCAAAACACCTAAAACAGACCATACAAAGTCAAAGCACCTAAACAGACTGTACAAAGTCAAAACACCTGAAACATACCGTACAAAGTCAAAATACCTAAAACATACTGTAAAAAGTATGACAAAATCAAATTAAATAATATCCTGAGCAGCAGATACAAACTTCAAAAAGTGCAGATGATTCAACATTAGGGCTATTTTAAAAGTAAAGTGGAAGAGGGGGAATTAATTACAATATGGTATGATGGATAATACTGTTATAGGTCATATATGCTGACCAGTCTAATTAGAAACTGAAGGGTGGTGAGTGACCCGCTCCTCCATCTAATTCTGGAATAAGTCTGATTATCTAATATCAAAAATCAAAATAATTAATGTCTTGTTGGAAGACATGCTGTCAGTTAATTTCAAAACAGCACATACTGAACTTTGTTACAAACAAATTAGTCCCAGACACAAAATCTCCGTGTGAATAAATTCCATACAGGTGAAATCAAACCGATTAACATGTAAAATGCCCATTCAAGAAAAAAAGTGGCAACATTAGGTGCATAATACATACTGGCTTTCATGCACAATATTCTGCTCACTTATTGAGTTTTTAAAAGGTCCTATTACAACAGTCAGCAACAATAACTTAACTACAGTAATACCTCGAATATTCGCAAGGTTAGGATCCAGAACCAGTCGCGGATCAGGAGGAATCGCGAATGTTTGGTATGAGTCACTAAAAATGCTAATAAATGCTTATTTCTAGGGTTTAAACCCTAAATATGACCCAAATCATGCTCCCAAAGCACTTTAATTTCATTTAAAAGTTTGCTTAATACATTACCCTTAAAAAGAGAAATAAATGGTTGACGTAAACATAGAGTACAGTATTGCCTAATGGGTATTTGCCACACTAGCGCATTTACAGTACGGTACATGTATACTAATATTACCCCTATACTAATTCATTGGCTGCCGTTTTCTTTTGCACTCACAGTAAGGTAAAACCAAGTAACGAATGGGACTGTAAACTTAATGACTGACGTTTTCTTTGTCATTGTCAGGAAGGTAAACTAGGTAAACTTCATATGTCACAGAAGTCATATAATGAAGGTACAATTCAATAAAATAAAGAAAACATGTACGTAGAGGGTATCAATGAAAATTTCGCGAATCCGTGAATTCGCGAATCCAGAAACGCGAATGCATGAGGTATTACTGTATCTGATCTTGTTTTCAGGTGTTGAACACTGCTGGCTGAAATGTCTCTCTTTTATCATGTGATGAATGACCTTCTACTGAGATCACGTGATGAATGGCCTCCTACTGAGATCACGTGATGTATGACCTTCTACTGAGATCACATGATGTATGACCTTCTACTGTGATCACGTGATGTATGACCTTCTACCGAGATCACGTGATGTATGACCTTCTACTGAGATCATGTGATGTATGACCTTCTACTGAGATCATGTGATGTATGACCTTCTACTGAGATCATGAAGCACAACTCCCTGATTTCCGTCATCAGTTGTGTATTCAATTAATCAGACAATCAACTTGATTGCAGCCAATCATTGAAGAGAATACCGTGCAAGAATTTCATGGGTGGATTTGGACCAATCAGAATCACATAAAGTGATATATTACTATGTTATGATTTTAAAAAAATATTACGCTACACATGCTATACATAAAGTGTACCAATAATGTGATAATGAAAGATAAACATTAAATTGTAACTCTTTTACATCCTAAAAAAACCCAGTTGAAATTAGTGTACTGCAAAGGATATTTTGTGCTGATCAGCCACATGACTGGTACAGATTATGCAGTGTGGTTTTGGGGCTGAAAATGCTGTTAAAGTAATGGTTATTTTCATAAGTTCATCTTATTATTACTTATTAAAAAATTGAGTTCAAAATCAATGCTGGAACAAGGAATATGTGATTATTTTTCTACTGTCTCCTTTAATCATTGTGCAATATATCTCTAATACACAATTTGGATGCTGCATATTTCAATTACTATGATGGTCTCAACCACCATTATTTGATTGATATGTGTTTAAATATCCTTTACTGCTTATACTGAATATTTCTTAAGATGAGAAAATTAGCAATGTGTGTTTTGCTGTTTTAAAGTTGTGCCAGTATTCACAAATTCGCTATTATGAGTTTGACCCCATTTTCCTGTTAGAAACGAGAGAAAAGCTATCCCTCATTATGTATTGGCACTAGACAGAAAAATCCCTTCCTTGGGCTCAGAATCCTGCATTAGACCCTCGGCAAAGCCTTATGTTGGACTGAAAATTTGGACCCTTAAGTGGAATTTTCCTATCATACTTTGATGTGTATAATAGGCTCTATTAATCTATGTCTACCTTAAAATCTGTCTCCATTTCTTCCTCAGAGTCGGAATCATCATCATCATCATCATCTCTTGAGAGAGCAGGAAGCATGGGGAACAGCCTCTCAATTATCTTAAGATAATTCACAAAATCAACACCAGTCAGAGATTCTGTGAGAGAAAAACAAATTAAACAGCTGTTTATCAAGAGGAATAAAACCTTCATTGTCATGTCTTTGAAATTGGATTATCTATATCAAATTTTGCATAGCAATATAAACTGAAAAAGCCAAAAATTAAAGAACTGCTAAGAAGTCTTTTGGATCTGCAGCCCATTCCAGTTTCTGCACTACTTCGATGTACTACAATAAACAAGAATACATCTCAGAAGCTGGCAAAAGGCACTGACCATCTTTGGGTGACGTGTTTGGAATTCTCATCCAAACACCAAGTATGGGTTCTCAGATGTTCTCAGTGTGTTAGGGCTAACAACCAGAGTTGATCTCAGAAATAAATACACCAAGCATTAACATTCTCCACTTTCTGTCATCTCTGTTCTTGTCCACTTCCACTTCATGTCAGTTATCAATACAAGAACAAGGTTCTTGATGGTTCTCAAACAAGGTTCCTGACATTAGACTGAGAAAAACATTTTCTTGTGATCAGAAAAATGTTCTTGTGTCCTGCCCAAGGACACCCACTAGGTTGATGTTAAAATGAGAATATTGTGAAATTTTCACCTTGTAACTATGATTTAGATCTAACCGAAGCAGAAATGTCACTTTTTGGGGGAGGTGGTGGGAAGTACCACCAACAGAACAATTTTCTAATTGTACATGAAAAAATACTCAGAAGAAGAGCCAGTCCACACTCATTACAAATAAACATGAATTCTGCTGAATGCTGTGTCTCGCCTGCTTCACCGTAGCATAAACCAACAAGCAGCTGAAGTGGCCTAAGATCACTCACCTGTCTGATATCTGCCTATTTGACAAATGTAGACAGCCAAGGAATCTGGATCAGCAAGATATTTTCTGTCAAACAATTTCAAATGCTACTAATTGCAAATGATATAAAAACAACTGTTTCAAGGCTTTCTGTTTGAATCTTCATCCATATTCGATGAATTTATAGTGATTGAAGTTAAGATGCTTTCTGTCAACATTGCTCAAAATTATGCTGAACAGCTGTTTGAGATGGAGTTATATAAGTTTTTTCTATTCTTTGTGTGTGTGTGTGTGTGACAAGGATTATTAACATAGCTTTTAATAAAATTTCAGTCATATCGCTACGATGTCTCCAGTATGGCAGTTTATAGTGATGTTGAGCTCTGGGGCATCATGCCACAGACATGTAGCATGATGTCCCACCCAGTCACATTATCCTGACACCAGGCCAACCAGTCCTAACACTAACATCTTAATGATGAGCACCAAGTGAGGCAGCCATTAGTACCATTTTTTGTAAGTCTTTGGTATGACTTGGCCGGGTATCGAACCCACAACCTCTCACATCTGAGGTGGACGCTCTAACCACTAGGCCTCCGGAGCAGTTCTCTATTTTTTGTAATGACCTATATTTGAAGGCAGATCATCATCTCTTGCACAAAATTTCAATCCCTTTATACCAGGAAAATTTCCATCAAACTTGGCCAAATTCTGTTAAGCACTCTTTGAAAAGAAGTCATTTGAAGGATTTGTAATTTTTAGCATGCGGTTGCCATATCTGATGGCAGATCAGCATCATTTGTATAAATTGAAATGTCCTTCATGCAAAGATGCTTTTTATCAAATTTGGTCAAATTTACTTGAGTGATTTAAGAGAAAGCAAATTTTTAGCAAATTGTGTTTCTCCGAGAATACTTACCCGATCACATTAACGTTAGGGATATAAGCCTGCTACCTCTCGAATCCAGCCCTACTAAAAGACGAAAATTCATCTTTTCGGTCTATCTCATATAGACCAAAGGGCAATAACTCTTGCCCCTTACCTCCCCTTGCCACCGCCAGGTGTCACCAGTTTTTTAAGCTGAGCTTCATATATTATACAAGGATGCTCGCATAGCGGGACGGTTGGGAGGATTTTTAAGTAATGTGATCAGGTAAGTATTCTTGGAGAAACACAATTTACTAAAAATTTGCTTTCTCCTTCCAATATGTTCCCTGATCACATTAACGTTAGGAAAATAAGTAATAGGAGGAGGGAATGCTGAGCATCCTACCTCCACCCCAGGTACCTTCTAGGGAATGATGGCTGGATTCCCCATTTGAACGATAACCCGTTCTCCTAATTTCACCAGCAACACAGCCTAGGGTCATGTGATATGTGATCCCTATATACGGTTAAGAAGATAGTTATTGAAATCTTCTTACCTACGAAATTTCACTGGCGAATCCAGCGAAGCTGATAGACTGTGCTGATTGTTTTAAATGGGTCTGGTGGTCATCTGGGCTGCCGACACTGGCCCTACCAGATTCAAGGTTTGCCTCTGCGAAGCCAAATCTCTGAGATAAAAACTGGAGAAGGTTGACTGCATGCCAGCCAACAGCTTCTATTATATCTCGGATCGAAACATTGCGTTCGAATGCCAGGCTCGCCGAGATTGCTCTAATCTCATGAGCCGTAATCTTCATGAGGCGACTCTGATCTTGTGAAACCTCAGAGTACACTGAGCGTATAACCCACTTCAGCCATGAAGCAAGGGCTTGAGGGGTGACATCCCGTTTACCAGCTTTGACCGGAAGAAAGAGGCGCTTATGTGTGTCCCGACACGCCTCTATGCATTTTAAATAGTGCTTGAGTGCACGAACAGGATCTTGCATGGCTGCTGCTCTTGACTTATCTACGGAAGAGATCGAGCGAATGACGATTTTTTGATTGCCAATGGATGGTAACCTATTTTTGGCTACAAAGTCTGGTTGCGTCAGGAGGTCCACCGAACCATCTGATCTGAACTGAAGAAAGTTCGGGTCACTGGAAAGGGCATGTAACTCGCTCTCCCTGCATGCTGAAGCTAAGGCTATCAAGAAACATGTTTTGTATGATAGCAGCTTTAACGAAGTGTGGCCTAAAGGTTCAAATTTGTCTGAATTGAGCCATGTTAAAACCCAGGACAGATTCCATTTTGGAAACAGGGTGAGCGATTTTGGTCAATTGAAATCAAAATTGGCTAAAAGATCTGATAGATCTTTGTTATGCCCAATATCACATCTACCATGATGGTGGAATGTGTCTGATATTATGGAGTGGTAGCCTTTGATAGTAATTGGGGCCAACTGTTTCTCCTCGAAAAGCCAGAGAAAAAAATCAGCCAGTTGAGGGGCTGAGACACTCAAAGGGACGATGTTATTGATATGACACCAGTCCCTGAAAACACGCCACTTTCCCTCGTAAGCCTTCAGAGTGGAGGGCCTTCTTGCTCTTGAGATTCTCTCCACAATCGAAGGTTTAAACTGTTTGTCTCGCAAGGCTGCCCGGACAAGAGCCAAGCGTGAAGAAGAAGACGGTCCGGGCAGGGGTGGAACACCCGTGACCACGGTTGTTTGAGATGATTTGGGCTGGTTGGAATCTTCCTGGGTAGATCTATCGCTAGATCGAGTAGATCGGTAACCCAGCACTTGTTCCATCTTAGAGGGGCAATCAGAATCATCCGACAGTTCTGACCCCTTAACCTCTGGATTATTTTTTGTACCAAAACCGTGGGAGGGTAGGCGAATGCCCACAACCCCTCCCAGCTGATTGACAAAGCGTCCACAGCCCAAGCCTTTGGGTCTGGAACCGGAGAGACGAAGGTGGGCAACTTGCAATTCCACCTTGTTGCAAAAAGATCGATCATTGGACGCCCCCAAAGTGTGCAAATCCAAAGAAAGACTGACTGATGGAGTGACCATTCTGTGTGAATGACTTGACTTTTCCTGGATAGAGTGTCGGCCAAGACATTGAGTGTGCCGGGAATGTGTCTGATTTGTATGTTGATGTGGAGGTTGTCACACCAACGTAGAAACTGCCAGATCAGAATGCACAGGTCTGGTGATTTGGTGCCCCCTTGTTTGAGGAGGTAAGTCACCACCACAGAGTTGTCTGACATAATGAGGACAGTTTTTCCTGAGAGTTGATCCTTCCAGAAATTAAAGGCATTGATGACAGCCCTCATTTCTAAAAGGTTGATGTGGAGAGGCCTCTCCCCTGGCTCCCACATGCCGCTGACTGTAGCGAAGTCCGGCAACAGGTGGGCACCCCAAATCGTAGGTACTGGCATCGGTACATACCGTTATCTCCGCTTGGGGCATCTCCAGAGGAATCCCCATGGACAGCCAACCTGGGTTGTGCCACTGACTCAGGAATGATCGTATCTCGGGCGTGATCATTATTGTTTGATTGAGGGGACTTGAAAAGGGGCGCCATTGTGCCAGCAACGTCATTTGTAAGGGACGCAAAAAAAGACGGCCAAGCGGGATCAAGTCCGCCGCTGCATTGAATAATCCGAGGAGTTGCAAGAATTGTCTCGCTGAAATCCACATCCTGTTGGAAACGGACCCAATGAGTTCGACGATCCAGATTACGCAAACGCGAGGAAGCCGTACCAGATTCAGATCGGTGAGAAACTCCATACCCAGATGGACAAAACGCTGAGATGGACGGAGATCGGACTTTTTTCAGTTCACGAGAAAGCCTAGATGATCTAAAAGTGCTAAAAGATCGTTTCTGCCTTTGAGCAGAATAGAACTTACCATATGTTTCTGGAGGATGTCGTCCAAGTACACTGTCGTCCCTGTAGATGAAGTCAAGCGGAACAGGGTGACGACGCAATCCATAACCTTGGTAAAAGCCCAAGGGCTGATGTTGAGGCCAAAGGGTAGGACCTGGAACTGATAAACCGCGTCGCGGTAAGCGAATCTGAGAAATTTCCGTGATGCGGGGTGGATAGGGACGTGAAAATATGCATCAGTCATATCTAGACTGATGGCATACTCGTCCCGCCAGATGGAAAGATGGACTGATCTCGCCGTTTCCATCTTGAATTTTGGTGGTAAAATATATTGGTTGAGGCGACTCAGGTCGATGATCGGCCTCAACTTGCCGTTTGCCTTCTGGATAAGAAACAGCCTGGAATAAAACCCCGGCGATTGCGGGTTTTTCACAATCTCCACCGTTTTTCTATGAGCGACTGTATCTCCTGTTGTAGAAAGGTATCCTTCTCCCGATCGGACGGTACGTCCGTGAAGAGGGGAGGGGAGGACAGTGGAGGGGGTTGGATAAATGAAATCCGAAGTACCTCCGAAATGACCTGGATCACCCAATCATTCTGAGGAAAAAAGGTGGTCCAGTGGTCCTGAAATTGCAGGAGGCGGCCGCCCACAGGTGGTGCAGAGGGTATGTAAATTTTTAGAGTTAGGAGGCTTGAAGACAGAGAAACTTTGTTTCTTACCGCCTCTGTATGGTTGCCTCCTAGCTTGATTAGACTGTTGTCTCCTGGCATTGGATTGGGATCTATACTGCACATTTGATTGTAAGGATCCCTTGCCCCTGGTCCGCCAATCATCCCTCCGCTGTGGCAGGGGCTGATTTTTTCTAAACGTCTGCGTGGGCTGGGCGGCGAATTGGAGGGGCATTTCCTGAGCTGCCTGCTTCCGAACTTCTTCAATTTTTTCTCCAAAGAGTAAAGGCGACCCAAACAGAGTCATCTGTAAAGCCAGAGTATGATGGGGCTTGAGCGACGTGGACCGTAGACATGCGTCACGTTGTATCAGGTCTAAGTTGGCAGAAACAGTCAATGCATTAGCCATGGAATGGTGAGCTGCCCTGTTAATAACTCTAGCAATCCGGGCCATCGCTTCCCAAGCATGGTCATTGTCGGAAAATGGCTAATGAAGCCAAGTCTAACATTGAAGACGTAGCGACTACGTTCCGGACTAGCTTTGACGTGGCATGGAACACATTTTTGTCCACTTTGTAAAACGGTGGAGCGGACATGTGAACTGCTGCCATAGTTTTGTCCAGGACCGGAAGATCTGTACTGAAGGTGTCTGAATGAATTTTGTACCAGCGACCCGAGAACGTCGCTGGTATTTGGCTTTCTGAAAAGAACACCTTAGCATTCCCTGGATCACCTATTTGTCCTGATAGACGATTGTTGATCTTAATTTTTGCCGACTGGGGAAGGAGCCGGAAGGACGGCGTCTCTTCCTCCCCATCAAGATCTACAGACGCCTTAACTTTGTAGTCTTGAGTGGCGGTAGGAGGTGGAGGGCATTCTGAAATTGCCAACACCCTATAAATTTCTTCCACTGCCGCCTTGAAGCCAAACTCAGTCCGTTCCATGGTTGGATCTGTGTACGGCTGATTTGCAGGAGTTTCATCACCCTCACTGTGTGCCGAGTCGTGTTCTGTAATAGCTTGCATTTCTGGATAGAGCATACCAGTTGGCATAGATGACGCGATTCCGTCATCCTTAACACTGTCACTAACTCTCCCTTGTGGATAAGCCGTGAACATATGGACGGCCGGCCCTGCTGGCTGGTTTGTCTGGCTTGTGGTCGGTCTGAATGTTGGCAACGGTCCTGATATCACCGGTACCGGCTGCTCCAATGGCCTGGCTGGACAGACAGATTTCTCACTAAAATCTCCGCCACAGTATTGGGATGTTGCCGGCGGTACAGCTTGACGGACGGATTTATCACTAAAATCCCCGTAAGTCATGTTTGGTCGGATAATTTTACCAATAGGGTCCCCATGCTGGGACAGTTGGACGGCTGGTGACGCAGAGGTTGTATAAAGCAATGGATCCGGTAAAAACCCCATGCGTCCTGACTTACAGGCCCGAAGGCCATGCTCGGACATGCGGGGGGACTTACGCCCACTGGGCAGCCTAAAATTGGGGGAACATTCCCCCAAAGAGTCAGAAAAAGCTGTGGAAGCAAGCGAGGGAAATAAGGGTAATATCTGGCCTGATGTCAATAGCTGCATCATCGTTTCCTGGACCAAACAACGCATCTGTTCAAAGTTGGACTGTTGTACCCTGTCAACATTATTTTCCTCCATTGCCGCTGATGTTACTGTGGCTGACGGTTGCAAACGACGAACTTTAGGTGGAGGGGGGACTCCAATGTCCCCCACAAGGCTCGCAATGGAGGCTGTCTTCGGATGTATAATGAGGACATCAATGCTATCTTTCTTCGACTTATTCCGTCTATCCCTCCCTTTTGCTGTCTTCTGGACTACATCAGCCCACATTTGCTCTGTCTAAGTATTACACACGCTGCATGGTATAGATGATGTACACTTGGTACATACAATACAAGAGTCATGGTTGTCTTCTTTTGCTTTGAACCTTTTGCATTGCATGCATTTGGTTGACATTTCTACTGAAACGACACAAGAAAAGAAAACAAAGCGAAATTAGTCAGTGTCGCGTTAACTCTTAATTAACAACACGAGTTCCGCGATAGTGTGTGTAACATGGTCTTCAGTAAATGAAATCCGTAAGGGTGACAAAGTCACTCAATTTTGAGAAAAATTGTTAAAATAATGTATACAACCTGCAGAAGAATGATTGTCCAACGCAATAAATCCAAATTTAACTTCGGATGGTCCAATTTAACGCTAAGATGGCTTGGATTGTTTGGAGGTATAATGTACATGTTATCAGTACAAGTGAAGCTTAAAAACTAGTGACACCTGGCGGTGGCAAGGGGAGGTAAGGGACAAGAATTATTGCCCCTTGGTCTATATGAGATAGACCGAAAAGACGAATTTTCGTCTTTTAGTAGGGCTGGATTCGAGAGGTAGCAGGCTTATATCCCTAACGTTAATGTGATCGGGGAATGTATTGGAAGGAGAAAATGTCACCAAGTAGGAACATGATTGTTCCACTAATGGATGAAGTTCTCCTAATGCTAGTTTAGTACAACACGAAACCTTTGTTTATAAACGTGCAAGGGAAATCACTGTGAGATACCTCACTTGATTATGGTCTTACCCTTAAAGTTTTTCCATGTCAAACAAAGCAAAAGTGATCAATACTGCCTGAATCCAATGCTGTACTGTCAAGACTGGGGATTGGTTGCTGTCTGTGCAGCTACCACTGGCCCGATGAGGTTCAATCCTCTCCTATCTAAGGCCATGCCTCACAGACAGTAGCTGGAGAAAGTGGTCTGGGCATGTGATACTACTGACTCTACTACATCTTGAATTGAGATTTTCATGAGCCATATGCAAATTTTATAACTTCTTTAACCAGGCAGTTAGCGCTTATCATGTCTTAAGATGCAGAAAAAGCCTGGTCAAGCCTTTGGAAATGACCCCATGTGCTTCATATAATAGCACATATATGATCTTGGTGCTTTGCTTCTCTCGATATATCAATCGAAGAGAGGACAAATAGTTATTTGTTGATCGTATCATGACAGCAACCTGTTCTTTTATTAAATTTTTCTTTTACAAAAAACCAGGTTGTGTTCTTAAGACAACAGATCCATAGGTCTGGAACTGCATGTAGTGTGGACCCACAGAGAGGGCAAGTAGCTCACTGACTGTATGTTGAAGAATGTAGTGTGGACTCATAGAGAGGGCAAGTAGCTCACTGACTGTATGCTGAAGAATGTAGTATGGACTCATAGAGAGGGCAAGTAGCTCACTGACTGTATGCTGAAGAATGTAGTGTGGACCCATAGAGAGGGCAAGTAGCTCACTGACCGTAAGCTGAAGAATGTAGTGTGGACCCCCAGAGAGGGCAAGTAGCTCACTGACTGTATGCTGAAGAATGTAGTGTGGACCATAGAGAGGGCAAGTAGCTCACTGACTGCATGCTGAAGAATGTAGTGTGGACCCACAGAGAGGGCAAGTAGCTCACTGACTGTATGCTGAAGAATGTAGTGTGGACCCACAGAGAGGGCAAGTAGCTCACTGACTGTATGCTGAAGAATGTAGTGTGGACCCACAGAGAGGGCAAGTAGCTCACTGACTGTATGCTGAAGAATGTAGTGTGGACCCATAGAGAGGGCAAGTAGCTCACTGACTGTATGCTGAAGAATGTAGTGTGGACCCATAGAGAGGGCAAGTAGCTCACTGACTGTATGCTGAAGAATGTAGTGTGGACCCATAGAGAGGACAAGTAGCTCACTGACTGTATGCTGAAGAATCTAGTGTGGACCCATAGAGAGGGCAGCTAGCTCACTGACTGTATGCTGAAGAATGTAGTGTGGACCCATAGAGAGGACAAGTAGCTCCAATAAATGGAAAATATTTTCTTTGGAACAAATGCATTCTGCTTAAAAAAGGTAAGAAATGTAGCACAATTAGGTATCACAAACACCAGTAATTCCAGTTATGTGGCACCTTCCAGTGTCACAACATTTACTAGCCTTATTCTCGCTGGTATGTACCATAAAGCAAAACTTCCACAATCCATAACCTTTAACAGCCCTTTTCTACTGGCACATGTCATAACACGATGCTTTCAAGTATCTATGACCTTTAAAAGTCCTTTTCATGCTGCTACGTGTCACAATATGACATTAACTTGGTACTCTGAAGGTAGTGTTGCCAGTTTATGGGTTTAGTTGTGACACTGACTGTCATGGTAACATAAACTGCTGACACTGCATCACTGCTGAGTAAGCTACATGTATATTGTTTTAGAAAAAATTGGTTCTCTGTATTTGGGTATATGTCAATATCACCTCTTTGTGGAGATAATAGTCATTGATGCTCCTTGTCTGTCCATCTGTGCTTTTGTTAGCCCATGTGTCCAAATGTTCTTCACTTTTCTCATTCAAACTTTCAGTTTAAAAAGTTTACCAGCCTTTGTGACATTTACATGGTCTAGAGCATTACTACAGTAAATGTAACAATTTCTAGGGATAATGTCTACCTCTATTTATTATATTTACCCAACTGTAATGTTACCAGTAAATTTCAGATTTTTTGGGCCCATTTAAATATTGCTTGTGGATTATACCAGTGCTTATGACATGTGCACATTCTACAGGACTTTTTTTTACCACATACCTAGATGTTTATCTCCAAGCGTAAGAAATGCCCCCATCAGCCAAGGTGTAACTTCCAGTCCCCCTGCTCCATCAGAATCTTTCTTCCTCTTCTCCTGAGTAGGACTGCTGTTGGCCTGAGGGCTTGAGGAGGTTTGATCAATGAGGGTGTGTATCAGGTCCACAAATGGGAAGGGATATTTTCCATAGGCCATGGCTGGCAGGAGAAATTGGGAGATCTGCTCTGAATAAGCTGGACACAGCAAAGCTATGCTCACATTGGCCAGGATAAAGTTGCTGCAAAAGATGGCCAATCAACTTAAATTTGATTTACTGATCAAAATAGAATTGAATATATCTTTAAAAATCTTGACTTTCAATTCAACCCTCATATTTTCAAAAAATTAAATTGCATCTTAAGTTTTTTTTTAAACAAGTCTTTCTGAAAGAATTAAGATTTCCACTCTTCAAGGTCAGCAAGTATGGCCAGCATAAAAATCATTGAAGACATTCATTTTGGGAAAAAGAAACCAAACTGTGCAATAAAAAATATTTCTTCAATAATACTTATTATGGTAGTTAATGTATCTGAAAAATAAATAAAGTTTCCAAAATGATGCATTTCATTGCTTGATAATATGTGTTGATATAGAGTACTTAGTAAAACTCTGTGTGCACTTTTCTTAAGCAACTGGTAAATGCAGATAGCTTTAAAATGCAAAAATCTGCTCATGCAATCAACATGTGTATATGATTTTATACAGCTTTTATTATACATGTAAGTGCTGGTACTAACACAAAGTGGGCTTCAAATTGCTCACCTGACATTTGCCTGATATATATGAGCACGAGCAAAATTCTGATGATTAGTTAGGAGAAAAAAGCTGTTTTCAGGTTTTTCTATTTTCAATAATTTCAGTTTATTAGAAGGCAGACCAGCATCAGTAAGCCTGAGATCCAAGATTACACACATCTACTTACCTTGGACTATCAGTAAGCCTGGGATCCAAGATTACACACATCTACATACCTTGGTTCCAGATGGACTATCAGTAAGCCTGGGATCCAAGATTACACACATCTACGTACCTTGGTCCCAGATGGACTATCAGTAAGCCTGGGATCCAAGATTACACACATGTACTTACCTTGGTCCCAGATGGACTATCAGGAATGTTTTTCAATCTGTACTATAATCAATAAGTAACAATTTTTATTTGTATTGCTTCCATGCTATTGAAAGTTTACCTGAGACTATTTCTAGCAACAGTAAACTTTTTCAACTTACGTTATCTAGATTTAACACTGTTGTAGTATTAATTAATTCAAATATTTGTTTTAAAGGATAGTAATAGTATACAAAATAATGGACATGGAAAATGATTCTGGTAGCATCCTGATGATCAAAATTAAATTTAATTTGCTGGGCCCTTAATCTGACTACAATACCAGAATTCTCAAGTGGCTTGTGCAAAGACGGTTCTACTACCTATAAGGATTAAACAAGGAAGATTAGTTCTAGCACAAGCAAGTTTTCTAAACCTCCACTATATCTTCTGTGTATAGGTATCACATCTTTGGCAATAATGAAAGCACTATGCATTGATGGTAACATTTTGTGTTAAGGTTATGTACTTAAAATTTTATAATTTAAATACTGGTGGGAGGTGGGGGATGGGACAGGGCACATTACATCACTGCATGAGCTGCAGGACAGACCACACAGACAAACACACACACACAAAAGCAAGTTCTTATTTGTCCATGCATATACATGCACTTTTCAAGTGCCATTAACTCTGAAATCTTTATTTCTAACAATTCTGACAATATATTTCAGATTGAAATGAAGTATTATGACAATGTCCTTGTTTAAAATAAAGCGACAAAAAAAAAATCAATTACCATCATCTGTTATAGATTAAAGACACTTTCAACCACAGTTCAAAATGTATATGCTATTAACCTTAATAGCACACCATATGTTACATTTTTTGGAGAATCCACTATTTATTAGCTATTTAGTGGACTATACATACGTATGTGTGTGTGTGTGTGTATATACACACACACACACACACACACACACAGATAAAACCCATTATAACGCAATTCGTTACAAGACGATTCCGATTATAACATGATGGCAGCATGGCTCCCATTTTTGAATTTAAGGTGACCTCCTTTTTAACATCCCAAATACATGCACTCAGAAAAGCAGATTATTCATATCTCGAGCAGATTTTTAATCCCAGCATTGTTTAATGTTGACTTAACTTCCGAAAGTTTCCAAAACAAATGATATATGACTAAGAGGTTAATTAAAACTGATGACACTGAAATTTCAATGCACATTTTTTATGGGGATATGTTTTGAAAAATTTCGTAACACAACCACACTTATATTGCATTGTTATTCTTTGGACCCCCAGCATTGTGCCATTACGAGTTTTACCTGTATATGCCCTTATGCAATAGCCAGTTTTAAATTGTTTGTGATTGACACTGATCTGTTACAATTTTTAAAGCAAGATTTTTTGAGTCATTAATAGTCACAAACCTTTGCTGTTTAATGGGTATTACATCAGATAATTTATGGTTAAAATGCTATGAACATTACAGCTATTAATATGATTAAAAATTAAGAAGATTTTAATTGTTATCCATAAACTTTGTCAGTTTTTAAAAGTATTTTTATGGAAAAAATTTAATTTCCAATTATAATATACCTTTTTAAACAATTTGCCAGAATGCTTTCCATCAAATTTGGTTGTATTCTTTTTGCAGTTCTGGGAAGTCATCGTAAGTTTTTATAATTTAATTGGTTAAATGTAGTTTGTGTAATACACAGTGCATCCTTTTCTGGCCCCACTGCTGGGTCCCTCTTTGTCTACTATGGTTTCTCTGCCCAGACATGATGTCACTGCAGCTAATATATGCTAATAAGCTTAGTAAATAAATTTTGATACGTTGTCATGTTGAGCCAATCAGATGACCGAGTTGGAGCATGTGATCAAACATTGTCAGTTAGGGTGTCATTCATATAACCGACACACCTGCAGAGAAACATTCCTTTCAGTGCAGATGCTGCATTTAATTTTTAACATTATTTGCAGAAAGAACCGCCACCTCCACTCCTTTCATCATGTTGTTTGGGATATTTCTTGCATGGGTACTGTTCCAACTCTGTTCTGGGGGGCCTCTGTCAAATCGGCTAATGTTATTATCATGGCAATCCTCAGGATCAGACTCATGTATGCATGTATTGAAGTCATGCAGAGTACAAGTCACACAGCTCATGTATGCATGTACTGAAGTCATGTAAAGTACAAGTCACACAGCTCATGTAGGCGGTTTAAGTCACTTTTTGCAGTTACAGGTGTTGGTGGAGAATATGATTACACATACCTTTAGATGGCATTTATTCACTTTATTTCACGCCTAGTCCATCCAAGTTCTTTTGAAGATTATTGTTGTTGTTGTTGTTGTTCTAGGGTTTAACGCCATTTTTTAGCACGAGATAGGCTATACATGGCGACCAGTATAACTGGTGGAGGAAGAACCCTGGAAAACCCAGGGAAGAATGACCGACCCACGAGAAGCTACTGGCAGGCTTTCCCATGTACCCACGCTAGCCGAGCCTTGGACTCGAACCCACGCAGACAGAATGAAGATTATTTTATAAATTCCTTGAAAAATGCTTAACGGCAAATTCAATGATAACGTACTTCAACATCTTTAGGCATATCAAACAAGCAGGGTGATCTCATTTAAACTGGTTTTGTCGTGCTATGACATAAGAGGGAATGTGTCAGCTGTAGGGAAAAAGTTGTACTACAAACATAAACAGACATGCAAGAATGTCGTCATTAATAAACAAAGCCTAGGAAAACACTGGCAGGAAAAAATGGGCACACAAGTCCAATAAACTGGAGGCAATTATGAAATATATTATCTTCTGTATGGTATATCACATCTTTTATTTCAATTAGTACATAATACCTATTTTTCCCCATACAAAAATGTGCTTTCAAACACGTAATGTCTGTCAATTCTGATATATTTTAGTTAAAATTTACATTATGCTAAACTATCATTTTGAAGAACTGTCATGTATATGCTAAGAATAAAACTTATTGAATGTTATTCCTCTATCAAAGTCAAACATCCATACAGGAGATGACAGAAGAGGCACATGACTTCTTGTTCATTTGATCATACTCATGATTCCCCCAGCACTAGAAATAGTTCAAACCAATATCAACTTTTCTGACCCAGTGCCATTGTAAAAGTCCCTAGCAATAGACAATTTCATTGTAAAAGTCCCTAGCAATAGACAATTTCATTGTAAAAGTCCATAGCAATAGACAATTTCATTGTAAATGTCCATAGCGATAGACAATTTTTGTATGGAATTTTCGCTATGACAAGTAATGTGTAGATCACTAAAAAATTACGACTTTGTCATAACTATATTATGATTACATTTTAAAATAAAATTATTTTTTAAACTTATATCAGAAATTATAGGTTACTGCATTTGTATGAGAAAAAATGAGCAGGTATTTTTAATGGAAATACTGCACGACCATGGGAGTGAAGTATATCTATCCGTCAAATTGAGTTCATATTTTCCCATACAAATGCACTAACCTTTTTATTATATGCTAATTTTTTTTATTCTACCAAATGCTTAATTATATTAACAAAATACACTACAAGAAACAAAGTAACTAAATGTATGCCGTATTCCAAACTAAATACAGAAGCGCAGATTCATCATTACACAACAACAACATTATTACTGCGCACATAACTCCTCCCAGATAAATCCGAGCTTAGTCGTGCGCTCAACATAACTTTCGAAAGAAAAATGGCATGTCTAGTTAAAATTGAAATTTGGAGTCATATTGCGAATGAATGCGCATTGCAACAACTTTTCAATCTGATCTAGAATGAACAGATTTTGGTACTTTTTTTCAATTCTATGAAATTTCGTGATTATGGACTGGATTTATATGTGACAATTCCACATGAAATACATCGGATTGAAGAAGCGAGGGAGAAGCATGCTGACATCTGCAACTGTGTTTCTGTTTCTGCCACTGAATGTTTGAAATCATAATGTGGGAAAAATATGAAGTCTTTCAATTGCAATTATCAAAAAGATGCTATGGAATTTAATGCTTATTTCATTTTGAGTGCAGTAAGGAGGATGTAACTGCACTTAAATTTGAAATTACAGTAAAATTTCGAAATCTGTAATCAAGATTGAGAACCTATGACAATTCAGGATGTAAAACTGTAAGTATATTATTTTGCTAAAGAAGATGATATATATGACTTGTCACTTGTATGTTATTTGTAAGGACCCTTTCTTGCATCTGTTGTATAGCTAGCCTAAATCCAAAACATTGTATCAACAAAGTTAATGCAGAATGTGCCAAAGCAGCTGGTATGTGGCAGTCCACGAAACATCTGCTTTAGTTCATTCAGAAACAAATTTAAACAACCACAATGTAAAGCGCCTACTATGTGAGTGTACATGATTTGTTTACAAATCAAAAGTGCTGGTGTCTGCGTCCATTGTTTGTTTACAACAGAAAGTAGTTCCTTTATGCACGTGAATGCAATATGTGTATTTGCATGCGAGTTCATTATCGGGTAATACTGCACAATTCTGACAATGTAAAGATAACAGAACAAAATAAGCACATAATAAATGCACTTACATGACCCGTGTGACTTATAAACATATTTCTGTGTTTAGCAATGGTGGCCATATTCAATGGCAAAATGACTTTTGTATAAACCTAAAAAGTCTATCGTAAAATGTCCAAGAAAAGCAAATCAGTACATCCTGAATGCCTTCACAAGAAGGCCTTGCTAACGTCTGCTTACATAACTCCTCAAACAAAGACTTTGAACTGCTCACCTGAATTTCCTGTCATTGGTGGATGCAGCAAAACTGATAGGAGACATAATCAGATCATAGATACTAGCAGCTACTGGAGTAGGGGGCGTGTTGCTTCTCTCAAGACTGGACGGCACTTTGGCATTTAGCAGCTGGCGCATGCAGATGAAGTAACCTGGAAACATAATTATTCATTCAAATTTCTTACAATAAATTATACATAATGGTGTTAATGAATTTGCTCAGTATGGTTCATTTAAATCATTTTAAAAGCCTCAAGTATTTTTTAAAAAAAGTTTAAAATATACATTTTTGTATACAGAAAAAAAGGCTACAGACAACTCTCATTTTTTCCATTCAGGACATTCATCACATTTCTCTATCTACATTCTTGTTTAAGCTGCATTTACTTATAAGTTAAATAAATTATTATAGGCAATATTTTAAAAAGGTGCTAATTAATTTCATGGCGGTCCACATGACTAATTTTCCCACTAACTTCTCATGACAGCTAAACTGAGTAAAATACAGGAACGTTTTAAAAAATGTTTCATCCTTACTATAAAGTGTGTCGAACTTGACTGGCCAAAGTAATCAATTCAAATGTCCCCTTTATCGAACTGGACTGGCCAAAGTAATCAATTCAAATGTCCCCTTTATCGAACTGGACTGGCCAAAGTAATCAATTCCCTTTAGAAGCTGCATATTCTCTTTACATATGCAGATCATATTTCACTATTCTGTAACTATGGCAACTGCATTTGTCTCTTTATGAGAAGGTCAAATATAAAACAACTAATCATATAACAGGGTTAGTAGCATATTTCTTTCAAAATTTTCATAGTTTTTCAAGGTGTAGTGTTACATTAATTTGAAAGGAAACATAAATGAAACTATATGTAAACACAAGTTAATACTTACTATAAATATACAAGGAAAATTTCTTGTGAATTTATGTTCTTTTAAAATCACAAATCAAGAAAGTCAAGATTATGATCACTGATTTAATTTCCTCTTAAACATCCTGTATCTGGGCATTAAGATAATGTACAGTCACAGCACAATGCTCATTTTACTTTGACTACACTACACTATTTACAAAGTCCAAAATATTTTAGAGTGAATTTTTCAGTTCCTGCAGCTCATAATCAAAATTTTTTCAGCAGCTCAGAGTTTAGCAATTTTGTCCTTGACACTTTTCCTCAAACTATTCGATGTCATGATAAAGGAAATTTTCCTATGGGTCCATGCTTTCAATGTATAGTCATCAGCAGCAGCTGTCAATGTCTTTTCAGTACCTGCCTTTCTTCTTCACCCACCCCCATAGAAAAGGGGAACAAAGATTTTTTAAAATATATTATCACTTATTTAAAGACAGCATATGGATATTTTAAAATATTTCATATTAGATATATTAATATTTCTCTCAGCGTGGCTGTTTTCTATATTTTTAGATTTATTGTGTTCATTGCAATTTTTGTCTGTCCTATTTCCACTCAATCAAACTTAAAAAAATTGGATCTAACTAATTTCATAATTAAGACTCTTTACAGTTTCTAATTTAAACTTGAATCTCTGTGTTCACAGGCATACATATTTTGTCAAAACGAGAGCTTAGTGTGGTGTTTTTTTTAGCTGCATGTGACCACAGAACACTCTCCCACTGCAAGCAAATCAATATCCTTCTGGCATAATTGGCATTTTGCAAAGCTCTCTGAAAAAGATCTCATAATCCAAACTTTATATTTTTCTGTGTCTAGTCACTTAAGTTGGAATTGTCAGCCAGCCATTTAGAAGCGAACAAATCATTCAAATTTAAAATATGGCATCATCTGGCCTTCATACAATCAGAAGTTCAAAATGTATGACTGTGCAGTAGCCAGTTGTAGAGATTTCCGTTCTGTCACAAATTTAGCAAGAGATCTTTTGTGAATTTTTTTTGTTGTTGTAAATCTGTACAATGAAAACTATTAAGTGCTTTTGGTTTCAAGAAAATCAAGGCTTTTCAAGGTACCCAGACAATATTTTTGAATTTTCAAGGTGTTTTCAAAGCCTTGTGAGACAAATTCATTTTCAGGCTTTTCAAGGTCCACTATGGACCCTGAATTAAACAGGCATGTCTACATCAATACCAATCTGTCACTGCAATTATTTTCAGTTATAGGAATATTCATACAAATAATCATTAGTGTCATATAATAAAGTTCTTGGACTATAATACAAAATGCATAAGTGGCTTTGCAAAATGCAGTTTCACCTGGCTTGTTTCAAAGCTACTCATCTCGTATCATGCCTTTTGGGTTTTTTTGGGTTTTTTTGGGGGGGGCATTTAAGTTTATACTATATGTACCATTCTCCACCAGGTGCCACCATGTTGATTTCAGAATGGAAACATCCTGGTAAGAGCCAGTCATGGTGAACAGTTCCAGTATCCTCATGGGAATGGCTATTGGCTGGGAGCTCTGAGCAATACTTGACAAATACCTGTATGTATAAATATATACAACTTGTTAGAAACTCTTAATATTTAAGGTAACTAACTTTATCAAGCTCACCTTGGGAGTTTTGTTTCTACTAAAACAGCTTTTAACACTGATGACTCCAATCAAGCTCGAGTGAGGTGAGACAAGTTTAGTTCCTTATTATTAAAAGTACTATCCATTAATGTCTAATGGAATTGAAAAATAATATTATATTCTAAAGTGCAAATATAGTATATTAAAGGCAAGATCTGTCTTAGATATCTACAAAAAGTAAATAGATTTGCTTCTGTTACTCTAATATTTAACCCACAACTTACAGTTATTTCCATAGTTCCAACATGCTATAGTAGATGATTGCCAATTACAAGAATTATGGTTCTTGTGAACATTCTTATTTTCATCCAGTAGGAGAAATCTCTTATTTCCTTCCTTCAGTCATATAAATATAACAGTAATTGTAAGGGTTAAACTTTATATGACACTTTAAAAATTTGAAGACATTATATTTATACCATCTAAATAACATTTAGAAGCTTTTAATCTAAATTATTACTGTTTTTTTGTGAAGATGTGAGCAAGAAATCTGTTCTGTCAAGGAGGAAAATGAACTGTTTGTCCTCCTATCATTCACAAAAGAAGGTAATTAATTCTTGCAATTACTTTGTATTCAGCTGGTACTAGGCAAATGGTCTATTTGAAACATAACACGAAATGCCCCAACAAATGATAACTTATGCATGTGCTACAGCATATATGTATTTACCTTAAACACAGGTAGAGCAGGTGCTTTCTCTGTTGTAGACCCTTGTATGGCAATTTGTTCAGCTCTTGTATGTATTGTGTTTTCTGTTTGATTAACTGCTGACACAGCCAGACCTTAAATCAATACAAATTGATAATTATAATTTGTGATTACTGTCAAACTTGATTTTGGCAGGCATCATTGTAATCTAAGAGGACAGGCCCCTTACAGCAGGTTATTGTTTAATAGAGCTAATTACAACACCAAATTTGTTAATTCAACCAATAGCTTTAATTGCATACTAATTTATTCCTTAAGAAAATCAGTAACATTTTTTTGTATGGTATGATTTGACTGTCTGGAAAAGTCACTTGCACCAAAAATTATTCAAATATGTGTAACACTATTTTCAGAAAATGCAACATGACTTGTCTGGTTTGATTTTTGGTACCTTATGTAACAGCAACACAAGTAGTTTATTTAATGTGGAGGCAAATGGAGCAAAGTGCCTTGCCCAAGGACACAGCACAGTAGCTGACCCTGGCTGGTCCGATGGTATGATTCAAACCACATCTTTTTAAGTCACAAGTCCAGCAAGCTGACCACTACTAACCATTGCTCCACCAACATGACTTGTGCTGATTTAATACTAAACATAAAAAAGTGATAGCATTGGTACACTATACGAATCTGCACATAGGCCAAGTCCAACTGCAAAAAACATTAACCCAAAATCTGCCATCATATAATGTGCCAGCAGATCGGGGTCTATGTTATTTGTTCTACTGACTGCTTCGAAAAAACTATATAGACCCAGATCTGCTGGCACATTTTGTGATGACGGATCTGTGTGTATGCAGTTTGATCTAACTTGTACATGAGTACATATGGCATATAAACTTGGAACTGGACTTCATTTATCTTCTTTCTGTCACAGCAAGTGTAACCTATCACCGAATAAAATCAACAGGGCTCTTCCTTACACCAAATGCAAGTCATCCAGAAGTCTGGAATCTTAAGTTATTGTGTGGAAACCATTTTTCTTCTTTTAGTCTCACTGATCCTGACCTATGACTATTTAACCCTGAAATCCACAAGGTACTTCCTTACCCTATGCACTGACACTGACCTCTGTACTTTTGGGCCTGAAACTTAGAGGTTTCTTTTGAACCCCAAGGCAAACTATCCACAACGTTTTGTAAATGTAAATGGCAGACAACTAAACAAAACTGGTTATGGATGGACATTGTAACATAATATGTCCATCTTATGGCAGGCATTTAAAAGCTACTTCTGGGAAGCAACATTCCTAAAATCCTGCAACAAGTTTTGATTTCAACAGCAGCAGTCCTAAGAATATGCACAAACTTCAGTGAGCTGATTCCTGGGTATTTCACGTGCACTGACTTGTATGTTATGCATGCCATTATACAAATGATAGCTAGTCATAAAAGGATGAACACAGGTGATAAAAGACAGACAAACAAGTTAGCCATCAGTTTTGAGTGCTGATCGGGGGCTTATAAACTAGGCCAGTAACATATTTTCATCTGCCTGGAATAATGCTGCACACCATCTGCTTTCATAGCCAAATGGAAATATCAGCACTTCAAAATGTCAAACAAAATAATTGTTACTACAATCTTTTGACCCTGTGGAACTTGTAGAGTATAACGACAAAAAATTTTAATATATGGCATATTCTCTCAAAACTTAAATGTACGGCATATTTTCTTAAAACTCTGCTCATATTACAACAAAAGAAAAGAGAATGATGATGTTTTTGGGAGATGTGTCAAACCTTTCTAACAATTCAAGTAGATAACCCAGAATATATAAATAAATATATACTATGCTTATACTAACAATTGTCAGTATCACTGGTTTTGCCAGTGATATTAATTTTATTTCAGAAGAACTGTATAAAAGTGGGATGAACTCATAAACGAAATATCTGACTTTAGTCATTGCTATATTTACTGAATAAAATTTCTCTGCATGGTCAGTGTTAATAATGGATTTTGAGACAGAACTTTATGACAGAACAATTTAGCTTTATTAAAACATATTCTCTAGGTTTAGCACAGTAAGAAAAGTGTTGATTGCAACCCACAAAAGTACCCCCAGTGTTTAATCTAAAAACTATATTACTCCTATTCAATCAAAGTAAATATTCACTCAGAATCATTCTTAAGTACAAAACAACAGATCTACTTTGGTCCCATCCCTTGGTACCCAAGAAGACTAGAACAGTTTTCCAAAGTTGTAGAGTGGCTACCTGCCAAGAAGCATGTTGAAAGAGACGATAAAGTGTATTACCACCCCATGACAGTGTGCATTAACACACAAGACAGGGTTAAAAAAAAACACACGTCCTCTTCTCACAACCAGGTTAAAATTGACTGGGCCACAGAAAACTTTACTACGTAATCATCAATGGGCCAAGTTGATGCCAATTCACACCTTGAGAATAGATGATTGTATTATCTACCCTTAACAAGCATCAAAATTCAACATCATTCAACACCTGGAGAGCATTAATTAAAAGAAACCTCTGCCTATTTTGCCCATTTTTGTCAGTCAATAAGTTTGCAAAGGAAATGACTTCATTCTCTTTTATAGTTACTCAGTGTAGGCTTGATATTAAATGGATAACTATTAGGAATGTATAATGATGAAGTATCACACACTGCCATTGATTTTTTAATGGTGTTTGCATTTACACTGAAACTTTTCTATAATTTGAAGTATCACACATTGCCATTGATTTCTTAATGGTGTTTTCATTTACACTGACACTTTTCTATAATTTGAAGTATCACACATTGCCACTGATTTCTTAATGGTGTTTACATTTACACTGACACTTTTCTACCATTTCAAGAATTTGAAGTATCTCACACTGCCATTGATTTCTTAATGGTGTTTACATTTACACTGACACTTTTCTATAATCTGAAGTATCACACACTGCCATTGATTTCTTAATGGTGTTTACATTTACACTGACACTTTTCTATAATTTGAAGTATCACACATTGCCATTGATTTCTTAATGGTGTTTACATTTACACTGACACTTTTCTATAATTTGAAGTATCACACATTGCCATTTATTTCTTAATGGTGTTTACATTTACACTGACACTTTTCTACCATTTGAAGAATTTGAAGTATCATACACTGCCATTGATTTCTTAATGGTGTTTACATTTACACTGACACTTTTCTATAATCTGAAGTATCACACATTGCCATTGATTTCTTAATGGTGTTTACATTTACACTGACACTTTTCTACCATTTGAAGAATTTGAAGTATCATACACTGCCATTGATTTCTTAATGATGTTTACATTTACACTGACACTTTTCTATAATTTGAAGTATCACACATTGCCATTGATTTCTTAATGGTGTTTACATTTACACTGACACTTTTCTACCATTTGAAGAATTTGAAGTATCACACACTGCCACTGATTTCTTAATGGTGTTTACATTTACACTGACACTTTTCTATAATTTGAAGTATCACACATTGCCATTGATTTCTTAATGGTGTTTACATTTACACTGACACTTTTCTATAATTTATCATCATTTTGAATGTTTTCATTTCAAGGAGCTATCACCAAGAGTCAAACCTATGAGAAGTTAAGAGACAGAGAATGTCAAAATTTATGTGATTTTGTTGACTTTTCAGGCAATGTTACAGTTGCCCCAGGTAACCAATATTTTCAAGACTGAAGCTTTATTGACAGAATGTGATAGCAAAGGGAAGATGGTAGCAGATATATTGTAACACTGTAACTTCTTTTTACAAAAAAAATGTTGCCAGTATTTTAAGTCACAGCTGATTCCCACCAACTTTCAAACAATGTGTGCTGTTGTAACGTTATAAAACATAGAATGTTGAGACATATAGAATCTATGTTGGGGTTTGGATGGAGACAAGGAAATCCCAGTCAAGGGGTTACATTATTTGTCTCCCCATGAAGCTTGCTGAGTGGGGAGACATATAATGTAACCCCGCAACTGGGATGTCCTTGTCTCAGTCAAAACCCCAATGTAGATTATTTTTCTCACCCAATATTTTCCTTTAATGTAAAAAGAACTCTTCACTCGTGTAATATAGTTCACGTGCAAATGTTTACATGTGGCTCATTAATGAAAATATGTTAATCAGGGCTGTGGTGTGACCGTTGCATCCTAATTACACAGCTTATATGTGTGAGCAAATAAAAATAACATAAAACATCGCATAGTAATGAGATATTATCACATTTAATATATGGACGTTATATGAAATTGACAATAAATAATTAATATTTATTACAAGAAACTGTTTCATTTTCATCAGCTCCAATTTTGAAAAGTTATATTGTAAATAATATAATGATACTGGGTACTCAGCTCTACTGTAGTTATACTTAGTACTAGCTTTAATAAAAAGAGACATGTTGCATTAGATTATTCATGGGTAAATAGTGATCTGTGTCACTATCGTATATAGCTCTCATTTTCTTTGGAGGAGGTGAAACTGTTTGTGACATACTTGTGTTGTCCTTAATACTGATTGTAAAATTACCTCCGTGTATAAATGACCCTCCAAATACGGACCCTAGTGGATAACCATATGCTAAATTTTCAAGTTCACGGATTCTTTGAAAATTTATTTTTTATTTTTCTGTCTTGGAAATATGGCAAGTGCTACAGTGCAATTTGCTTATGGATTAATGTGTTGATGGATAAATGATTCCTTCTGGCTGGTAAGAGCAATATTTGTCATTAAATATTGTAGGTATATTTTTGGTTCATCTGGGGCACAATGGAATTGCTTAACAAAATTAGAATATAGCATGTTTGACATAACAAATTTCTGGCGGTTACCAAGTTTCCCATAGTTGTTAAGAGAGCTGGGAGGCCATGAAGTGTATAGGTCTATAGTCTGTGTATGGATCAGTGTTTTCTGTCATAGTTCATTTCATACAGCAATGAGACATTTATTGTATCTGTAGCACAGACAAATTTCAGGTCCACATCATTAAATGTAGCTAACAGTATAAAATCTGTTTCACATAAGTGTTTAAAAATAGGTAGCTTTAGCTACATTTTATGACACTGACCTGAAAATGTACTGAGCTAGGCCTGCATATAGAATAAAATTGACCATGCTGCTCAGAACAAACTAGCATAATACCAAAGAGCTCAACATCATATGCGTGTGTGTCTTTGTCTTTATCGAAATGTTTTTGTATGGTGCGTTCTCAAATAAAGATTGACCTTAAGTTACTATGTTTTTGTTATATATTTGTTGTTGTTTGATTTTAGAACAATTACATCAGGCACAGCAGATGACAATAAAGATTTCTTTTTTTAAAAGTAGTTCGGAACGCGTAGACACCTTGACTGAGAAGATAGGTCTGAGATGACTAGACTTAAATAAGAAAAGTAAGGTTAGCAAAACAGCTAGATTTCTGTCGCATGGGTGAGAAAACAACTGACTGGTTTAAATCTAGTTGAAACAATAACAAAGAAATGTTCCAATTCTTTTGGCCAATCAGCAACCTTCCTTTTTACAGCACTCTAGCAATGAGGTCTTATCAAATGAATCATTTAGATGTTAGAAACAGAGACATCTGAAACTCTCCTTTCAAATGAAAGTTACTGACATTTTTCATGTGAAAAGTAGTAACATACTTGCATAAAGATGGCATCTTATTTTGGCTTGACATTATTTTAACAAAGCTACACAGTCTTGAAAATATTAGTGATCTTGGACAAGAGTAACAATGTCTGACCAGACCAAAATCACAAGCTGACATTCTCTGTCGCTTAAAATCTCCCATATCTAACTCATAAAGATGTGTGATAACTTGCTGATAAGGAAAATTAAGATTACTGAAAGGTTACACTGAAATGCCACTAAGAATTGCTATCTCAATTTCTCAAGTTACAAACATTCTATCTTATTATATATTTATCCAAGGAGCCATGTATTAGAATATAATATCTGTATGGTTCTGAACCATTTCAGTGTCATGCATATATGTCATTCTTTAGTAAAAGCAAAAGGAGTGCAGTGGAGAAGTATACTGTTGTGAGTTTAATTAGGACAGGGAGAAGAAACTCTTGCATCTCAACTCATCCTTGGAATGAGCACCTGATAAATATTTTTCCTCTGTCCTGCAATTATACAAAATAATAGATGACAATATATATTACCAGCCAATATCAACCAATATGATTTCAAACCTGACACTATGGATTTCTAATGACCTAAAAAATGTCTTACCATCCTGGTTCCATCTTCACTATCGTTGTAGAAGTGACACAGTTTCACTGACAGACTGTATAACTTTGCAACATCCACCTGGCTCTCTCTTTGCATTGCTTGTACACAGGCATCAAAATTATTTCGCAGCAAGTCATTCTAAAAACATAGCAATTCGTATACAAATATTACAATCCAAACCATCAAGAACAAACCAAGGTATTAAAAATTTGATTTGTTGTAAAAGCCTACTTGCTGTAAACAAAGGGAATTAGACGACTTGTCTACCTAAGTGTTGTAATAAGGATTTAGGCCAGTTGTCTGCCTACTTACTTCGTGTAGTAAATTGATATTAACATCTGTACGACACAATTCATTTAATTTGGTTACTTTTTTTTAGTAATATATAGATTTGAAGAAAAAACAATAAAACAAAATTCTAGTTCATAACGAATTCAATAGTATATCATTCTGCTAATTCAGCAGTGATTGCTATTGTTCAAAGGTGAATAAAGTACTTCAAACTGCAACAGAATAAAAAACAAGCAAACAAAACCCCACAAAATAAATAATATGAAATTTATGTATACAGAAATCCATTGTCCAAGTGCCTTGGACAACTACCCCTCATCTGGCTGATGCCTGCCTAATAACTGAATGCAAGAACATTTATGTATACAGAAATCTATTGTCCAAGTTCCAAGGACAACTACCACTCATCTGGCTGATGCCTGCCTAATAACTGAATGCAAGAACATTTATGTATACAGAAATCCATTGTCCAAGTGCCTTGGACAACTACCACTCATCTGGCTGATGCCTGCCTAATAACTGAATGCAAGAACATTTATGTATACAGAAATCCATTGTCCAAGTGCCTTGGACAACTACCCCTCATCTGGCTGATGCCTGCCTAATAACTGAATGCAAGAACATTTATGTATATAGAAATCCATTGTCCAAGTGCCTTGGACAACTACCCCTCATCTGGCTGATGCCTGCCTAATAACTGAATGCAAGAACATTTATGTATACAGAAATCCATTGTCCAAGTGCCTTGGACAACTACCACTCATCTGGCTGATGCCTGCCTAATAAATGAATGCAAGAGCAGTTGGCAGAAAAATCTGGGTCAGCAGAAGCTTTTCCTCTGAATTTCTTCCAATGCTACTGACTGCATAGGTTATCAAAACAATGGCTTCAAGGTTTCTCTAGTTTTTGTATCTTCATGACACATCAACATCACCTGTCAAATACTGAACAGACACGCAATGCCTTGTGACGAATTTGGTCAAATTCTGTTCTGTGTCTTTTTCAATGTTAAACTGTATAATATTTTTTTCCACTATCAGTAATAACAGTCATTTGACGGTGTAACATCATCATCCATATCAATCAGACAATCATGCTTCCATACTTGCAGTCAAATTTGATCAAAGTCTTTTAACCTATACTCACATAAAAATGCACATGGATGCCCCAACCTTGTTTCAATGCATGCACCTTTCCGTGCCTCTACCCATTTCTATGCAAGTTTCGACACCCATGCCATACATCCATACAAGCTCTTAAAGATGCACCCTTTTGCATGGTTAATTCATAGCATCACCTAATGGAAATATTCCCTCTGGTGAAGCAGGCTCTCTGGAAGTTTCCATGACATCATAGCACATGCTTCTGCATCAAAAATGAATCCAAATAACTAGTATGGTTTAAAAGAACAATGGTAATCCCCAAATGAAAATGGCTGCCGCTGTCTTTACAGACAGAATCATCGAATCTAGACAAACAGATTGGTTTCTGAGGATTAGATTGATCCAGACCTTGACAGTAATCACGAAAAATTGTTTTATAAACAAACAAGAGGTCGATGTGTGCCCAATACTGTTCAACTGACATATCAACCTGTGAATACAAATTTACACACATACTGAAACTCTAGACATAAAAGATAAGTTTGGTGCACACAGATGCTACATTGTCTAACGATGTTGGCATAATTTATTTTCTTTCCTGGGCTCCGTGTGAATGATCACTATCAAATAAACAGGGCATGTTATTTGTACAACTTGCACTCTTCCCTGGGTCTCTCCCGACCCCAGGGGACTAGAACCAACTAAAAACTTGGAAACTGGTTATAGCCGCATACTTCAAATACATACACAGACTTAACTTGGCACTATAAGGAGAGTTAATCAATACAGTTAGCACAGATTATTATTATTGGATTTGTCCTTATCCAAACTTTGAAGCCATTGAGATACCTACCCAAGAGTGCTGCATTAGCTCTGTGGTTAAAGCGATCATAAATCTGATCAAGAATATTACCTCTACAGTGATCACAAGCCAGCCAATCTGATGGAAGATCACCTCATTAGTATGAGTGGATGTCACCCATACTTGAACCCCTGCTGCAGTTGAAGGTGTACCCTCTCACCTATAAAACCATTTGCTACCCAAATGAAGTTCGAGAACTATCAACATGACTTATCAGATAATGGAAAAACAGAATTAATAAAACCAATGGCATGGTAAACCTGATTCTTGTGTGATGCTGTGTCACACCAATCCTCTCCTAGAATCATCAAAAGCCCTAAAACTTGCAATTCTAAATCATATATAAAACTTCTATTGAACCCAAAAACTGAAAATGTTTCATATAAGACTGTGACAACTGTTTTCCAGATATTACTTTAATAAAGAGGAAAGAGGCTCATGAATGGACAGATTTTCTACAAAATCACAGGATATGAACATTTTCATGGCACAAAAGAAAAACTGTAAGAAAATGGGCAGCTACTTGTGCCAAAACTTTAATTATGAAGCCAGCTTGTCCACATTTCTCCACGATAATAATCTCCATGTGTATTCAACAAGAAATCATGCATTTATATAACAAGTATGGATGTCTCTTGAAAGCGGAAACCCTCTTCAATAATACAAAAATGTACACCCTGTCCAATCATACAAAAATTTACGTCCTGTCAAATCATACAAAAAAATTACACCCTGTCCAATCATACAAAAATGTACATCCTGTCAAATCATAAAAATGTACACCCTGTCCAATCAAACAAAAATGTACACCCTGTCAAATCACACAAAAATGTAAATCATGTCCAATCATACAAAAATTCTTAGTACTAAATATATATGTTATTCTGCTGAAATATTAAAACAGGAGAATGAATTTAAACTGAAGGAAGTAGGCATGCACAATTCAACACTGTGTTTCTTAGTCGTCTTAATTTGATACAAACCTGTCTTTTCCTTTCTCTATAACCTCTGTAGAATTTCTGAATTTTGACAGCAGATTCGTTTCTCACTCTTTGATCCTGCAGAATTAAACCAATCAAAATGAATTGAATATTAACACAAGAGTTTCACTACATATCACGTTACATATACATGGTGTCCATGCTTTTCTAAAGATAAATTTCCAGGTCATTTCCAGGATGAAATTACTTTTTTCAAGATTCACATATGACCATTACTGAAAGGAACTAAAGAACATTTTAGATTATAAAACATGCATTTTCTAAATCTAAGGACGTTTCTCTTTCAAGACTCTCCAAAAGCATCAAAGTCAGAAAAGATGATCATGTACAAAACTACAAAATGTATCACACGAAACAAGTTTGATTATATTCCTATAAATTGGCACGTGAAGTCATTTCAATGTACAGAATAAAATTTCTAACTTTATTTTGCTGCATAATGTTGCTAAATGAGAACAACATAATGAATATAAATTATGTTTTGTTTCCTTTCAAACCTTTAACTCTAAAGAATTCTATAGTAAAATATATATGCATCTCATAAAAAGTAACATTTCCTATTACAGTATGGAAGAAAATTAATGCAAATAATTAGAATCTTGGCTTGTAATGAAAAGTGTTTAACCCTGAATTTAGCTATGCCAATAAAATCCCAAACAAAATTTTTCAAACAACCTAATCTCCTTAGGACAATCTGGTTAAAAATCCATCATTTAAAAAACATTTTCAAAAGGGTTAATTTAAATTTTGACAAAAGACCTTCAAAATTATATACCGTTGTTTAAACAAGGACTGAATTTTCTGTAAAATCAACTAGTCTTCTTGTAATTCTTTAAACCAGTCCCCAAACCGGTATTGATACAGGAGCTCATATCGTTTTTTTAAAATGTATACAGTATAATGTTGTCGGACATTTCTGCGCACCTAAGGTTTCCGTCTCCAATACTGAAGCAAAACGCATAATGAATTTTACCGATTGACGAAAATAAAATACTGCATTGCTTACTATTTGAAAAGAGGCAACTGTCACCACAATATTCTGTTCAGAGTAATATTAATTTTGGACACATGGGATACCACCACCATGTTTTCATGACTCACGAAAAGATGTAATGTTTATCCATCGGGCTATAGAAATGAAATATATTACTTTGGACTGTTTCCGTCAGCAGTTCAGTTGAGCAATTTGATCAGGTTTATAGCTAGTTTTACAAAATTTAACATAACAATGCCAATAAATGGCAAGCGATATTAAACCAAGTAAACCGATCTTGTAAAATTTGTTAATAAAATTCAATATTTTATAATAATAAAAAAGTAAGCTATTATGTGGAAGAGAAACAACAATGAATAGGGTGTAATGTATTTAGAACGTCTTGTTTATGGGGAAAAATTGCGCAGAATTACCCGATGTGCAGAACTGGTCGACATGGTGGTAATACAAGGGACGACAATTTCTCATTTCATCTCTGAGATTCAACAATTTGGACTACAAATTTGGCATAAAATGATTAGCAGTCCGTTTTTTAATCGAGTTTCCTCCGAATATTCCCACCCCATTTTTCATATTTGGACATTTAGTTTGGGGTGTGGGGTCATTGCAACTGCATATCGAAATTGTTTGGAATTTGCCACCACCGTGTGTTAGCAACATATGATAGCCGCTTACCTGTGGGCCTAGAAAAGTTAAACTTTTATTATATTGACTCATGCCTGCACGAAATTGATAGGAAAATTATTTATTTTCTCAGAAATGGCAAGTATTATAACCATTATGTCATTAATCCGCAGTCAAACAGGACGAAACTACAGCATAGATGAAACCTGACCCAGTACTCGCCATTTGCATTACTAGTCACATGACTTCACAAATCTCAAATGAGGACATCGGAAGTCCAATAGTCATGTGATATCAACAACAAACTCTATTATAATGTTGTTGCATAGAAATTCAATTATATTAAATGAAAGTCAGATACATTTTGTAAAAACCAGCAATCTGGCCAGTCTGATTTATCAAGCAGAGATCATATCAATGTGGTAGTCACATGATACAACAATACTCCAAAAGTTGTTCTCGGAATATATAAATATGGAGAATTTTGTGTTCTTTCATTTTTGTTTTCTTATTACAATCAGTATACTACTTTCATTTAATATTTTTTATTTTTTTCTCTACAACATTTGAAAAGGTGGTTTGTTAGATTTGTGTACAGTACTCATGCGACTAGCAATGCAAATCACGAGCACCAGGTAACATTTCATCAATGACATGGTTTTATCTTGTCTTTCGGCAGATTAAAGACATTACGATTTAAATATTCACAATTTCTGAGAAAACAGGTAATTTTCATATTGATTTCATGCATGTATCACTTGATCTAGAAATGTTTAAAGTTTGCTAGGCCATCCAGTAAGTGGCTACACTTTGCCACCACCATGTTGGCCTCTTTTGATGCTAGATTGGTTTTCATAACTTTCGTGTAAGGAAAGATACGGAAATCAAGCTGACTTTGAAAATAAAAGTCCACTAGATGAATCTAATCCACTGGTTGTTTGGATTGACTCAGCATTAATGTTTAATGCAAGCAACCAAATAATCCATTCTGCACCCTTCGAATATTCTGGCTAGAACTCGTTAAATTTAACTCACAATCAGTTTAGTTATGACTCAATTACGTGATTGTTTCAGGCATCAATTGGTGACAGGTTTTTCCCGACTTTTCATCAATATTTGAAAAATTCCAGGACTTTTCATGGTCGAGAAAAAAATTATCATTTCTCCCGACTTTTTCCAGATTTCCCGGTAGCGAGGGATCCCTGTACATATAAAGGAAACAAAGTGACCATTTCAAAGTTGTTGTTGTTGTTGCTGTAGGGTTTAATGCCATCTGTCAGCACAAGATAGGCTATACATGGCGGCCAGTATTAACGGTGGAGGAAGAACCCAGGAAAACCCCGGAAAGAACCACCAACCCACGAGAAGCTGCTGGCAGGTTTTCTCACATACCCACATTGGCTGAACCCGAGACTCGAACCCAGAGGTGAGATGGCAGTGATCCATAACGGTGAGCATTTTAGACCACTCGGGGCTGCCAATTTCAAAGTAAAAATGTTCAAAATAAATAATTCACCACTAATAACAAAATGTATACATTGGCTGAACACAAATGGTGCTCTTGGTAAATGTCCCAAGAATTTGCTTGTGTTATGAAACTAAGCCAGAAAACAGTTTCACACATAATTTCATATAATTGTACTACCTTTTTCACAAAATAATTAAAACAAGAAGTTGCCATAAATACCTCTCTTTTCTGTCTTTCAGCTTGCACCCTTTGTAAGAGAGAATCCTTTTCCTCCTGTAAAGGAATAATCAAATCATACAATTATATAAATCAATTAATTTTCATTCTTATACCAGCCTAATGAAAGAATGTACCAACTTGGGCAGAAAGCAATACTTTACTTCTTTTTTCTCTTATCAACGTTCCCATAAACTTTTCCAGTACAGGATGTATACCTGTATTGTGGACAAATGCAGAATCCTAAGTACTGGCATTCAAGAGAGGGGTAATCTACCCCCATTTGGTCACACTATTTTTTGGGTCAACACCAGAATCAAATTTTTAAGTGAATTCTCTTTCCTGCCTGAATACTGCTAGTGAAGAGGTGAGAAAATCGAAAGGAAGAGAGTGTGAAGAGGTCAAAATTTGATAATGTTCAAAACAGTCACTTAAAAATCGCTGTTCTGCTAAATCTTTAACCTAATAAAAACCTAAGAAAATTCATTTAACTTGATGAAAATATTAAGTATTTTCTCGATTTCCTTCAGAACAAATGTTGTACACTGTACAGCTGTTTTTGTGAATAATGGAATCATCAAAAATAGATTAATATCATCAACAGGTAACAGATATATAATCCCTCTATTCCTACTTTTGCATGAGGAAATATGAAGTAAACTTGTTGACTTTTATTAACAATCTGTCAACAAACCTCCAGTGCATAATAATTCACACGTTACTGGGATTCAAATACAAGAATCTGACACACTTCTTCCAACTCCATGTTTGAACTTTCAGTGAGAATCTTGTCAATTGGAACATATTGAAATAATAATTATTAAACTGACATTACGTGGATATAAATACTTGAAAATAATATTTCTCAACTGTGCTGCTTAATGAACAGAAAAAGAAACAAGAATTTATACTATATTCGGACTATCAGAGCATTCATTGGTCAAATAGGGTAGAGGTGGTTTAAACACTGACTCTAGAAAAGGCAAAGTCAACTTGGCTTTCTATGCATATTTTGGGCAAAAAAAAATGACAGGCAATGAGGCAACTTTTTCGCATGAACTGTCCCAAAGTGCTTTATGCTGGCATTCATGCATGAACTGTCCCAAAGTGCTTTATGCTGGCATTCATGCATGAACTGTCCCAAAGTGCTTCATGCTGGCATTCATGCATGAACTGTCCCAAAGTGCTTTATGCTGGCATTCATGCATGAACTGTCCCAAAGTGCTTTATGCTGGCATTCATGCATCATCTTTCTTAATATAAAACATCATCCTTAAAATGTTTTACTTTAATACTTTATTCAACAAATATAGGAGAGTCTACAGTTATAACTTTTACTACCAAATCTTGATAATCCAGTCCAAAAGTAACAAGATTTTTTTGCATTTGTTTCAGACTAAAAACCTTCTGCAAACATTTAAATTCAAAATGTAGTGAATGTTTCAAGAATTCTGAAGCTACAGGCCTTCTCCATAATGTTAGTCAGATATTTTTGTACGCATCAGAAAATTACAGCCTGGACCTTCAATCTTCTCAAATTTAGACTGGCCATTCTAATGAGATTATGAGATTCCAACATGGCAAATCAATTAAAAACCCTGCAGAAATCCAAACATACAGAATACATTTACTTTTCTGTCTCTGTTTGGCTTTAGCTTTTCAATTCATTGTTAAATGTGACTCATGCACAAAGGTGCCTGAATAGAGAACTAATCATCATGTTGTGTCATGTAACGGAAAGGCACAATTTACATTTTTTAAATTCTTTGCTCTATCAAAAACAAGCCACAGTGAATATCATGATTTATTCAGCCATTCACTCTTTAATTCTTTTTGTATGACTTCATATGAATTGAGACATCAGTATCCTGAAAGGATATGTTAGTATTTGATGGAGGGTCTGTTGAAAGGGAATTTTCTTTTTACCCAACAAATAGAGTACCATTTATAACTTTGGGTCATTTAGGTCAGAGAAAATCCGTTTCTCATTTCAATTCATTCTTTTGTATGTTTTGCATATCTCCCACTCAATGTTACCTATGACCAAATGGTATGATGGGTCACTATTTAGTTCACTGAGAAATGCACTTAGCTTCCATTTCATGTAATTAAACTGTGGTGAGACAAATACCAGTCTGGCGAAACACCTGTCATCCAATTGCTTGCTGTCATTCTTTTAGTACTGGGAAAGACCAGAATTAGGAACAAAACACTGACATATGTGTTGGTATAAGCAAAATCTGCATCTACTTGGTTCACATTTGTGCCACATCAACACGTTCTGTGGCCATTATCAAATCATGTGTCCCAATTGTGCAACAATGTGACCTATATTGAATTCTGACAAAAAGAGCTCTTTTGATAGGTCACTGATAATTCTATATCATTCTATTCCTCATTACTGGGGTTATTATGCATTCCATTCACCCTCAAAAATTTTAATGCTTTTGTCACCTGCATTTTTGGCACCTGACAAGAGCAACTAAAAGTTAGTATAACAGTGCAGAAATAACCTTTCCTGAATAATCATGTGTTACTATCAACTGCACCTTAATATGCCACCATTCTTTCTTTTTGTAATAACTGATGAAAGATCCTTCAAGAGACAAAAGAACATATTTTTTTCCATGGCAAGGAATATCATTTGATCACACAGTGGCAGTTTCAACATTACTGGAGGTTTGACCCTTTAAGGGTGAGCTGAATGCATATGATCTTTATTCTAAGTGAAATTAACAGTAAACAATTACTAAAGCTCTTGTAAAAGGAGATCTCTTGTTAGTCCCAAAAGCTTCTGCAGAGAGTCAAGAATAAGTACATATCATACAGTAACTGGATTTATTATACGCTCATTTTTTTCTGTTAACTTTACACTGTCAGTATCATGCAATATTTATCCATATATTTTCATTGTGCACAACAGGTGTCTAAAAATAGTATAGTGTATTAAGAACTACTTTGTAAACAAACAATGTACACTCATTTAGTAGCTTTAGGTTTATTAGGTTTGTTTGTCCATTTGAAAGTACAGATCATAAAGTTAACGATATGGATGAGTTCACCGAGTCACAATGAAACTTTTAAACAAGCAAATGAATGGATGTGAATGTTGCAATGTCAACAACTGAGAGACGCAGTAACTGAAAACACCATTTGGATCATTTAAACAGTTACTTAGAGAAATATTCCTACTTTTTAGCAAACAGAATGGTTCACAAGTGCTCTCTAGAGTCTATAAAAGTAGCACAGAAAAGCGTACAGAGGCCAAGGGCTATCGCATATCTATCAGAGACATGCCATTTTACAAGTCAGTCAAAACACTAATTTCCTGAAAAAATGCAACTAAGGTTTTGGTAGGAAACTAAGCAAATCAAAGTCAATAAGCCAAGATAATAAAAAAATATTATTTCTGCTAGCTAAATGGACTGTCACACAATAGCTGCCTTGCAAATTTCCCTGTTTAAATATTTTGATACAATGTTAGGCTAGCAATAGAAGATGTACACTGTATGATACAGGTCATAGCTGGGGTCCCTCCATTAGCAAGCATGCAAGTGACAGGGCATAGATCTATACATATGTATTCTTTAGCTTGTGATCAGAATGGTAAAAAATATATAGTTACATTTATGCATCTTGAATTTCCTCAAAATGTACTTTCTTAGTTCTGCAAATCTAAATGACATGACCCATATCAAGGAAAACCTGATGCAGACTGAAATTGTACTGTAATTTTAACTACATTTCCAAATGAAATCGTATTCCCCTTACTGCAATGATCTGACACAATAAATCCAGGACTTAAGCAGAAAAGTAGAATTTAGTTGAATTAACAGAAAAACAAAATCCATCCATTTCAGACCAGCTGGAAAAGATTTTTCAATACACATTCATTCAAAACATGAGAAATTTTGTAAACTAATGTTGAGCATGCAATAAAGTTCAAAGGCTGCTGGATGGTGCTATATGTGCATTAATATTTTTGCTGTGTATTGATGAATCTATGGTTATAAATTTATTTTGAAATAAAGCGTAAAGTCAATTACTTTGTTTCTTGTAGTGTATTTCTTTATTGTTAAGCAATAGGTAGGAAAATGAAATGAGTCTCCTCCAATGCTATATTATCGTGGGTGCTGTATTATTGCAGCAAACAACATTTCCTGAATAATTCTGAGCGCATGCCATCTATCGGTTGTTTACAGATGTAAAGCTGTAGCCAGAACGGACACAAATCCCTCAGAGCACAAGTACCTCAAAAAATGTCAACATCTTTGTTAATTATACATTGACAATGAACATCACTTTTTGTAATGTGCAAGTGATTCCATTGATTATCGTATACAAAACCCTTGTCAAACTTATTATATCCACATTGATCTTATGAAATATACTCAGTGTATCGTCTGCAGTTTGATGAGTATAGGTCAAATTCAGGATATGATGTACATGTACTTAAAAGGTTGTGCTTGGAATTTCATTCCAGAGTAGCCAATATTGACCAAAACTGACAAAATGTTGCTTATGATCTTACCTATCACACATGAATAGGAAAGCAATAATAGATAAACTTTTTAAATAAGTCATATTTCTGTAATAATAATGACAATAATAATAAATTCATTTATATTTACAGATTTCTTGGCCCACATTGCGCTTAAAAACTAGATAAAGTTATATAATTTTTTATATTTTAATTTCTACTGTTGTTATCGTGGATCTCAACTTAAGTGACATCAGTGTATTCAGTTTAATCATTGGATCTTTCATTTTTGTGGAAATATCAAGCCAATGCAAAAAAGCATGGTCATCTTATCAGCAAGTTGAAATTTATGTTTATTATAATACGTGCATGCTACTATCATGAAGTTGGGCAAATACAGCGATAATAATATAATATAGAGTTGTTTCCCTATGGTAATCTGGGTCAGTTTCATTTACATTTATGCATAAGAATTGACAGATATCTTTTTATAGAAATAGACAGAGGGAAAGCCAGACAAACTTCACAATTTTTAACGATGCAGCAATAACAGAACAGTTTTAATATGTACTGATAACAGCATTAAGTATCGCGATAATACAGCGTTCCAGGCTATATAATAAAAAGGTAACTGCATATGTCTGGGAAAATAGGAACTCACTTTTTTTCGAATGATACTTTACTCCCAAGGTCGTGCAGTATTATTCGGAAGAAAAAAAACCAACCTCGTTCATACAACTGTGTCACTGTGTGGCATCTGGGTGCAGATGAACGGCATAGTTGTTCATACATAATGAAGATGTGAATATAAATATGCTCAGTTGACAAGAGTCCTATATTTACTTCATTTAAGTCAGTGATGAAACCTATAAAAATAATTTAAACTTGTTTTTTTAAGTAGTCAAAATCTAGAACATTCATATTATTGTGAAAACGCAATGTCATTTTTTTATCGCTGGCAAAATAGATATGGTTTAATATTAACCTTTCTACTCGCTCCTCTCAGCGACTGGATAGGCTTCCTCCGAAAGTGTCCCTCAAAACTATACATTTGCGACAAAAATTACGTATTTTTTAGGTATTTTGAATCAATACAAACAGCATTACACCGTCCTTTCAACAGCTGAAACATTAATTTGTTTTTCTTATGTTACAAAGTGTTTCATTGGCTGTAAGTTTTATCTTAAGCTAATCAAAATTTATTTCACATTTGATATTGTAGGACAACTTCCGGTTAAAGCAATCGGAACACCTTATAGCCCAAGCATTTATGGAATGATCTGAAAAAAGATTCCGATTGCTTGTAAAGGAAAGTACTAATTACGGGCAATATTTTGTTTTCTTTTCTACTAACGTAATTTTAGATGAAAAACTGAAGTTGTTTTGACAGTTTACAAAATCATAAAGGCTTTGAGTATTTGAATTCCCTTTTAAAATCTGTGACACACATTCTTTTTATCCTCAGTCTATCTCTGAAAAGAAACACATCAACTAAACTTCGATCACAGGAGTCATATTAGTCCGATAAATCCGCCCCTCCCCCAAATCTATGTTGATACTGATAGACGATATATGGGTCTAATGTAACATGTTCAATAAAATGTGCAAGTGTGCTGCATGCAAATCTTTCCGGAACAAACCTGCGTACATTTTAGACACATACCGGTACTTGGTAACAGCCATATCAAGCTCGAAATTCAAAATGGCCACATGAAAGATAGTTGTACCATTCCAGGTGGATTTACAAGTCATCAAACATATGATATGCTCCGGAAATATAATGCACATGTCACCAAAAGAACTCTGCAGCTAAAGCCACGAGAAATACCGGTAAGTGTATAAAATATACACCGATGTGTGCAGCCAAATTTGTATACATATAATTGCAGTTTTTAATGAATAAGTCATATCAGCCCCTCACCCGAAAATCAACATCATCTCGGGTGAAGGGCTGATTTATCGACCTAGAGTCCAACGTTTTATCGATAAAGTACGACGAAATCTTTGACAACATGAAATCACCTTATCGGTACTGTGTTAACTTATAGTACAGCAGCAGAGAGACTGAGCCCACCAACTATTTCGTCAAACAGAACCTTCTATTGAAAACACTCTTGATAGAAGGTATTGTCTTCACAAAATAAACCTTCTAGTCAGAAAACACTGATAAATAGGCTTTCTTCGCTGACCAGAAGGGTTATCTCATGAAAAATATCTACCTATATAACTACTTCTCGATACAAGGGTCTACTAGACGAAACATTCGGTGTTGTTCCAGTCTCTCTGCTGCTAGAAATACAAAGTATTCTAAAAATCCTCAGATTTCTAGTTAAAAATTGTATCCAACCCAACTCGATACCGTGTCCGAGGATCATGTAAATTTATCGTTACAAATCCGTGTGGTTTTTGCCTGAGCACGACTAAAGAAATTTCTGAATTTATTTATGTCCATGTCGCCGCTGCACCAAGTCTGATGAATATTTCGTAACGTGTATGCGTCAACGCCGTTAAATACCGCGAGAACGTTACAGTTATCTCTGATCACTTTTGGTATTTGTGTATATCGCTGAGTTACATAAATCACATCAGTGTTTTTGTGTCGTCCGCGTGAAAATATCCTGGCAGGGTTTGATTGCCGTCGCCGTTTCTGCTGCTGTGAATTAAAAATTTAAGTTAACAATAATGGCCAACATTGGAGAAGCACATTCTGCTAGACTAGCTCGAGAGCGACTAGAAGCAATCAAAAAATTTATTCCTGTGCGAGACAGTGTAAGACAAAAATTACAAGCACGGCAGCAAGCACAAGTTGAATTTGCAACAGGTGCAGAAGAATTATTTAAACCCGTTACAACAGCTACTGAGAAAGCTGCGGTGGTCACTGAAAGAGCTTTACTGGGAGATCCAGGTGATATAACAAAACCGGGTATTCTTCCAGTGCTAAAACAAACCGCTGAGCAAACTGAAAAGATTGCTAGAAGAATTAAACAAACAAAAAAGATTTTACGAGAGTTTTCAACTGATATAGCTGCGGCAATACCGCATAAAGAAGAAGAAGAAGATGCTTCAGAAGTAGTACCAGAAACAGCTTCAGCTAAGGCTAAGGTTGATTTGGTTGATAAATTTATAACGGGTGCTGTTGATGGTTTAAAAAAAATGCCAGAAGATCAGTTAGGTCCAATGGCTTATGTGCTTTTTGATAAGCGAAAAAATTTTTTAAAACCCGAGCACGTGAAGGAAATGGGTCGTGATGAATGGTATAAGGGTATATTTCGTGGGTATTATGATGTTCCTCAGGTTAGACAAGACAATCCTAAATGGGCTGATTTTATTGGCGGTATTAACAATTATCTTAAGAGACCTGTTCAACAACAAGAACAACAAGAGCAAGATATTCTCGTGGATCTTGGGCTTATTGATCCTCCTAAAAGTTTAACACCATTAAAAACACAATCGACTAGCATAAAAAAAAAACATCTGGTAAAGGTTTGGGGGGTGATTTTATTCCCTGCCCTGATAATATCATCAATGATGTATCACGGTTAGAAGTTCTCTTAGGAGGAAGGCGTGCCGGAAATAACTCACCAGAAATAATTAATGAAGCGGCTGATATCTGTGAGCGATTATTTCAAGGCGGCATCATGGATACTCACATCTATCGAGAACTTATTGATGAACTCGTGGACAGCGACTGAAAGTCGCCGCGATTGAAAGTCGTCGCGATTAGAGAAATAACTAATTAAATAAAATGATCGTACACAATTCTCATCGTAGACCAGTCATGGTCAGGGCGGTAAATTCACGAGTACCCGTATACAGGATGACATATGGAAACGGATTAGGCGATGTTGTTCAGGGTTTATTCGCGAGAATGGCACCTAAAGCAATACCGATCGCAGAACAATTATCGATGAAAGCCATTGATGTTATTAAAGATAAAGCTACTGGCGCTGTTGGTAGCGCTGCCAGTAAAGCATTCCTGGCAATCAAGGACAGACTTGCACGACTGATACGTAGAAAACCTCCGCCGGTAAAATTACCAGCCACCGCAGACATGCCAGCAAATGTTAGTAAAGTAATAAATGAAGCTGCAAATCAAAAACTAGTGGCGCTGATACATCCTGAACAAATAAATACAAGTTTGGTGGCGGGGAGTGGTCTTCGTTTTAGACGATAACTTCTATAATAAAATGTTTAAACGGGAATCCGACCCAGCATTCGACATAGACGAACCGGTTCTTAAAAATGAATCAGTGCGTGATTATCAGTATTACTCTTATGACGCACGAGAACCAAATAAACGAGGACGAATTGAATTGCAAGTTCAGGATACAAGTAGATATTTCCTGCCCGCTGAAGCATTTATTGAAGTAGAAGGTGAAATTAAAAAAATAGATAACACAGACTACGGGGGTGCGTTTAAAATCGGTTTAGTCAATAACGGAATTATGGCCTTGATTAGTAGCGCCATATATATGATTGATGGAAAACATATTGAATCGATTCAGAATGATGTTAATGTTGCTACAACAATAATTGGTCTAGCGAGATATTCTGATGATCATACAAGATCAGCTGGTCCATCAATGATGTTTGCCAAGGATAATTCTAATCATCCTGACAGTGATCAGTACAATATTAGACGACCAAGAAACTTTGCCAACAACGCCGACGCTGATGTGTGGTCTGTGGTTCATGGTGGTAATGCAAATTACAATTTAGGTTTTCATACGCGTAAATTAATGTTGAGCGGAGATAGTAGAAAATTTTCTTGTGCGATTCCGCGCCGAGACATATTTTCATTGCTCTTCAAAATGCTGCACGAGTAAGCTCACAAACACATTCGCATATGATATTTGATCAAGTTGGTATCACTGACGTTTCTCTGAGAATAAACGGACATCAAGAACCATCTGAGAACATACTGTTAAATTTTGGTAATAATCATGTTGCACGTGCATATCAACGATTGACGAAATATCTAGCGCGCGATCTAAATATCGATACTGGTTTGCAAATATCACAATTGGATTTTATATCTCATTATCCAATCTATTACTTCTCGTTAGAGCATCTTGATTTAACCAGACAGTCTGTCGTTGATATTCACTTTCGGGCTACCGTGAATAGAGACGTAGGAGCTAGAGCTAATTACAGAGCAATCGCGGTCATACTTTCCGATAAAGCAATGTTGCTTGAAGGTGCTGGCGGCCGAATGATATTCGCTGATGCACCAGTGGAAAATATGTAATATTTTCCGAAGATATGTAACATTGCTAAAAGCAATGTGTAACAATTAGATCAATCTCATATTAAATAAAATGTCATACAGTCATGTTAATGTCACTCTGACTCCTGGTCAGGTGAAGAAATTACAGTCGAAGAACGCGAGCACATGTGGGACAAAAATGACACTAAAACACGATCAGCTAATGGGCGGTCCAAACAAACTGTCATTAACTAAAACCCAACTAAAACATTTCAATAAAGCAAAGCAAGCAACGACTGGAACTCAACTTGATTTCTCTCCAGCCGCGGTCAAAGATATGGTTAAAACAGGCGGTATATTTCCTCTTCTCGCGGCAATACCAGCGTTGATAGCTGCTGCTGCCCCCGTAGTCGCCAAAGCCGCCGCGTTAGGAGCTGTTGGAACCGCTGCTGGAATGGCACTAAAGAAAGCCACAGGAAAAGGATACAAAAGAAAGGGGAGATCCGCTCGCGGATCAGGGCTAAGACTCCCAGGAACTCCGCCATCATGGTACCCAAAACGGTTCTAAGTGTTTTCACACCGATGTTGAAGCTTCCAGCTTCTAATTTTGATTTGCTTGATGCTGTTAAACAATTAAATATAAAGAACTTCAGAGGCTTCTTTATGCGAGATCAATTACCAACACGACCGAATAATCCAGAAACCGGAATTATTAATCTCGATAACAGCAACGGTCCAGGAACTCACTAGGTTGCTTACGCGATCGATCCACGTGGAATTATCTATTTTGATTCGTACGGGCTAGCACCGCCAATTGAGTTTCTGAATTATGTCAGCAAAGTGCCAGGCACTGCAATTTGGTATTCAACGTTACCAACACAAACACTGACCGATCCTCCGATATGTGGCCGTGAAGTATTAAATGTTCTTGATGCGATCTCGAAATCAAAGATTTCTCCTCACAAAATCGTGCACGAGTATACTATGGGTCGATTTAAACAGTTTCCTATCAAATAATGGTTGATATTTACGGAAGATCTCTTCTCGAAACAAAGACAAAAAAACGCGCCGATGTGGATTTATCAAAATTTGCGACCAAGGATGAAATCGATAATCTTTTAAGTCTGACCGGGATAGACCCAGATGAGGTTGTTATTTTTCAGGACCGGCACGGAAAACTAAAAACCAGCGATATCAAATGGCATGAAATAATTCGTAGGGTTATTGGAGCCACTCCGGGTAACATCCCTGTGTTCACCGACAGCGGAAAAATCAGAGATTCGCTGATATCAATCGCGGCGCTTCGAGATGATACACAAAAAGCTGCAGGAGAACGTGTAGCGAAGACCTGTGATATAATGACAGGTGAACTCAATCTCGGCAACAACAAAATAACCGCGTTAGCGATTCCAACATCCCCGGAAGATGCCGCGACAAAAAATTATGTTGACACCGTTGACGGTAAACTAACCACGTTGCGGGCCGAGTATGATGTTCACGTGGGCGCGTTTGCAAGACTTCGAAGAAACTTCGCAAAAACTGATGATGCCGTGGATAAGTTCTTTGGGGTTCCTCCAGTTATCGACATGAAACTTTCTGATATCAAGACCAACATTGATACAATCAAACAAACACAGCAGGATATCGTATCGGGTATTCCTGATATCGTTAGTAAAACCAGTCTGATTAAAGTCCCCACTGGAGTTACCCCGGGGCATATCACCAACATCGTATACACGGTATCATTGGGATTCGCAACATGGTCCAAACAAAATAATACTATCAAATGTACAGCAACAGCCACTGGCGTGTATAGACTGTCTGTGTTCACTGCCGCTAAATTTGAGATTTTTACAATAACATATCTCTGGAGAAGCCATTCCACTGACAAGTATTCCGGGGTTGTGACTATCATATTAAACAAGGGAACCGAAGAGGATTTTATGTTGGTAGCAGCTGATGAGACATTAACCGCAACATCTTACTGGCGGTGTTTGGAATTTGTAGCTGAAACGCCTCAATTGGTTACCGCGTAAAATAATAAAATGAAATCAGCATCAACGACAACATTAGATGCACAGCAATATAAATATGATCAAGTACGCGAATGGCAGTCAGAGTTAAAAGATACTATTGACAATTGCGCAGCAAAGATAAAAAAAATACAAACGGCGTGTAACTGTATTAGACACAATAGTGTATTCGGTATCCGCGGTAGTTGCATCCACGGGTGTCCTATTGTCTTCGTTAACTCCGGTGACAACTGCAATCGCGGTCACAATTAAAGTTTCAACATCAGCGACAATTGCAGGAGTTGCTAATATTATTGCGAAAAAAATATCCTCGTGTACGTTAACAAAATTGCACGAGTATGAAAAGTTAAACAGCGCGGCCACAAGCACCTACTCGAAATTGTCCTCGTTGATATCATCCAGCCTTGACGATACAACAATATCAGATTCCGAATTCACGCAGATGGCAGCCGCGTACAACGATTACGAAAACACTAAGTGTTTTTCAAAGAACTTCGATTTGAAACGACAGCAAACGAATAATGACGAAATTACTTCAGCAGATAGTCGCAAATATAAACCCGTCGCGAACATCTTTGTTAACAGTAACCTCAACTAAGCCAGAATTCAGCATTAATTTTCAACTCCGATTCCAGTAAGCGAAATCGCGTTAGCGCAATTACGAGTATATCACAGTTGGCCCAATATCAGATCAAAATCGTTTGGTGGATTGCCAGCAAATAATTCGTTTGTGTTTGCATATAAAAATAAACCCGATGGCACGCCAGACTGGAATGTCATTGGGTTACCAACCGGGTCTTATCAAATCGAAGAAATCAATAATGAATTACAACGTCGAATAAAAAATATCACAACAAAGGAATCCAAAATAGAAATAACTGTTCATGAGCCAACTCTGTCTTCTGCGATCGAAATAAACACCCCAGACTACGCCGTGGATATATACAATAGTTCGATCAGAACAGTGTTAGGATGGCCTGAAGTTGCTCCACTGGCACAACCAATACTACCAGCGCCAGTGAAATCTGATTATGTCACTGATAAACAATCATATCACGAAGTTGATCCATCGTACAAGCAAGACCTACTTGACATAAAAGGATCAAAGTTGCCTGGGTTTATATTTCGCAGCAAGGATGATATAGTATGGTCTCCCGTAGGAAGAGGTTATGCGCTTAGTTTAAGTATAATTATTAATCATTTTAAAAACATTAATCAAGAACATGAAACACAACTAACGCGACTACGGCAACATTTCCAGGAACATCTTTTTGATATAACAAGTTCACGCGTTGAAATCATTAAACAAATTGAAATATTAAATCTGCTTGTATCACACATGGAATATTATCACCGGCAATTAATTCAAGCAATAATTAACGATGAAACTCTTGTCAATAAACAACGATTTCTCGATTATTACAAAATAACAGAAGCTGAATTGCCAAATTATAAATTCCCCTGGTACAACGCAGACGAACTAAAAAAAATTCACCACCAAAATCATCAATGAGTTCTTTGACGACATACTCGCACAGCACAGGCGAACACTACCGGAGCCAACTATCCTCAGACATAACAATAACACCGAAGGGCAAGGCCGTCATGTATCCCCGGGCATCGTAAATATAACTTCAGTGGTCGCAGTCAATCTTGTGTGTGATGTCATCGATGGCAGTTACAGCACAGACACGACAGTATCAAATCAAGCCAAGCAAGGATTTATTCTTTATTCATTTACTCCGAAAGAACCACCTGGACTTCTGATTGTGCAAGAGCCAATCAATCCGGTCTATCTACGATGTCATAATCCATGGCTGACCAGAATAAATTTCACACTGACAGACCAGTCTGGGAATCCCCTTGATTTACGGAATGAAACACTACATATTAGTCTCCTGGTAAAGTCCTAAAAATCTTCGATTTTCGGGACTTTCATCGTAAAACGATTTTTCAATTAATAATATTATATTATAATAATGTCCCAAAAATCTTCGATTTTCAAGTCAAAGACTTCCCAGAAATGCAAAACATTTCCGAAAAAATGTGATGATGATTTCATTGATGATAGCAGTGACATCACCGACGATGATAGCACTGATGTAACTGACGACGACAGCAGTGATGTAACTGACGACGATAGCACTGATGTCACTGACGACGATAGCACTGATGTAACTGACGATGATGTCACTGACATCACCGACGACGACGACGACGACGATAGCAGTAATGTCACCGTCAACATAAAAAATATTTCAATAAAATTATAAAAAAATATAACATGACTCATGCATTTCACGAGATCGTCTCAATAAGATATTGCAGTAAAAATATTTTACTTTATATATATTTTCTGCAACACTGACAAATTCACTGAAATTTATGGGGCATTTACTAGTAAAAATCACAGAAATCGTCTGAAATTCACAAGCAAGCATCTTTTTGTGCAAGCGAAATCGTGAAACGATTTTCCAGTAAAAATATTTTACTTTATATATATTTTCTGCAACACTGACAAATTCACTGAAATTTATGGGGTATTTACTAGTAAAAATCACAGAAATCGTCTAATTGTTCAACCATGATGGGGTCTTAGCTAGTAAAAGTCAGCGTCGGCGACAGATTTCCTTGCATTTTCCATTGCCAGTGACAGATTTCTTTGACTTTAGGGGGTCTTAGCTAGTAAAAGACCATCGCCAGTGACAGATTTCCTTGACTTTCTCTAAGAAATACAAATCAATCATTGCAAAATCCTACAGAAACCCAGTGAAATCCCAGAACATTTCAGTTATTTCAGTTATTATATGCTTTTCCTGACATCGACAGATTTCCTTGACCCGATGGGGTATTTGCTAGTAAAAATCACAGAAATTCACAATTAATCAAGCAAGTATCATATAATGTATCACCACGTGAAATGTTTCATATATGATAAAGTACTTCTTGATAACGCTGTCAGAACCGGAAAAGTTACCCCGGTAAAAATAATTGTTGATATATACGGTCACGACGATTTTATACTGACTGATGCACAACTGCAAGTATTGATAAAAGATCATGTTGTGATCGCGCATTGCGATACACATCAAATCCTTGAGTATATACGATTATTTAGATCGTTAGATTTATATAAATCTCAAATATGTACCACCACATAAATGTTTTTGTGTATGACAAACAAGCACTCGAGCAAGCAGTCAAGGCTGCATTTGCACAAGAAGAAATTAACGTTAAATTGCTTATTGATGAATACGGAGAAGAAGATTTCTTACTAACACAGCAACAGTTAGATAATCTCAGACGCAAGCATATTACCGCAATAGTATGTGACAGAGATCAAATTCTCAATTATGCACATTCCTGCATTGAACCCAACCAACTAATCACCCTGATTTCATCACCTTGACGAAGTCAAGGATTTCATCTCCTTGATTTCATCGGGGGGGGGGGGGGGTAAAAATAAAGTAATATATTTTTTTTACTTTCGATTTCACTTCCAAGTACTTGACTTCGTCAAGGTGAGGTATTTACTTCCTTGATTTCATCAAGGATTTCATCATTGACTTTGTCATCCTTGACGCTGTCAGTGGACATATAATGTTTCAATTTTCTAACGCGATTATTTATTATCTTTTTTGTTTCATACTCGGCTGCCAATGCTAGCCTGATCTTTTCAATTGCACGAGACAATGGAACAAATTCATTTATTTGTGCTTCTTCTACGCTGGCCAGTGATTTATACAAATTATTTTGGATCATCTTTATGAATCGATATTGAGCAGGAAGAATATAACGCCCTGCGCATTTAGCTTCATATAATGATTCAAAATCAGACAGAATTGTTTCAGGATTTAGTGATATATTAAATCCTTGTTTTTCTAATTTTTTAATAGCATCAATCACATTATTGATATTTTCGTGATTCATATTTATATATATTTTTATATATTTAAAATAAAAAATGTGGGTCGTTTTGACCCTTGTATTTGCAATATTTACAATTGCATATATAACTTATCCTAGGTACTTAATTCTAACTTATCCTAGGACGGTATATAACTTAATTCTAACTTATCCTAGGACGGCACAAACACAGTATTTACAATATTTACAGTAGAAGCATATTTACAGCATTGTATTTACAATATTTACAGTAGAAGCATATTTACAGCAGTTGTATTTACAATATTTACAATTGCATATATAACTTATCCTAGGACGGTACAACATATAGACAGCACAGACAGATGCGGGGTTATATTCTACGTCCAACAAAGTTGCACTCCCTCCCCCAAAATCAATCCCGTTGAGTGGTAAAAGACCACCCCTAACGGGGCGATAACAGGGAAAGTTGTGCAACTTCGTTGGGTTTCGAAACCCGTATATTATTCGAACGATATCGTATATAAACCGACTGATACTTGGAAGTTCAGAAATAGCTCAGCGTGATTTGTTTAAAATGTTTTTTCTTAAATATGATCGTGTGAAAAATACAGATGTACCATAACCCCGAACAAGTGTAATAAAATAAAGATTTCATCCTTGATTTCATCAAGGAAAAAAAGATAAATACGCGTTTGTCCCTGTCTTTGTCATTCTTGACGCTGTCCCCCTTGATTTTATCAAGGTGACAAAATAAAGGGAAGTTATTTACTTCCTTGTACACAGAAAACCGTCTGCTCGTACCTGTAACGATTTACCACTGAATAAATTTATCTATTGCACAAAGGGAGAAAACTAATTGCATGAGATATGCCTAACGGAGTTATCTCCGTTTGGAAATCCTAGGATTTTAGTGATAATGAAAAATAATTGTCTGCTTATTTTTTGCCAGAGCTGATTTGGTTATATTTTCTGCGACTTTTCGTACTGAAGCCACACAAATATCAAAATACTTGTCAGCCTCGTACATCGATTGATGTATTCTTTCTTCATTCGTATCTAAATTTATAGATATAACTCTCTTGGCGATCTTATTACCATGACCAGTATTACCAGCTCTGCAATTTTCACTCTGTATCACAGCTCTTAAATTAGATAAATTATTATTAAGTTTATATCCATCAATGTGATCAATTACAAGACCGTTTTTGATCTCTCCATTGAAACACTCATACACGGTCCTGTGATTATAATAGTTTTTACCCCCAGCAACCTTAAATCGGAGATAACCAGAATTATTAACAACACCAACTGGGTTTTTCCGCCTACAGTGTCTGACTATTCCCTCGCGAGATGCTTCGTAATTTTTGATGGTTGGATGTGGGACAAATTCTTGATTCATTTATATAATAATATATTTGTCTAATTTATAATTTGTCTGAAAACTTAGTTATATAATCACTCTCGGATTTCAGCGCATCTCCATTTTTTTAAATTGTAATATCGCTTGATTTCACGGTATCGCTTTCCTCCGCACCCCGCACATAACTGTGTTTTACCCCTGACCCCAATGCCACATCGAAGACACGGTATAGGTCCTGTGCTTCCTCGTTTGACGCTTTGTATGTGTTCACCGCAGAATTCCTTCCTGCAGGGCTTATTACAGACTGTTACAGATCCAACTTTTAACCACTTGCAGTTATTCATTTGTATATATAATATTTCTTATTTAAATATTTGTCTTAAATATAATATGAAGGAGTTATTTGGCGCTGGGAGATTAGATCTTGACAGACTAAACAGAGACTCACGACGACGAAATCTAACTGATCTATTTAATCTTATCACGAATGCCAAAAAAGAATTCCGCGACGACGGCGCATCTCATGTATGGTCGTCATTTAAAATTATCCGTAACCTTGATAAAATCAAGGATGATGAAGTCAATGTTGTTGATAAAATCAAGGATGACGAAGTCAATGTTGTTGACTCTACAGTGAATGATGCGCGAGCGAAAACAATTATTGATTATCTTCCCCTTGATAAACATCAACGCGGTAAGAAATATTTTTTCAGAATAAAATTTATTGTGCAAACAGATTCCGATACGTGGATTATCCGTGACAAACTCGACCCTGTTCTTGCTAACGGAAAGACCATTATGTTAAGTAGAGATTGCAAACCAGGAATGCTGACCGGGATTGATAAACCATATTACGCTCGAGCGTATCCTATAACCGCAGTCATTTATGGAATCTATCTGGTAAAAAAACCAAAAATTGATAAACTCACCCCGATGAGAACGACTACGTCGTTGGCGTTAAATTGTGTAGCCGAGCGAATAATGGAACATTTTAAAAACGCAAAACGAGGAAACGGTTTAACCGATCTGCGACGTGAAAAAATAGCAGCATGGGCTGAGCAAGTCAAGGATACTGGGGCATCAATAATTGATGTTGCTGTGCTATCAAGTAAATTAAAATTTTCAATAACAGTAAAAACACTAACCGGGGAAATATATAATTCGAAGCATTATAAAAAGTCAGGATCACCGATTGAAATTATTGATCATAACTCTCATGCCTGGACTGATGCAGTTACAATATTTCCACGAGATCGTGTTGTAAAATTTTACTCGGAAAACATATTTGATGTTATTTACACGCTGAGTAAAACCGACCCTGTGTCAGTGTGGTTATTTAAGAGTTCCGAAGATGGCGAATATGATCAATTTGTAAAACCCAACGGTGAATTATACCGGACGGAGTCGTTGCAACAAAAAATGAAAAACCTCGCAGAGAAATATGTGAAAATCGAAGATTTTCAAATCGAAGGAAACATTGAGCAGTTATTGGTTAATTGTTTTATAGTTCCAAGTGTTGCCGCTCACGCCGCAAGAGAAAGAAATTCGTGGAGACCAACCCGAAGTCAGTTTCTCTCGGATATACAATTAAGTTGTGTCGAGTATGGGCATGGCGGGTATTGGAATACCCGGTATGACTACCGGGATATGATTTCCGTGGATATGATTGCTTGCTACCCAGGAAGCTTTCTCGGGATGGGCGAGTGTCGCGAATACTTTAAGCGATATGGACATCCCACGAACTCGATGACACGAGTTGCTATAAACGGTCCTTTACCCGACTTTGATTTGACAGGATTTGCTCGTGTGACTTCGTTTGAATTCGCCGCGAGACTTCATCCGTGCTGTTATGTTTGGTTTGGCAGACACTTCAGTGAAAAGCGCTGGGTACCAATAGTGTTATTGCGATATATGCTTGACAGCCGAATACTGGTATCGTTGACTGTCAGTGAAGCAATCATATCATATCAACCACAGACCTCAGTTTGGTTGCCAACACCGGAGCGTATCAGTCTCGATGAAGTTATTAGCGAGTATGCACGAGAGAGTCCAAATACCCCGATGGATGTCATTGTCGGTGAGGCTCCTAAAGTTCTCAAGATCAAACTTAGCAATAGTGAAAAAATAGCAAAAGATCTCGGGCGAAGAATAATCGGTAAATTTACTCAAGGTGCTCCATATGATCACAAACTACATCACTCGCGACTGATTATCGATGATGCTGAATTGGATTTTATAATTGCTGACGCTGTTGCGAGAAATATATTTTGTAATCGGGAGGATGCGTTCTTGTCCGACGGGAAAAAGTTGGGCACAATTGTAAGTTATATCGACGGAGAATCGCCTCAGTACACACATTTAAGATCTTCAATGCTGGCTTATATTTCTATAAATTTGCTATCAATGATAAATCGATTTCCTGACACCGCAGTTAGAGTTGCAACGGATTCATTTTATCTAAGTAAAAGATACTTAGAATCACTGGCTTTTACAAGCAACGATGAATGGAGTTCGTGGAGAATAAAAGCGCAGATGTTACATGAATATTGTGAATCCGCTGATGTTGCAATTAAGGATGATTATTGTAAATCAGAATGATCAGAAATGTCGACGACATTGACAAAGTCAATGTTGCCATCTGTGCATGATCCAATCACAAGGCACAAAACTGTTTATTTGAACGGGCCGGGTGGGTCTGGTAAGACAAGTCGAGCGATTGAATTATTTGGAAAATCGGATATGATTGTGCTAACACCTACACACAGGCTTGCCAGGGAGATGAAACAACGAGGAGTCAATTCTTGTACTTATCACAGCTTTTTCAAATACAGCGGCGGTGTGTGGACGTCAGATCGAATGGGAACAAAATATATTCCCGAGAAAATAATTTGGGATGAGATATGTACGGTGCCCTTGGAAACATTAAAAACATTTCTTGATTGGCTGCTAACGAAAAATACTGCAGTGATAATGTGCGGCGATCACGGTCAACCACCTTGGTTTGTCGGTGCATCTCCACATGATTGGTTAAAAGATTTTGCTGATTATTACGAAGAAGTGTCTGATGATCATAGCACTTGATGCAACGTTGAAAGAATTTAAAACATTAATCAGATTACAACCGAATAAAATTCAATGTGAAATTATGCGCGAGATGATTCCTGAAACTTCAATGAGCGACTTTTGGAGCTCGTGGAAACCAGACGATTTGATAGTAGCAAGTAGAAAGATAGTCAGAGACACACTTCAACGGCAGTTATTTTAATTACAACAAGAAAAATTTCCAATGCTGCCAGTGCCGTTATGTTATAGACCAGCTGATACGCGGTTACAAAATATAGATGTTGATATACCAGGGCGCGTGACTGCGTCAGGGACAGAGAAACAGAATTTAGTATTGAATGATATTGTGTTAGTTGATATTAATGCTGTCAAAGATGCACTAAAAATGAATAAATCCCCGTGGACGCTAGGATACGCAATGACAATTCATTCATCTCAAGGACTAACTATCAGTGATACAACTGTCTGGATTGTTGATGATCGAATCGAATGGTCAAACCTAGTCTACTTGGCTGTGTCCAGAGTCAGAAGAATATCTCAACTGCGAAGGATTGTCTTGGAAGAGTCAATAACTGACAAAAACAACAGCATCACCGATGGTGATGTAATAAAAAGAAAACTCGCCGGTTACAAACAGAGTGACAAAAAAATAATCGCGATTTCGACCTTGATGTTGACTTTGTTGTTGCGCTGAAACAACAGCAGAATAATCACTGCGCGAGCTGTAACTGTATAATGCTATGGCAGTATTCGAGTAATAATCCAAGACAATTTACCGTAGACAGAAAAGATAACAATCGCGGTCATACACGTGATAATATCATGTTGACCTGTCATGAGTGTAATCGACGTAGAGGCGCCAGTGCTAGTTAAGTGATCGGGGTGGTAATTGTGTGTCCTCGGGAATTACTTGTAATTGCTCACGTGTGAATCCACGTTGAGGAGCAGTTGAATCCAACCTGTAGATTGCTGGTCTACCAGTAGATCTTGTCACGGTGGATATCTTGTGTGTGGTAACACTCCAAATAGGATCAGTCGCTCTTCGTTTACCACCTTCAAGTTCACCAGGTTCATATAAATATCTAACTGTAACATCACCCAGTATTTTTTGTTTTTCTTTCTTTCATGGTATATTTTTTTGAAAAACACCTTGTGTTTTCGTGATCGCGATGGCAGGTTTCATGTTGGTTGTTCGTGTAATCTCATTATTTAGTGCAGCTATCACGCTTGGTAATCTTGCAACCCATTCGCGCGATCTCGTATCCTGAATAAATTCCTTCGCGTATTGATATCCAAATAACCGCTCAGCAAGTGTTCGATTGAATCGCTCAACAATTGCCTGATCGCGATGAATTTCAGTATGTCCTCGTCTGATGGTGACGTTATGTTGTTTCATCAGTGATGATACTGCACCCTGAAATTCTTTGCCAGGATCAACTTGTAATAGATTTGGCCAACGTAGACCACCTCGCTGGTAAATTCGTTTAAACGCAGAAGCAACCTCAGATGCTGTTTTAGTCGTTAACGGTTCGGCATCTTTGTATCTACTTGCAACATCAACTACTGTTAACGCGTACTTGTATGTACGTCTTCGGATAGTATCATGTGGCAGAAATAATATATCAGCCTGATGAACCTCATTTGGCACACTAACATCAAAATGTGCAAAGTGAATTTGTTTAGGGCGCGGTAGATAAATTTGTCATATTGCCTGTCGGGATAACCACTTTTTAGCAGTAACTTTTGTAACTTTTGCTGCTTCAGCGAGTTTACTAATTGCTGCGCTACCTCTCCAATATCCGCTTGGGGAATAATAAATCGACTCCATTATATACCAGCACCTAGCGCTAATTTACCTTTCATTGCAGATTTTATCAACCAGGATGCTAACTTTTCTTTGAAAGATTTATCAGTGATGGCATTTAACGCATGAATTAATTTCACGTCCGCGAGATGGCGCTGTTGCAAATCCTTACTTCGGTAAGCTACATCATGAGCATGACACACCTTATCAATAGCATTTATCGGATACTCATCTGGATTGGGCTGATCCTGAGCATCAAGTCTGATATCAAGTCGGATTCCAGGACCACAGTAATTATATCCTGGAAGATGTTTTTCTCCTGGGTATTTCCCCCATGGTTTTCCTGGTAACTTGGCTAACTTGGCTGCGATATCACCTCCCTTTTTTTTATAATAAATTTAAACTTTTTTATGCCACATCGTTCACACTTGCCTGTAAGCGCTTGTCGATTATTTTTTGTTGTAATTGTTGTCATATCCGCAGTTGGGGTACGTGCTCGGCATTTCACACAATATAAATTCATATTATTTTTATGATATATAAAAATGTCAAAGACATTCCAAATGGAGATTACTGACTTTTCTGCGTCAAAGCGACGAGAGCCAATTAAACATAACTCAGTGCTACCAAATTCTGTTCGAATGATTATTATAGGTCCATCTGGGTCGGGTAAAACGCAGTTGTTACTTAATTTAATAATGAAGTGGATGAAGTGGGATAAATTATATTTGATAGCACCATCAGTGGACGATCAGCGATGCTACAGCGTGTTAAAAGATTTTAACGAAAGTGCAAAATCGATAAGTAAAGAAGATGTTGATTTTATAACTGATATTGATGAAGCACCGAGTATCGATGATATTGATGGGAGTATTGATAATTTAGTCGTGTACGACGATGTGATGTTGGACAGACAATCAAACCCTGCCAGGATATTTTCACGTGGACGACACAAAAACACTGATGTGATTTATGTAACTCAACGATATACACAAATACCAAAAGTGATCAGAGATAACTGTAACGTTCTCGCGGTATTTAACGGCGTTGACGCACTCACGTTACGAAATATTCATCAGACTTGGTGCAGCGGCGACATGGACATAAATAAATTCAGAAATTTCTTTAGTCGTGCTCAGGCAAAACCACACGGATTTGTAACGATAAATTTACATGATCCTCGGACACGGTATCGAGTTTGGTTGGATACAATTTTTAACTAGAAATCTGAGGATTTTTAGAATACTTTGTATTTCTAGCAGCAGAGAGACTGAAACAACACCGAATGTTTCGTCTAGTAGACCCTTGTATCGAGGAGTAGTTATATAGGTATATATTTTTCATGAGATAACCCTTCTGGTCAGCGAAGAAAGCCTATTTATCAGTGTTTTCTGACTAGAAGGTTTATTTTGTGAAGACAATACCTTCTATCAAGAGTGTTTTCGATAGAAGGTTCTGTTTGACGAAATAGTTGGTGGGCTCAGTCTCTCTGCTGCTAGTACTGATAAGGTGATTTCATGTTGTCAGAGATTTCGTAGTACTTTATGGATAAAACGTCAGACTTCGATCGACTATTTACAGCTGCATACTCATGCGTTGCATCGTCTCGTTGTGACACGTTATTTTTATTATTCTAAATCCCTTTTTTTTAAAAAAAAATACAGTTAGATGTTATAATTATTTGGTGGAAAATCTATGCTGAAATTAAAGATTCATTTGTTAGCGAATAAGAGAAATGTTATTTAAGTGTAGGAGTCTCTCTCTCTGGATAGGAGCATACAGAGTAGGAGTCTCTCTGTCTCTGTGGATAGGAGCATGCAGTGTAGGAGTCTCTCTCTGTGGATAGGAACATGCAGTGTAGGAATCTTTCTCTGTGGATAGGTGCATGCAGTGTAGGAGTTTCTCTCTGTGGATAGGAACATGCAGTGTAGGAATCTCTCTCTGTGGATAGGAGCATGCAGTGTAGGAGTCTCCCTCTGCGAATAGGTTCATGCAGTGTGAAACATTTGATTCCATCTGGACTGAGGGTCTGCTAGGAATTTAAACCTTCCTGGTGTGTGGCTGGCTTTAATGCATGCTTGTCGACGAGACAACCATATTAGAAAAGTTCAAATGGGAAAGAAGAGGTCTAACGATTTGATGGTTGAAAGTAATCATTCCATTTAGTATGGGCCGCGACCGAAATGCATTCGCTAGGGCCTTCAGCTTTTGGGAATTCATATGCATGGAATAGTTCTAGAGATGCCATGTCCCTCTTACTTAAAAGAAGGGGATGATGTTGTACAGCAGTCGGACGTACTTGTCTGTCAGTACAGACGGTTTCTTTTTCAGCGAGGCACTCATCTTGCGACGGGGAAGTTTCTTCAATTTGAAGGACTAGTGCTCATGACATGGATCTCCTCGGTGTTATGATTCTATATATAGATATTATGTACATAGCTTTCAGAAAGCGTATGTGGTCGTGAGCTAAAAGGAAACATTTAAGCTTCACCTGTAAAACGTGACATCTAGGTCACAGTGATATTATTAGTGCTAGATTGGGACAATTAGGGATCTATACAATCATTTAGTTGAATTATTCGATCACGAATAGTTAACTTGATCTTAAACCACACTCAAGAAGAAAAAAACTAATATGGGCATGTGACCTACATTTGTGATGAGGGTGCATTATTCATCAAGATGCATCTTCTCAACAATGTTCATCCTGTCATGAGCAGTAGTACAATAATGGCAGGTTGATATAGGTCAACACCTTCTATACCCCATGACTATACTAATTTCACACCTCGCGTCACACTTTTGAACGTGTGCGGTGTGGCAAAAGATTTGGGTTGTAAAATATAATTCTTACGCTTGCAAAAACGATGTTGAAATTTACAATTTCTTTCGAAGTGTGAACGTCACAACCAAGATCAACAAAAACGGTGCCACCGCAGGTGCAGATGATTCCAATATTTATATATGCTCCCAATATCGGTGTCATTGTGGAAACTCGTCGGAATGTAAACGATTTTGAGAAGCTAAATATGCTAGTACACTGCTCCATATAGACTGATAAAGAGTTATTCGATTTTCACTGCCTGTAAATCAGCTACCTGTGTTGGGTTGCTAGCGCCATGGTTCTGAATCTGTGCACGGAGCCGCCACTGGTTCCATTTCCATCAATATCGTCTCGTACCATGGTAGTAGTTTTGTCTTCGATGGTTAGCAAGTGCAGATTACAAACTGTATCGAGACTACTTTGCGTTTCAGTGAGAAGTTCTGAATAGACACTTATTCATGAATGTAACCGTAACATAATTTGTTTTTCAACACCGGTTACTATCGATATGGGTCCACCAACAATTCCGATTTTTGTGCTTATAATAGTCCTTGTCGTCGTAATTTCCGCCAGACCAAGGCCAACGGGTTTTCCCACGGCGTATCCACAAATCTCATCTACAACTACACATGGGTTTATATTTAATGAGTACCGCTGTTCCCTTGGTGATTTCACCTCGCAGCTGCTATTCCGCTTCAATTATTTTTTCGCGTACGTATCTTTGAGGGTCTATCATAGTTCTTCTATTAATATTGCCATCTTGCAGATTAATTGCTAGACATGCTGCAACATGTGCATGCCCGGTAAAATCGTTATGCAATCGTAGATGACTGTATAGACTACCGGAAAATAAATGTCTCCAAGGACTGAGATCCTTCATGAAGACCTGAACCAACCGGCCCTCTGGGAAAGAACTTGGGGTATGTCGTTCCACCCAGAAAAATGCAGTATCCTAAGAGTTAACAGGAAAAAATCACCAATCATGTCCGAATATACTCTTAAGGGGCACAAGTTAGCCAGTGAGCACACAACAAAATATCTCGGGGTTGAATTGTCTAGAGACCTCTCTTGGAAAAGGCACATAGACGAGATAGTGAAAAAAGTTAATAGTAACCTTATTTTCCTGCGCCTCAACCTCCAAATCAACAATGAAAAAGTAAAAAGTGCGGCATTTTTCACTCTGGTTCGACCAGGTCTTGAGTATCGCTCGACTGTGTGGAACCCACATAATAAAGATCTAATAAATAAGATAGAGATGGTTCAGAGGAGAGCTGCTAGATTCGCCACGAATAAATATCGTAACATTACATGTTGTACCATCTCCAGTGGGAATCACCCGAATCCAGGCTAGCCAAGGCCCAGCTGATCATGATGTACAAGATTGCGAACAACCTAATGGAAATACCAGCGGACAAATACCTGAACCTGGCATATAGCCAAACTAGGGCAAACCACATGAAAAGTTCCAGTTAAAGTCAGTATCAGCAAATTGTTTCAAGTTCAGCTTCTTCCCACGTACAATAGGGACTTGGAACAAATTACCATCAACAGTTGCAGAAGCTTCTGACTTGGTATCTCACAAGCAGGAGCTATCCAAAATCACATTCTAATGAACTAGTCAGCTACAAGTAAGACCTAGTGATTCTCAGGGCTATGCCGGTTGAGATTCCATATCTCATTGCCGCTACGGTAGCCGGATTGGTATGGGTATGAAGGGACGAAAACGTACACTGACACTTCTTTACTTATTTCTGCCTTTCCTATCATTACTCTTCTGACTGTCCTATCACTTCCATCTTTACTTTATTTTTAACCACGTATCACCCGTTGCTTAATAGTCAAGTGTGACTGCGTCAACGTATTTATAGATAGATAGAACATATCTTCCACTGGAATAGTTATCCTCTGGCAATTGTGTGTTCATTGAGTGTCACCAGATTCATTTGAAATACAATGAGTTATGCCGTTTTCGTCAAAAATAATTGTTATGCGAACAAGTGCATCCTTACTGAATGAGAGTCGAGATCTTTCTTGTCTTAATTTAATCTGTTTTTACGACTATGGTATTAAACTATGTAACAGACATAAACGAAACCAAAAAATTTAGTAAAATTCAACGATCTATTCCCCTATAATACAAAAGTGAAAATTCATAAGATACGTACTGTAATGTAAGTTTAATCCTTAAATTCCTAAATATCCCATCACAAGACCACAATTATAGAATATTCCGAATGAATTCCTATGGTCTTGAATGTCCTCATGCATACATGGTCTTAAATGTAATGATGTATCGATAGTATTGAATGTCCTGACGTGCCATATGTTTCACAAAGTTTCATTCCATAATGTCTTTGAATGAATTGACAAAAATAAAAAATAAAGAGATATTACAGTTAATGAGTAATTAGTAATGCCAATGAATGATTTAAATAAATAATTCATCTAGATATATATTTGAACACAACTGTTAATTCTGATCAAACAGGATTCACAGAGACTGACATACAAATAGAATGAATACTCGTTTCTAGAAACCTAATTATTTATAATTTTTAAAACAATCCATCAAATTTTAAACACATTTATACCTTGAGCCTAATTTTATTGTAAACATCTTGCTTACTGCTTATATCATGAGCAAGGTCACTTAGGCAAAAACTCTACAACCCTCAATCATTGACCACAATTGACTCTACACTGTAGATATATATAATATCTTACTCATAAAAAAAAGGAATACGTATAAAATAAAGCTTGCTTGTACATATTCATCAAAAATATACATATGATGCTATAATAATTAAAATTACATAGCAAAAGATAGATTCTATTCATATTTTCAACCTCGAACAATCAGTTAGCCAACCCAGCAATTAACATGTTAATTCATATTTCAGATTGGTCATATTTCAGATTGGATTTTTCATAGATTTGATGATAATAGTATACAGCCGTCATTGGTGTCAAAAGAACTTGTAACGGATCACCTCTGCGTCATATGCCATTTCACCGTACCAGTGCCAAACCCTCCATCTCTGTTTGCTACTAAGAGAAACCCTCCGTATAATAAGCAGAAAGCATCTACCTCATGCTATCAAAAGAAACCTAACAGCTTCTTTTTGTTTTGTAATTTCATGGTGTTTGTTTTTGGAATCTTGTCGTTGTGTATGTTTTTATGTGTTATCGAATATTCAAAAGCACTTGGAGCTTCTAAAGATTAGACTCTGTACTAAATCCACATTATTTATTTATTTATTCATTTTCATTATTATTATTATTATTATTATTATTATTATTATTATTATTAAAATGTCTGATGGGTGACACAAAAAATAAGATAAGCAATATAGTACTTCTATACTCATGAGAGTGCATCCACGCTCACATTATCCTTTCCCTTGATGTGTCTGATGTCAATATTATATTCCAGCGGCCTCAAACTTGATCTCAACAGTCTCTGATTTTTATTTTCAGTTTGTTAGTAAAAGTAAGGGAGTTGTGATAACTGAATACACTGATCGAAGAAGGAATTGAAATAAAGTACTTCAGACTGTTGCAAGCCAATACGAAATCCAAACATTCCCACTTGCTTTTAAAATAATTTCTCTGATGCTTCTTTAGCTTTGTTGAGAAACAGCATACTGGATTATCCACATCGTTTTCGACTTCTTGAATCTATACCATTCTTACATCACTTGCATCAACAGCTATTTTACATACTTGACTGAAATTTGTAGCCGAAAGAACCGGTGAACTGTTAAGTATGGCCATTAACTTATCACAAGCCTTCCGACATTTGTCAGGCCAATGGTACTTAGATGTCTTACTGAACAAATTTGTCAGGGGTTCAGCAATTATGGAAAATTTTGTATATATTTTCCATAATGTCCAGTCATACCCCAAAATCGCATCAGTTGCTTTTTACTAACAGGCACAGGGATTTCAGAGATAGTCTTGACGTTAATTTATACAGGTTTAACTTGACGTTGTCCCACAAAATGTCATAAAATGTGATACAAGCACGGCAAGACTCACCTTTAAATAAATGAACTGTCAGATTTGTACAACTGAGTCAAAGAATTTCGGAAAGGTTTCAAGTGATCTTTCTATGTGTCGTTGTTGATTTTGAAGTCATTGACATATGCGTCAAAGTTATCTAGACAAGATGTTATAATGTTCATCAAACGCTGGAACGTTCACGGAGAAGTTTTCATACCAAAGGACGTCACTTTATACTAATAAAGTCCATAAAGAGTTACGAATACCGAACTTTCTTTTCCTGTTTCCGTGTGTGGAATTTGCCAGAATCCTTTCGTACGTTCAAATTTGGTGACATATATTGCATTTCCAGTTTTGTCAATGCAGTCATATATATTTTTGCATTGGAAATGAACCTGTTTTATTGACTTTTCTATAGTCAGCACACGCAAAATGTATTTTCTAGTTTTTGCACAAGAATTTATGGTGAACTCAACTTATTTTGACTTGGTTCTATGAAATCATTCTCCAGTAAATACTGAATTCCTTTTCTCGAACATTCCTGCTTGAGAAGATTTATCCCATAAGGACATACAAGGTCAAGGTCATGACACATTTTGTTCGTGTTGGACGATCTTACAAAAGTGCTTGTATTTACTTAATAACCTTTAATTCACTCTTTTCCTGTGGTTTCCGATGTAAAAGTTTCTTGCCCATATTGTTTAATATTTCTGAATTCCGAAGAATGATTCAACCAAGGTCACAACGATCAGATTGTATTCCATTGTTTATATCTTCACAGTGCGGGAAGGACACAAATAAATTGATTAATTATCTAACTGGACTATCTTTACCAAAATACTTCTTTGAATATGTGTAAGACAAAGTTGTTTCTATTTCCGCTATCCGGGAGTATTAATGATATAATTTAAGGCATATTCTTTCTCTTTATTTGTGTAAGGATCATACTTATCAGTTTTGACTAAGTAGAGTGAAAAATAGTTCTTGCTACTTCACAAGGCTTTGGCAAAATATATTCGAAATCAGATAGTCAATAAGAATATTTCCGGAATCTTCATTTGAGAGAAGTTTCTATTTTAATTACGTCAGTGGCCCACGGACAGTGTGTCCAGACATTATTTCAGAAGGATTAAAACCTACTTATTCTTTAACTGATTCCATCACAATAACAATATCAGATGAACACCCTCACCCCAATCCTTCCTGTCTCAAAGCAAGATGACAGAATCCTGTTCTTCAAAGTTTGATTAAACATTTCCAAAGTCGCCTATTTCTTTATCTACTGCCAAAAAGTGCAAGTTTATAATTTTCCTTGCAAATAATGAATATGTACCAACTATATTTATGATGAGGGTCTCTTTTGTGCTATTAATTAAAATGCCATTGAAATAATAAAGATAAACTTTGCACACATGCGTATTGTCCACCTGTTCTCGATCTTGATGAGGTTGTTAAATGTTTTAAGTTATTTTCCTTCAAATGATCTATATATGAAAGTGTCTAGTGGAAAATATAAGTATAGAAGTATAGTGTTTGCAATTGTGAAATATTACTTTTGACAAAAATGTATTAAATATATTGTTTATTTATGTATTTTCTGTAATTGATAATACCTGGTCAGTGAAATGAATAGACTACTCAGAGTTTTGCCATACTTTTTAATGTCATATAACATGTACTCTCTTTTAGCATACGGATACAAAGAAAGCAATATGGTAAATTTAGTAATATAGCATTTAAGAGAGAGAGAGAGAGAAGTAGAGAAAGAGAGAGAGAGACCAAATGTAAATTGAAAAATGACTACAAATAATGCTAAGAATCTCCATGTGCCGTTTTTCAATCACACCTCGAAAACATGATAGCGATTGTCCCTTTTAGACTATTAAAATAATTACGTTAAAGGTCGGGAAATTTTGAGAATGAAAAGAGAGAAAAGTCAAGAACAGTGAAATGAAAGGTGAATAAACCTGATGACCGACTTTTGAAACTTTGCCAGTATCCACTCGTAGTAAAAACACTTTTGTCGAGGATATCGACTACCCATTTGAACAAAAACGTTGTTGTTGTTTAATGTGAAATAGGTTAAGGAACTTAATGATGATATATCATGAAAGACAATATTGGATTTTTAGAGAATGAGGTTATATTTAAAAATGAGAGCATATATTTTAGAGATTTTATATTGTTTTATCTTTACATTTTATTGTAAATCCAATTTTTAAAATTAAAACATCTTTAGCTTTTATTTTTCATATTATATTACTTTATGTCTACATTTTTTGAAGGGTCTATGTTGCTAACATATTAAGCAATTCTTCTTTTGTACATGCATCGATCTTTATTTGGTACCATTTGGATATTTTGCAATATACCTACCTCTTACCTATCTACCTACCTACCTGCCTGCCTGCCTGCCTACCTACCTACCTACATCCATCCATCCATCCACACACACACACACATCCATCCATCCATCCATCCATACATACATATATACATCCATCCATCCATCCATACATACATACACACACACATGCATACATGCATACATACATACATACATAAATACGTACATACATACATACATACAAACATACATACATACATACATACATACCTTTTTTAACTCGTAAAATTAAAACTTGTATTAGATCAGAAAAGCCACAAGGATAAAACCTTGAATTTAAAAAGGAAGCTTTGAGACTTTATACTTAAAGCTAGTTCCCCTTTGTCCGGTGGGTACGTAAGAAAGCTTGTCGGTAGCTTCAGGTGGGTTGGTGGTTCTTTCTGGGGTTTTCCCGTGTTCTTTAGCTTCTACTTATACTGGCCGAAGTGTATAGCCTATCATGTGCTGAAAAATGGCGTTAAACTCCATAGCTGACTTGGGAGAACGTTGGACTCGTAATCCAGACGATGCTCACTCAGGTCGTTCTGGATTGGCTGCCTCGTCGTGTCCAAGGATAAGGAGTTAGCTCCCATTACATAGCATAGTCAGTAATGGACTCGCGGTGCTAATTCATTTTCCATAGTAAACACCATGATATTAAAAATTCAATAACTTAAAATTTTTGAGTGCTCATGATCAAACCAATATTTATCAGTATAGATGAAACATGGATTTTCTGGACCTGCATGTGTTTGAAACATGTGCTTTCAATTCCGCACCAAAGAGTCGGGTGCTAATTTTAGTAATAAGTGTTCCAAACTCAAGACTGTTAAAGAACTGAAATTCCATCAATAAAACAATATCTCTATTTTTTCACTTTCAGCAAGGATAAGCTCTAATAAGATTCCTTTTCCGACAACATAACTTACATTATTAACCAATCCTGGTCAGCCAAACCTATATATACTCGATTTATGTTATCCCATTTCCAGGCTGGTGCCCATTTTTCCATACCATTAGTACCGTGTGTCCTAATGTGTTAAAAATGCCGTTAGGCCACCACCTAAACGCCCGTAATATACCTGTTTGTAACTCATCGTCCATGTCGCTGGACCAAATTTCAGGTAAGTAACTACGATTGTAGGCCAAAAGCAAGTCGATAACTGAGACAATGCTGGAGTTGCAAAATTTATCCAATAAGAAAATGCTATAAAATAGAAATCTTTACTGTGTAATATTTTATTAAATGACACATTCTTGAACGAGTTCACATGTACATTCGGCAAACCGGGTTAGCCACATAATATTTACTTGGAAGACAAAAAATAACTATAATAGCCACCATTAAATATAAACCATAACATACGAGTTTCAAGTGATAAATATAATAACTAGGATTATATATAAACCAATCCACAAATTCAAAATTAAAAAATATAAATAAATAAATAAGTATATTAACATTAAATATGAACTAATACAAGTATGAACTAATATAAGTTTCAAGTGACAAAACGAAATACATTAACTTGTAAGTAGTGAATGGGGTGAGATTAGCGACAATGGGAATTAGCATTAAAAACACCCCCTGGGTAAGATTAGCGACAATGGAAATTTAACATTAACCACCCTGGGTAAGATTAGTGACAATGGAAATTTAACATGGGCAAAAAACCCTGGGTAAGATTAGCGACAATGGAATTTAACATTGGAGAAAGGAAAAAAAAGGAAATATCCATTTTAGCGACAAAGGCATTCGAACAATGGAAAAAAAATATCGATTCTAGGGACAAAGGCAATTGAACATGGGGAATAGAGTTTGGGTCTGTCTAGGGACAAGGGGAATTGAACATGGGAATAGAGTTTGGGTTTGTCTAGGGACAAAGGGGAATTGAACATGTTAGAAAAAAAAACTACTTTAGGGACAAGGGGAATTGAACATGGGATTTTTAAAAAAAAAAAAATTAAAAAAGGGGTAGTCTCTCCACTACATAGATACCATCCATTATCCAATTGTATATATGTACCAAATTGCTGAACAACTCACTTGCAACCACCATCTTCGTTTTTATTATTCCGTAGAATGGTTCGAACATCAAACCTTGTGGGTTCTTATAGTTAAAGTACGGACGTGAAGGAAAACATCCCCTAAAAACAAAATTGATCTTACCTAGATCATGACCAAACAACGCGCGAACGTGAAGGAAAACATCCTCCTAGTTTTCTCATTTCATATAATATACTATCCACATAAGTGAAGCAACAATAAACAAACCCCAAATCTACTATTTACACACGCAAATCATTAAAACAAAATCCATAATCTACTATCCACACAATTGTACGTGAGCGGTTGCAAAACCCAAACTATACTCTCCACATACGCTAAGAAACAATAAGCAAACCCCAAATCTACTATTTACACACGCAAATCATTAAAACAAAATCCATAATCTACTATCCACACAATCGTACGTGAGCGGTTACAAAACCCAAACTATACTCTCCACATACGCTAAGAAACATTAAACAAAATCCATAATCTACTATCCTCACAATCGTACGTGAGCGGTTACAAAACCCAAACTATACTCTCCACATACGCTAAGAAACAATAAACAAACCCATAATCTACTATTCACACAAACTTACGTGAGCGGTTACAAACACAAACACACAAACACATACACTCGCACTATGAAAAAAGAGTCAGTGTTTATATTCACGCTACTCTACCTACACACATTGGCAAATTGATGGTTATTTCTTTTCTAGAGTATTGGGTAGCCCTGAAAAGGGCTGTTTTTTGGAACTTCATGGACACCTGGTTAATGATGGCACCTTCCAGGCCTGGCGCCACATACACATCTTGTTCTCCAGTTGCTTTTTACTTTTTTTGGGGAGAGAGCAGAGGGAGGATAAATAGCTTCAGAATCCCAATTTTCTGTCTCTGGGATTCTGAAATTTCTTCTCTCCTTTTCCTCCTCTTCTTTGTTTCTTCTCTCCTCCTCCTCTTCTTTGTATCTTCTCTCCGCCTCTTCTTTGTATCTTCTCTCCGCCTCTTCTTTGTATCTTCTCTCCTCCTTTTCTTTGTTTCTTCTCTCCTCCTCTTTCATCCTTCCCTCTTCCACAATGGCTTCCGCGGCCAGTTCGTTCAACAGGCGCCTGGCATAATCCAGATGCACATGAAGTTCCAACAGTTTCGCTAGTCTGGTGTTCATTCTGGTGTTGATCAATCAACAAGGGTAGCTGGACTGCCGAACGAGTTTCAATTTATACTAAAAGTGCGGACGTGAAGGAAAACATCCCCCTAAAAACATAAAATTGATCTTACCTAGATCATGACCAAACAACGCGCGGACCTAAAAGAAACACTCACTTTTTTATACTACCCATTCCTATTCTAAAATTTTTTTTCATTAATCACTTCAATATACTATTCACATACGCAAAGCAATCCAATCAAAGCCCCCAAATCTACTCTCCCCACACCTCAAACAGCCAAAAAAAACCATGATCTTAATCTACTATCCACACCAACGTACGTGAGATGTTACAAACACAAACACACAAACACATACACTCGCACTATTAAAAAAAGAGTCAGTGTTTATATTCACACTACTCTACCTACACACATTGGCAAATTGATGGTTATTTCTTTTCTAGAGTATTGGGTAGCCCTGAAAAGGGCTATTTTTTTTTGTTGTTTTTTTTTTGTTTGCTATGGCAATCTTTTAGTTTATAAGAATGCGATGTCCTCTGAGGATAGACTTTCTGGCGATAGGTCTGCTTCTTCGGAAAGAGAAGAAGAACTCTTTGGTGTCGATACGACAATCGACAAAGCCTCTGTCAGGTTCAGGTTGCTGCTGCTGCTGCTGCTGTTGCTGTTGTTGTTGCTGTTGCTGCTGTTGTTGCTGTTGCTGCTGCTGTCTCTGAAGTCTGTACTTCTCTGTCCATTCTTCTTTCTCCCTGTTCACTTCTTCTCTGAAGAGCTCTTCTATCAGGTCTTCAGTAACTTTTAACATTCTCACATTCTCTATCTCTTCTGGCTTCGGTATCAGACTGTGTCTGACCCTATGCAAATTCACGTAGGCTTCTTTGAGCTTAGCTAGTTTGGAGCACATCTTCGTAGGAGGATGAGTCAACAATGGATGGTTAGACTGGAAACAACCCGGTTCTTAAAGTCAAAGCGCGGACGTGAAGGAAAACATCCCTCTACGGTTTTCGAGCCGCAACGTTCAATGAGTGTCATGAGAGGGATAGTAAGAAGTCAAAGAGCATAAATCAACATTCTTATAGCCAAACAAACCACAAAGGCATTTTATTTCAAAACACAACATTTTTTATTCAAAATCACTTAACATTAACCAACAACTCTAACATTTTTTAACAATAATCCAACAATATAACATCAAACATTTTTTTCAAATGACAAACATTTTTTTCAATTTACACTCTACTTTAAACAGGGTTGGCAACGTTGTGAATGAAATTGTGATTTCCACTGTTGCAAGTCATTGAGTCATGGATGGACACTACGTTTCCTAGCTGAAGACAACAAAATAAGCATACTAATCACAAAATCAACGATTTACTTTCTCATCGTTTCTAGAAAAATCATGATCAAAATAAGTCACTAAATGTTATTTTGCTGATAATAAGTGATCAATTTCGATCTCGACTTTCTCTTTGAATTTGTCAAAGAGGGCTTTGATGTAATGGATTTCTTGAGTCGTTAATGGAGGACAGAGATGTTCACGCAAGTCTTTATACCACCAACGTAACACTTTTTTAAACAGACTCCAAGCTTCGTCCAGATATTCGTTGAATTTTTCTTCTTGACTGATGTTTTGACATTCATAGTAATCATGCTTCATCCATATCGTAACTGTGTCTGCCAGGTATGTAGCACAGTAGGAGACCAATTGCTGTTCTTGTTCTGGACATCTCGACTTGATCATGATGTCCTTTTCGTCTTTGTCTTGGGATTCTCCTTCCACGGTCTCCTCACATTTCATGTCTAAAGTTTCTCCACTAGGCAAAGAGGGATAACAGTCTTCCATGGCTTCTAATAGTCTAGAATGACTTCTCTCAAACTGTTGATTTCTATGGTATTGTCGAATTCTGCATACAGGAGGACGTTCACTGTGTGATCTGGAGGTGGATTTGCAAACTGAAGTTCCACACGAATCTGGCCCGATTTATGTGGTGGAAATGTCCCTCGTCGCTGCCTTGGTCTGGAGTGAAATCAAAACCCCACAAAGCATAGCCTCCTGCATAATCGTCGTACGAAATACCATGACTGGTGTTGGTTCCTAACTGTCCCGTGGCTTCGTACAGGGACAAGTACGATCTCAAATAATTCTTTGCGACACCAAAGTTGGGCTCAAAGGGTCGGGTACACAAGGTCTTGCCGTCGCGACTGACTTCGATCTTGGACACATTGTAATGTTGAAACTCAAAAGGATTTTGATCGTGGGTTCCGTTGAAGGCTGAATTCCTGACGATACCAACAATCAAACGTTTGGGTTACTGTCCTTGGAACAGATGATCTTCGATCATAGATCGCTGTCCAGCGGGAATGGTGAACGTTTTCACTTCTACGCGTCGTATCGGATACTTGGCGGTCGTTCTGCTCAACGTCTGACTGACGTCGTTTCCCACTTTAGGTAACACTTCCACACGACGCACGTAAAGTCGGGCTTCTTGAATGATAGTTTTGTATTCGTTGGCATGGGCCATCAAATGGAAAGCGGCACTGCTACGATTCAGTCTCAGACGGATATCCACCCCGTTCAGCAAATACTTTTCTTGTAACCACATGTCCAAATGCAAACGATCCATCAGTTCTAAACTTCGCCCTTGCAGAATTTTCTTACGACGGTCGTTAAACCCCACATTGTGAGGATTGTCATCTTCTGTCAGGACTGTGTCGCTAAACGTGCCTACACCTGCCGTGTCAGATTTCCATACCACGCAAGCATCCAGATGAGTATTCGTGGCTTCTTTTCCGTACGTCAAGAGATTTTCCAAGTAGGCACGATACGGGTAAGTATCCATGCTGCTGCTGACCAGTTTGTTATTCAAGTACAAGTCCACTTCGCTGAACAAGGAATGCATGAAATTGTTGACAGGAGCTACTCTAGCATCGCCTCCTGGATTGATGTTGTCCGTTTTGATCACTTTCACTTTCAAATACAGGTAACTGCTATTCAGATCGATGTAATCTTCGGGTTGTCCTTTGATTTCAAACTCGATGGGAGCGGAATCCGTCAAAGAGGAGACGGGATGAAATTCCACCCATTGGGATTCTTGCATCGTCATCATGGTAGGGGGCATGGCAAAGAGATCCAGTTCCGACTTGGAACAAGCACAAGACTCTCGGTGCATCATTTTGTTATGTGTCTCAATAATCGAAAACGTCTAAGTCTCGAACGGTTCTTCTTTTCTTTGTCTTTCTCGCTTTAGACGTGTGAAGTCTGGTGAAAGGGTGTTTTCTTCGTCGTCTCTTTCTGCCTTGTCCTTGCTGATTGCTTGACTCGGTAGCGTGCAGGGCATTTATAGGTGTTTCGCGTCGGTCCAAAAGGTCTTTGCCCGTTTGCAGCAAGACATTTTTGCCTCCCCTCGTGAAGGCTTCTTTAGGGTTTTGTTTGTCGATGATGACATTTTGGAGAAATTCTTTGCCTTGCGTCAGTGCCACATTTTTCAAGGCGTGCAATCCGCGTGTCACCATCGGTTTCAACACCGGGGCCACCGAACGAAAGGCCGATTTTAACATATCTCCTAAACCGTGTCCTCGCTGTCGAGCAACCCCTCGGTACACTGGATACATGACTTACGAGTCGTGAGAGAACCGTTTTCGAAAATGGAGTTTCACCGTGACTTTTCCTTTGGTGAATGGAATATTTTGTCCCAAATCTCCTTTTATAGCAATGTTGACCGTGTCCAAATACGACTTGCTGACAGGCAAATAGTGAGGATGGACAAATTCGCGGTGAACGTGATAAGTGTTTCCACCTTCCTCGTCAGTGACCGTGGCAGAATCCACTTTGAAAGGAATGACACGCAGTAACGGTGCGGAGGTGTGTCCCATCACGTTGTACTCCACCACATCGGAGTACACAAACATCAAATTCAGTCCTTGGTTCAGTTCTACCGGGGCACGAAATAACTTGCTAAAAGACTCGTTGTTGTAAACGATTGGTAATTCGTTTTTCTTGAGCATGGCCATTCTCATGTCCATGTCTCCGCCCAACATGTCAAACAATTCAGGACAAAATAAAATGGAGAGGATGTTACTCCCGTCAAATTTCATCAAAAAGCGACGAGCTGCTTTGTGGTATTCCATGGTGACACTTTTTTGACACTCTCCAAAGCTTTCAGAAACACGACATTAAATCTGGAGGTTATGGTGCTCACCAAATGTTGACCACTAAAATAATAGCCTGGAGGAATGAACAAGTGATAGGTGGTGTACTTTTGATTTTTTGTGCCAGGGGTTTTCTTGTCATATTTGCCATAGGTATCCAAGTACTGTTGCAATTGTTCGTCATGAACTTCTACATCAAAAAAATTTTGATTGCGAAGGACATTGAGGACTTGGGTCGGGTGAATCATTTCTAATAAAGCCACTTCCCAATGGGCTTCGTGATCTAAGGGGATGGTCTGAGGTAATTTGGCCGTGTAACAGCACAACGTGTTCTTGGGAAACACCTCCATGGAACTGTCACTGGGTAAGGTTAAGTAAAATTGGTTTTGGTGACTCATAATTCCAGAGTTCTGTGGCTGTCCGAGGGGTTAGTGGACGTCAGAGGCGTTTCTCCGCCCAAAATGGGGTTCTGGTTGTGGTTGTTGTTGGAGTGGTGACTGACACTGGCACTGGACACAAGGTTCCCGTGGTTCCCGTTCGAGGAGAATTTCAGGGAGGTATTAGGAAGCAGGTAACCAATGCAACTGCTCAATAAAATGGTCCACAATTGTTTGTCTCCTTGTTGCAAACTCAAATTGGCAATGGCTGCCCCGATGACACAATACACCACGAAGATTTGGCAGAAAAAGACGATTTGCGTTTTAGGCACTCGTTCTCCGCACCACACCCACAAGGGTTGTTTTTGTAAATCTTGCAGAGAAGAACTGGGTCAAGGAGTGGTCGACGTAGCTGCGTCTGTGTGAAAGGGCATGATGGTCACTTCTTTTTATAGTCGATGACTTGCGAAGCGTCGATCCAAGAATCAAAACTGGGTGGATATCCTTTCCAACGTACTTTGACTTCTTTGACACGTCGTTTGCCCACTTTACGGGTTCTGCGTTCGAGAATGCGTTCGATGTCGTACACGTTGTCTTCTTTTTTGGTGACACGTTGTAACTCGGGCAAATAAAACGTTCCTTTGAGCACTTCTCCGTTCATGTCTTCCAATTTATAGACGGCAGGATGACGGCCATGCACTCGTCCAGTGACACGAAACAATTCGGTCGTCCAGTTAGGTAAGTAAACTTTGTCGAAAGTGCGTTTGGTTTTGCCAATGCGCACCCAATCTCCTACGGTCAACTCTCCACTTTTCTTGGGGACAGCCCTCGTCGGGGACGTACCAAACAGGCGCTCAAACACCAACACTTCGTTGTCGGGAGTCACTTCTTGCGGGGCACGTCCGATGCTTCGATGGTAAGATTGGTTGTACGCTTGCACCAGGTGCGGTAAGATGTCGATGTACTTCAGAGTGTGGTGATGCGTAAAATATTTCCACATGCGTTCTTTCAAAGTGCGTTGAAAACGTTCCACGATGCTGGCTTTGGTTTCGGGATTCTCGGTGGTAAAAAAATGAATGTCACGTTTCTTTAATTCTTTTTGGAAAGCTTGGTTCAGAAAATCGGTACCTTTGTCCGTTTGCCATCGAAGAGGGTGACGACCACTTTGTTTCAACACTCGTTGCAGGGCTCGCACTAACTCGCTGCTCGATTTGGAAGTCAAGGGCACGACCCAGGCAAATTTGGAAAAGACGTCGATGACACAAAACAAATATTTGTAGCCATGATTGTAGCTGGCCAAATGAGAGACATCGGCTAAATCGGCTTGCCATTGATGATCGATGCCTTCCACTCGGGTGCGACTTCTGGCAAACTTGCGTCGAATGGGTTTTTGTAAAGTGTAGGTAGCTTGTTCTTGTAACCATCGTTGCACTTGAGGTAAACGGAGACTTTTCAATCGAGTTTTGGCAGCACGATACAATTTTTGAACTCCTGGGTAACCTGCAGGATGAGAGGGATCGTAGTAAATGCTGGCTAAGACTTTTTCCATTTTTTGTGTTTGTGTGTTAATAAGACACCCACTCTTGGAGGATGCTACTCTTTTTCTCTTGGGGTACTTTCTTGGATTGCGGTGCTTTGCGTGTGCGACCGGCAATAGGTGTTGAAGAGGAGGATGTCTGAGCGGGGGATATCGGTTCTTGTTTCACTTCTGTATTCACTTTCTTTTTCTCTTGTGATGAAGAAGGGGTGGCCATCATCTTTTTAATCCATCCAATTCTGGAGGTAGGTGGTGTTGTTAACTTGCGTACTTTTTCTGGTGGAGTTTGAAACCCTTCTTCTTCTTCTTCTCCTTTTTCTGTCTTGGTCACTGGTAGTGGTGGTACTGGTACTGGTACTGGTGATGGTGCTGGACTTTTCATCAAGGTCTTAAAATCTTTCAGAGTGGGTAGAGCTGTTTCGTCTAAAGCTTTCTGGTGAAAGAGTTGCAGTCGTTGCAAGAGTTGACCGTACTTATGCGATTTTTCTGTTTCGGACAAATCTTGGCGATCCATCAAGGACTGCAATTCGTGTTGCAACTGGGACATCTCGCTCAAATGGGGATTCGCAGGTAAATGCGGGGTGCGTTGTTCTTGCCAACGATGGTATTCCATCCATCGTTTGTAAGGCACTAAAGCTAGTTTTCGTCCTTCCATGGGGTTGTCAGGGGTCAATTCTGAGATCTTAGGACTTCCGAGGGCCTTTTTATCTTGCTCCCACCAGTCCTCCCAACATGGTTCCCAAGACTCCTTTCAGTAAGGGACCTAACAAGAGGGGTAAAATGCCTCCACGTTGGACCAACATCTTCTTCTTTTGACGAATGGGAATTTTCTTTTGAACCATTTGGCGAAGAACGTGACGATGTTTACCTAAGCATTGTTTCTGGTGTTTGGACAAAGGGATCGTGCCTTTCAAGACGTTCAAACAGCATTCGCACACGGTATCGATGACCTCTTTGGAGGCCGATTGAATGAGTTTTTTTCGTAGGGGTGGAGAAGCTTTGGACATGACAGATAACGTGTCCCCATGTTTAACTAAACGAGGAGGCAGACCTTTTCTTTTCTTTCCTTGGGGCTGTTTAGCAGAGGGATGTTTTCTGGAGGGTGACATCTTTGAGTCTTCAGCACCAAAAACACTGATACCCCTACTTGGTCACAGACCTTTTTTATACTGGAACGCGTCGCCACTGATTGTCTTTACGTCGTATCAGTTTGAGGACAGGCATGACACGTCGTGCAGGGGTACGTAACGGACTAAATCGAGCCAGTTCTTGCTTGGACAAATCCAGTAAACTTTGTAACATGCCCGATCTTTCTTGGACTTTGATTTTGGGAGAAGGTACTTTGTGAGCAGCAGCCACTGCCACTAAATTGGAGGGTCCTGCCACTGGGGAAGTTCTTCTTGGGGTCATGAACGGAGAAGTTCTTGGTGTGATCAACGTCTCCAAGTACTCTTCAGTTCTTGGTGTCATCAACGGAGAAGTGGATGAACTTGAGGATGCCGAAGACGCAGTCACCGCCGTGGCAGGTCGTGGTTTGCGAGAGTAAGTTGCGTCCTGGCCGAAGTGCCTCTCTTGCGACTAGTTTTCTTCTGTGGACTTTTCTTTTCTGGGGGCTTCTTTTCTTTTTCCGGGGTGGCGTCTGGTAAGAGGAGGGTCCCGCCACTGGAGAAGTTCTCCTTGGGGACCTGGTCTTTTTCTTCTTCTTGGAGCTTCGTTTGACTTTTTTCTTGGGGAGAAGTTTGGGGGCATTAGGATCCCATCTTAACAGAGAGCGAATGATGACCCCTCCTAGAGTACCGCTTCCTCCAGGTTTCAAAATGATTTGTTTTTTGGTTTGAGTGTCGATGCGAGGATCGGCCAGTTGGGTCAAAGCGACTTTGTTTCGATCAAAAAAGCGTTTGGTTTGATGAGGAATCTGAATGATTCCTTGGAGTAATTGACGTGCCGTCACCGTGAACCATCGTAAGACTTCTTTGAGACTAGCTTCTAAGACACGAGCTCATGTTTGTGGATTTTTTTCTCGACTGATGCCATACAAGGCACGAATCAATTTGACGGGAAGATGCGACTGAAGGGACGTCATGTTCAAAATGTGTGTGAGACAGACGAAAAGGGTCTGATGTTTTTATAGATTTTTTGTGGAGTGAAATGAAGTAGAGGACGGAGACGTGTACAGGACAGGCCCTCCGTCTTGACACCAGTGGTGAAACAAGTGGGTACGAAATCGCAAATCCTCGGGGGTAAGTAGGTTTCAAATCGACGAGTAAATAGGCGTGTGGCGTTTGAGTGGCATCGTCGTACGCCTGAGTCAGCCAAGGCGTTCCTAACTGTGAGGCTAAGACTTGCACTTGTGATTTATCTCGAGGGCTTTTAAACAAGACCACGTAATGCGCATTGAGACTGATGGTGCGATGGGTTTTACTTTGTTGAAACAAATTTTGGGTGATGTAAACGACACTGGCATTACGGTGATACCCTTTGCGCGTGAACCACAGTTTAATTTCTTCTTCGTCTTCTCCTAACATGTCGTCGAAATGACCAAATGGGTTTGACGGGAGTCAGAGACGATGCCGTCGTCTTCTTTAGGAATGCCTTCCACAAACACGATGGAATCGCCTTGACTTTCTCGCAAGAGGCTGTACGCCGATTGCCACTCTTTGTAACACCACACGATCCGTTGAGGTGGCCGATCGATCAAATGATGTTTATGTTCGATCAAACGTTTGACGAATTCGGTTTTGCCTGAACCGCTAGGTCCAGCAATGAGCATGTTAAAAGGATGGCGAAGATACAAAGCCTCCCAGCTGGTACGATCTAAGTGTTCGTCGATGACTTTGACAGTAGAGGAAGAGGGAGCAGAGACAGCAGAGGTAGCCATAGTGTCTGGAATGTCACTTGTGACACGAAAACAAACAAGACGAGAGTTTATATACTTTTTTTCAGAACACGTTTATTGAATGTTTCAAACATGAATACGAAAGACAAAAAAATACATAAAAGCCAAAGGCATAAGTACAAGGATAAAAGGCACATGATAACCATCAACGTGGAATAAACACAAGTGTCTGTACAACATGTTTTGGGTAATGTTCTGACCAGTTCTATAGGGGGTAAGGTCACACAAGTGTCCTCCCGAAAGGGTCTTTCAGGCCTGTCCACGACAGTCCTGTCCTGGGTGACGGGTTCTTCTGGCACCGTCACTAACACAGGTTGAAAAGTCGCAAGGCTCTCAATCGCATTCCAATTCAGAAGCCCCACACTTGAATTGTGCCTGTCTAAACTTGTTTTGTGTTTCTCTGAAAGTATTCATCTTGTTCGCTCGGTCTTGGTAGTCACAATGAACTACTGATCTTGCCTAGGGTTCCTTTTTATATACAGACCAATACCGACGTGTCCATACGGTAAGGTGAAATGATTGAGAAGTCGCACTCGCTTCTGTACACGATTTGATAGACTTTTTCCAAGGGTCGACTGACGATGTGGTGAGTGGGTAAACGTACAATCTTGATGGGTTGATAGGTGGTCACTTTAAAGTTTCCATCCTCTCCCGATTGCAAGGCTTCTTTCAATACCCCAAAGTTCACCACACGACTGGTACGATAATTCAGAGTCAGTCCTTTCACTTTACACGTCGCGTGCAATTCTCCTTGTGGGTCCCGGTATTCGTAGCCGTAATTTTTGGGACCACCACTGACGAAACTTAGAATCTTTTCGTCGGGATGTTCGTCTGTCCAGGCTCCTAAACAGTCTCCTTCGATGTCAGGGTGCTGTTGACTCGGGTGATGGATGTAAATGCAACTGTCCGTGTCAAAGTACATGACACGTTCCCCTAACAGTTCTAAAGCTTCGTACAATTTTAAGCGAGCATGGGCTGTCACGTAAGCCGCAATGATGACATTTCCAAAAGGGTCGTCTTGTACAAAGTCCAGATCTTCTTCGTAATTGACCAAGATCAAATCCTCGCGAACGACGTCCACGTGTTTCATGTATTTGGTTTTGTCGTGAATCATCTGAAAGTAGCTGGAAGGTTCTGTCAAATATTCCGTCTTGGGTAAACACGGTCGTTGTGCCATTTTACCCCACAAGCAATTTAACATCACTTTGGCAAACGACCGCCTGCCTTCGTTTTTCTCGATGTGGTCTAAAGAGATGCCTTCTTGTTCATAGTATTTCTCTTTGAATGTCTTTTCGTCTTCGGAAGTGTAACACCAGGAAGGATAGCCGCTGGCTTCTTGCTTCAGTTTCAAAAAGGCATCCACGTAGTCGGCAAAAATGCCTTTCTGACTGGGGTCACCCTTGTGGTATTGTTGTGTCTTGGGAAAGTGGCAAATTTCGTACACTTCTAACAGTTGGTATCCCATGTCCAGAGCTTTGAACAATTCTACGCTGACCCAGGTTCCCGTCAAGGCCCGTTCTTCCTGGGTGTGCTGACAAGGTTGGTCTTGGTTGCACGTTTCGGCACAAGTACGGCACAAAGGAAACATCAGTTTGCCTTGGCAATGGTGAGGTAAGACGGGATGGTATAGGTTCGTGGGAGGCAAAACTTTACACTTCATCAAGCCTTCGTATTGTCGAATGTTTTTTAGGTCGATGTGTTCCGTGAACAATTGTGGGTGCCCTGCAGGAAAGCGACAATATTTGCACACGTAAGGATACAGCGAACACACGTCCAAGTATTTGATTTCTTCTCCTTTCTCTTCGTCGGCTTGGTACAGCAAACAGGTGGCATTGGTCCTTCCTCCGTACAAACTATCCCTCGGGTTTGGGGGGTCCATCAGCTTGTAACTTTCAACGGCACGTTTAAACTCGGGATCGGTTTTCATACGGTGATCGTACTCGTGTTCCCACATCTCCACCACTTGGTATCCTTGCTGTTCTAACTTTAGGCGTCGCTGACAAGTGTCCTGGTACAAGTCTTCCATGGTTCGTTGTAAAAACTGATTTTTAGTGCTACGATCAGGGTAACAGACGGGACATCCGTGAAATAAGCAACCGTTAAACTCGTACACGATCTTGGGGTTTTCTAAGTCCCAACCATCGACCGAATACGTTCCGATGGTCTTTTCGCCTCCTCCGTTGCGGGCATGCTGAATCCATTTATCTTCCTTGTCGCACAAGTAATGTAACCAACGTAGGGCTTTGACCGAGTATTGACGTTTGACAAAGTGGGTCGTTTGAGGACTGATGACAGCCACGGTGTTTTCAGGCATGAATCGTTGTCGATACACTAAGGAACACGCTTTGGCAATGGTGTAAGCTTCTTTCAAAGGATCGACCCCTCCGTGTTCCATGAACAGTTCTCGAAATTTTCCACAGCAACGCCGTAAAATGTCCACGTCGGAACGACAATACTTTAACATTTCTTCCTGAAAGTCGAAAGGGTCGGAGGCGTGAGTCTCGTACCAAGCGTAGAAAGCTTCTCGTTGTTCGGTACGCATGTTGTCGGGGTCGTAATAGTGAGCCTCAGGCAAATGGGGTAGAACGGCGTGTTGATTGGCTTCCGTATTGAAAAAGTGTGGAAAGTACCCTTTAGCCATTTCTGTCATTCCAAACGTTTTAGGCATTCGACTCAAAGGCATGGCCAAATAGCTCATCGAATCTTTAAACTGCACTTGTCCCACTTGCATGAAAATGATTTTGGCTCCGTTCAAAGTGACTTTAGGACGTTCGGTGCCTTGTTCCGTATAGTATCTGAGAAGAAACTGTCCATCGTATCCGGAGAAATTGTGAGCCATCACTGTGGCATGACGATGACAATCTCCGTAACGTTCGATGTCCTCTTGGCTCCACGTCTTGTCGATGGGATCTAAGACCCATTGGGCAAAATCGGCTAACGTGTTCGGTCCTCGAAAGATTTTTTCACGCCCTCCGGGAATCTTACTGCAGTGAGGGCAATGACTGAAGATAGGTTCTTGAATGCACTTCTCGAACACTCGATGAGCCACGCAGAAATTAGGAATGTGAATGCCAGTCTCTTGCATGCATTCGAAATCGAAAAAGATGAAATTGCCTTTCTTCTTGTGACCGTCCTCCTTCTTTGGTGGGGGTTGGTATTTTTGCACGTAGCATTCGTGTTGCAGGTCCACGATGTGGTGACAAATGTGACATTTTTTTTTCCTGAACATACGTATGTCTTGGTACTGTTGGTACCTAGGCCTTGTCGACACGTAGGGCACAATCGCAGCAGTTGACAAGCACATTTCTGCTGTGAACCTTGCGTCTTCAGATGTTGTTGGTAACAGGCAGGGCTGACAAACGTGCGCAGACAAGCAGGACAATGTACTCTTTCTTGTCCTTCGCTCAGACAGGGTGGAGAGGCCAAACATCCTGGGCATTTCCATCCGCAATGTTTGTGTTGCTCTCGATTGTTATAGCCATAGTCACATTTCTCACAGTAATAACTGTATCCCAGGAATCCAGTGATAGTGGTAATGGTATCGAAATGGTCATCATGATAATATACATGAATGTATTTTCCGTCCTTAAAGTCTTTCCCTCGAAACAACAGAGGTCCGCGCATTTCTTGAGGGTGCACTTTCAAGATATAGAGTGGAGCTAGGATATCTTGCAATTTCTGAATCTCAGGAATGCCACAGAGTGTGTCTTTGGACAGTCCGGCTTGTTGTAACAGGAGTTCTGCTTCGTTTCGTTGTTTGGCTCGGTCGGATCGTTGAATAGTTTTCCAGGCTCTTTTCCATTCTACCGTGTCGTTCTTGTTGGCATAGGTTCGTCCCACAACGATGGCTCGGGCTAAACACATCTGGTCTTGAGAATTGTGAATTTGGACGAGACTCTTTTTGGTGTTGCGAAGGTCGTTCACGAATAACACCTTATTGCGTTGTCCGGTCCCTTGAGGAGGAGAGACGTGGGCCATTTTGAGTGTGGCTTTACCATCGGTGATGTCACACTGGTCATTAGATTGTTGTACGTGTTGAATCTTGTCCATGACTTTGGAAGGGGTTAGTTCTGCGGGTCTGCTAAACTCGATCCAGACAGGGGATTTCAAGCTGTCGTGATCTATGGATAGTGTCAAGCGATCGTCTTCTTTGGGTTGACATTGTCGCTTGAGTGCGGTGAGCAAAGAATCCCACATCTCGGTGATAAACCCTTCTGCTTTCTCCAATGGTACGTCGGACTTGAAATCTTTAAACTTCACTGTGTAGGTGTAAGCCGTGGTTCTAAATTTTCTAGAGGAGCGCTTTTCCGTCTCTCGAATGTCATAGTACTTTTCAGGGTTGACTAAGGGTGGTGAACTTTGTTTAGAGGGTTCGGATTCTGGTTCACTCATGTCCTCTTCAAAATCACTGGCATGAATTTGTGCCAAGACTTCAGCTCTGGTACGAGGCGATAGATCACGTTTCTGCCTCTTACTTTCTTCTTCTTTCTTCTCGAATGAATGGGATCGTTTCATCTTGAGTGTAAAACGTCAAATGACTCAAGTTTAAACACCATAGACTAATTTATAGTCATGGCAAACCAGGGTATATAAAAAGGGTGTGTGTCTTGTCCTTTCACTATTCATTTCACTCTCAAACCGAGCACAACGATGGAAGAGACTACCCAGATGGAACGTTTCATCAGAGCTTTGCGAGGGGTCATTAGAAAATTCTCTTCAGACCTGCCGACGGACTACTCTCCTTCCTTTCGAGATAAAAGTCAAGATACTTGCTATATCTGTCAGAAGAAAGGGCATTGGTCTTCAGAGTGTCCAGACCGTCAAAAAAGAACAAAAACAGGGGCTAGAAAAGACAAAAGTCAAGATACCTGTTATTATTGTAAAGAAAAAGGACATTGGTCTCCAGATTGCCCAAAAAAGAAACAAGAGGAGTCGGAAGAAAAGAGGGATTCTTCAGAAGAAGAGAGAGATTCTTCAGAGGAAGAAAGTAGCCAGGTGAAGAAAAAGAAACAGGAGAAGAAAAGAAGAAGGGAAGAAAGTGAGGAGGAAGAGGAGGAAAAGACTGTGACGGTGAAGAAATTGAAAAAAAAAGAGAGAGTTAAAAAAAAGAAACAGAAGAAGTGAATGTAATTAATAAAGTGTTCTGTTGTGAATTGTGAATTGGATTGTAGCTATGGAGAAAAGAATACATTAATTTTATAAGGTAAGTGTCTTTGAGTTTTGATTTTAAATAAGAAGCTACACTCACGCACTCATACACAGACATGTACTGTAAGGGTAAAATGGTTTTTTTTTGTTGATTTTTGAGTTATTGGCAAATTGAAAGTCTATCTCTTTTCGAGAGAAGTGGGTGGCCCTGAAAAGGGCCTTTTGTGGTGTTGGGGTGAGTTTAAGCAATCAACTTTAACTGCCTTAAGCCTTTGCCACGGCCGAGGCCTACTTCTGATGATGATGATTGGGTTGAAATCACTAAGGGTGGTACGATAGGCTTAGTCACAGGGTTGGCGTGTTTAGCTCGGGAAGGTCGTATTCTCTTCGGTCGTGATAAAGAAGTCTGATACATTTGTTTCAGACTTCTTAACTCCGCTAAAATGTCCAACAGTACCGTGGCCGTTTGATTTTCACCCTCTTGTTTCTTTGCTGCTGCTTCTTCTTGTTGTTGTTTTTTTCTTACCTCTTCTTGTTGCTGTTGCTGTTGCTGTAGGAGAAAAGCTTGTTCCGCTTCCTTTTGTCGTTGCATAAATTTCTCCAATTCTTCTTTCTGCCTCTGTCTAAAATTCTCCACTTGCGGTAATGAAGAATGAGACGAAGGTTCCGGAACAAATTCTTGCGAGGTAAGAAAATCCAAAAAATCCCAATGTACCTCTTCTGAAAGTAAGTCCGGGTTCCCTTGGGCGGTCTCCACTGCTGGTGCACCCCAGTGAATCGTTTTCTGAGTTTCCGTCATGTTGAATCACTGTCTCGCATCGATTGACTGCACACAGGCGCTAGCGAATCTATATAGACCAGGTGACGTCACAGACTGCTCTCTTCGGATAGGATGCGGGCTGACTGAATTTTGTCACGCGTGTTTGGATTGGTCAATGAACTCATTCCGTTTCAATCCTTCCTCTCCCTATAAATAAGCGCAGTTCAGTGCATTGATTCACCTGTTTTCGGAGCCTCACGATGTGGACCACAGTTGAATCATCCACCCTTGTGTCTTCAATGATGTTTAGGACGGACATACCCATGTATGTCCGATCCAAGTGGACTGTTGTTGATAGGACAGATACTAGTCTATGGATGAAAAGAGTTTACATAGAAAGACAAGGATGCCTCAAGAGGGTACTTGTGTATGGACCTGCAGTTAGAAGGAGTTTAAGAAGAAGAAGATGTGACAGATGCCGTCTATGTTAATATTAATATTACCATAAAACCAAAGGCCCTTTTCAGGGCCACCCACATTTCTCAAAAAGAGATAGCCTTTCGATTGCCTACCCCTTTTTTAATTTTTTTTTAAAAAAAAATCCCATGTTCAATTCCCCTTGTCCCTAAAGTAGTTTTGTTTTTTGTTTTTCTAACATGTTCAATTCCCCTTTGTCCCTAGGCAAACCCAAACTCTATTCCCATGTTCAATTCCCTTTGTCCCTAGACAGACCCAAACTCTATTCCCCATGTTCAATTGCCTTTGTCCCTAGAATCGATATTTTTTTTTCCATTGTTCGAATGCCTTTGTCGCTAAAATGGATATTTCCTTTTTTTTCCTTTCTCCAATGTTAAATTCCATTGTCGCTAATCTTGCCCAGTTTTTTTGCCCATGTTAAATTTCCATTGTCGCTAATCTTACCCAGGGTGGTTAATGTTAAATTTCCATTGTCGCTAATCTTACCCAGGGGGTGTTTTTAATGCTAATTCCCATTGTCGCTAATCTCACCCCATTCACTACTCTTGTAGTATATTTGAACTAATACACAAGTTCAAAGTGACGAGAATCACATGCACAAATCCCTTCAAAATTTATATGACAAAATAGTAATTATTTAATATATAAATTTATTTATATTAGAAAATACAGTATTCAATATCCGGATTTAAAACTATGTTTTTGTTTATATCAGGACTATAAGTTTCACTGCCTCTACACAGGAATAGATCGAACACATTCCTCTTTATAAAGATATTTGCTATTTTTATTGGATGATATTGTTTGTATCAGAAAGCCTTGTCTGGCATGATGTATTTAATACACTTGGTTTGTGGATACACAAAAAAAGTTTAAACAATAGCATGAAGTGTCAAGGGTTAACTCTGTCATAAACAACAGTTACAAAGGGCAACATTTACAGGATCGAGAAGAAAAAAACATCAGTCACACGACCTGACCTGTTACGTGACCGAATGTAGCATCCAATCAGATTTTGGCTGCAATGTTTATATCAGTCATTGATTGATTTGCTAAGTGTTCTTATTTTTATATCTCCTTGTTGGTGGCCGCTGATGTTTATTAAACATCGTTGCGTCCAACAGAAACATATGTAGTTTGCTTTATGGAGAGAAACGATAGAAGAATATCTAAGAATTACTTCAGATAAAATGTTGTTAGTAAAAATCGGCTCTAAAAATCGTCTAATGCTAGCCGACAACTACCTATTTTCTTTTAAATTTTATTTGATCGTATTCATACATGACTTTACTTTTGAAAGATTTTCTTCCTGAAGTTTTGTGTAATTCTTCATATTTACGGTTTAGAACTTTAGTATAAGGTCGTGCCATTAAACACTAATACATACATACATACATACATATACATACATACATACATACATACATACATACATATACACATACATACATACATACATACATACATACATACATATATGCGTACGTACGTAAATACATAAACACAGTCGCAGGCAGAAAATCGCCACCAGTCTAACTTTATTAAATGGAGATGTTAAATAAAAATTGTCAGTAGCACAGCAGTTGTTGGAATTATTTTCTCACTTTTGTGTGTGTGTGTGTGTGTGTGAGTGTATTTTGATAATTTTAGAAGAAAAAAGTGCCGTAATTTTATTGATTTTTGGAATATAATGACACAAACCTGTCTTGAGTCAACTGTTAACTTTGATAAATGTACGCGAGATTATTAATTGTAAGTTAGAAATCTGTACCTTTTTAAACTAAAAAAAATGTTTATAATGTCATATATTTGACAAAGATTTTATCTTAAGAACGGAAAATGATAAAAAAAAGGTTCTTAAAATATCAAATAATAGTATTATTATTCTTGAGAAATGGATTTTTTTTGCATTGGTACTGAAATCATCTCTAAATCAACTGTGTAAAAATCAAACAAGATTTTACAGAACAGTGCATGATCGAATTAGTCTCGAACTTTCTGACGTTACTACAGATTTTTGAAAGTGTTATTCGCCTTTGCCTGAGGAATCTCAGACTGCCATGGAAGCAAGAGAAATATATGAAAGCAAAATATTAAAAATTGTCGTATTGTTTGTTATTACTTGTTAACTGCTTATTTCATTTTCTGTCACAGTTGTAGTACGGGTGTAGCACGTTGTTTAAATTTCATAGGCCGTTAAACAAATAAAGTGGAGAAAGGCAGTTGATTGGGGGGGGGGGCAACTTTTTGTAATGTAACATTACATGTATACTCTTGTAACAAGGACAAAATAAAACAATAACAACAGGTTAAACACAGTACTTAATAAATACAGGGTTAAACGAGAGAGAGAGAGAGAGAGAGAGAGAGAGAATGCTAAATTTTTCTAAGTGTGATTCAAACGATGAGGTCAAAATCTGCAGATAATATCAGTGTGACACTTTCATTCATAACTCGATTTCATACTGGCAGTTTAGAAGGAGCAGTGTCCTTTTGAAATAGTCTACACTTAATAGACGGGAATTTCGAAATCAGTGAATATTTCATGTGAGAAAGCAAAAACACTATGGATGGGCACACCGAATCAAATCACATCTACTCAGCTATTAGTACTGAAATCGATACAGCCATATCATCTTAATGTTTCTGTTTTTGTTTGGGGGATTATTCAAGCAAATCCATCCAAATAATCAACGACTGTGGTCAAACGGCATGAAACGAAGCGAAATGAGAATGACCATCGTCTTTTACGATCAGTATGTATTCTATTAGGAGTGCCATGCTGCATTTATAATGGGTATCTCGTAGTGCCCATTCTTGGTTTATGCTCCCTTTGCCTGTTTGACACCTCCAACAAGATGTTGCCGCCATCTTATTACTTTTGATACAGTCTTTTCTAGCGCCCCCCCACCTCAATTTACGCGCTTAAAAAATACATACATGTATATCTTTTGAAATCCGCGAAAACTTTAGTAAACTGAATACCTTTCTATATAGCTCAGATGGGAGATCAGAGAGCCAGACTCGATTCAGATGTCGCTGTTTGGTTAAAGACCGTAATATACCCGATGGAAACTAATTATCCAGGACACTGGACTAAATTTCATGCAACTAAAAGTATTATTGTAAAAAAAATTGAAAACCAAAAATAAATAAACAAATAAATAAATAAATAAATAAATAACGCAATTCTGGGAAAGTAAAGTTATCCAGTAATAAAATGCTCCAAAACAGAAATCTTTTGTATGTAATATTACATGTACACTCGTTAAGATGGTTTTGCCACATTGTATTTACATGAAAGACAAAGATATATATAATAGATGTGGTACAGAGTTGGAAATGATCAAAATAGCTCTTATTAGCATCATTACGAGCGAAAACAAAACTTGTACCTCACAAAAATAATTAATATAAAGTACAATTAAATATGAACTAATATACAAGTTTTGAGAAATACAAGTCATATGGACAAAGCTCTTTGAAATTTATAATGAAAACGAAGTAATTCGATAATAATTGAATTAATTTTATTAGAAAATAGTTGCGAAATTTAATGCTGTACCCGGATTTAAATTCATGTTATTCGCTTGTATTCCGATTATGGCAGTTGCACTGCTTCTGTACAGGAATAGGTCGAACACATTCTTCTTGACAAAGACGTTTGTTATTTTTATTTGATGTTATTGTCTGTATCCGAAAACCATGTCTGACATGATATATTTAATACTCTTCGTTTGTAGATACAAAAAGACATTTTTTTAACAATAACATGAAGTGTCAGAGGTTAGCTTTGTCATAAACAACAGTTACAAATGGCAACATTTACACGATCAAAAAAAATAATCTGTCACACGACCTGACCTGTTACGTAGCGTTCAATCAGATTTTAGTTGACTATCCAACTATTTATAGTTTGAGACCACTTCCGTTTACTTTCCTGAGTAATGTTTACAGCTGTCATTAATCTGGTATATGTTTTTATTTTGTACCTCTTTGTTGAAGGCCGCTAATGTGGAGCGTTCAATAGCCAAATAAAAACAAAAAACATAATTAGAATTCTGGACAGAAACCGATATCAAGAATATCTTAGAATTACTTTAGGTAAAAGAATTTTAAATAAAAATCGGCTGTAAATAAGCATCTGAAACTAGAGGACTACTACTTGTGATGTCACCTGTCAAATAAAATCCATCATTGGAGAGTTGTGTCCGTCACATAATGAAGATCGCTGAGACGAGATGGCACTGCAACAATCGCCCATAGGACACACACTCGAAGAGTCAACCTTGATACACATACTTGAAGAGTCAATCGTGACCAGGCTGCATACCTTGCCACTGTCCCCTGTGAATGGAACACAGTCTTTCTAGTATAGAGACGTTCACACTGTGAGACAGAAGTTTCTTGTTTCATGATTCGAATTTTTAAAAAAATTCTTGATGATTTACCACCAGAAGCAGTTTTGGACATTTTGAGGGAATATGGTCTATTCAGACAATTTTGGCCGCATATTTTAAGGATAGTTTTTGTTAGTTTTCTTTTTATGTATATTGTTCGGAATATTAGCATTTTTACAGTTTTAATTGTATCGGATCGTATTTCATGTTTACATTTAGTTGGAAGGGTTTATCTTTTATATAGTTTTTTGTAGTTCTTATATTTATCGTTTCGAGCTTTACTGTTGTGTCGTATTGTTAACACCCTGATACATACATACATACCTACAGACACTTATAAGCCTAAAATTCTCAGGTAAAAAATAGTTAGAACTCTTACTTGATTACTTGGAGATGTTGAAAAAAACATTTCAGGAGTGCAGTAGTTTAATGAAATATTTTTTCCCCTTGTTTAATTGTGCTTGATTTGTTTTATAACTGTTTTAATTTAACATTTGTAGTAATTTTTGTCATTTTTTGAAATATTATAATGCATGACTGTTATGAGACAAATGAATGCATAACAAGTAAACTTTGACACAAGCACCTGAGGTTATTCATTCTAAGTGAGAATTCTCATTGTAAATTTGTCACATTTTGAAAATGTTGAGTCATTAAAATCTCCCAAAGTTTAAGTCTTGAAAACTGGAGATGAAAAAAAAATCTCCAAAATAGTGAACAATAGCCATTATACTCTTGAAAGGGAATTCTTTTGTAGGCATTATTAAAGAAACTATTCCTAAAACAACTGTAAAGTAATAACAAGCGTCTATAGAACAGTGCTCGATCCAATAACTCTCGAACTATCGGAGCTTACTACAATATTTGAAAGTGTTATTCCCCTTTGCCTGAAGTATAACAGACTGCCTTGAAAAGAGTAGAGCACGAAAGAGAAATGTTTGAAATTGTAGTATTGTTTGTTAATAGCTTGACAAAGCTATGCCAAATAAATTGTTTAACTGCTTATTTAAGCTATGTCAAATACATTCTTTAACTGCTTATTCCATTTTCTGTCATAGCTGTTATCCAAGAAAGAAATAGACTGCACAAAGGAGTTCTGTTTTGCCGAAACTTTTGTATCGTAGTATTATATTTAGTCTTTTTTTTGTAAAACGGATACAAATAAGCAATAGACTACACACAATGCGTGTCACATCCGTTAGTTTAAATGAATCGGTAACTTTTGTTCTGTTGAAATAGTCAACACTTATATGTCGGGATATTTTGAAATCAGTGAACATTTCACGTGAGAAAATTAACAACATTGTCGATGGGCACACCGAATCACATCCATTCAACTATAAGTACAACAATTAGGATACAGCTATAACAAAGTAATTATGGGTGTTGGGAATTCTTCAAGCATCAGTTCAATAGCAATCAGACTGCTGTCAACACGTTATGAAATGAAATGAGCACGTATCAACGGTAGACCGAGCTCTATGGATTTTGTTGCTGTCTATTTGGGATTACATGGTGTCCATTCCTGCCGGAGGGATTCCTTGCTCATATGACACCTCCAAGAAGACTAGGCTAATGCTTGTATTGTATAACTTGACACAGTTTATTCTGTTTTTTCTTTTTTAAGCATTATTAGTAAAGTAAAATATTCGATTAGATAAATGCGCCACGAAGATGGCCACACAACTTTGAATCGGTTTAGCGTAAACTAGATCATACGTGAATGCCAGTTTTTAATAGCTTTCCTCAGTACATTATTGCATCTCTCTCTCTCTCTCTCTCTCTCTCTCTCTCTCTCACACACACACACACACACACACACACACACACCCCACTATGCATCTTAGCATTGACGCTAACATAAATGCTGTCTCAAGGAAACAAAACGGTCTAGTTTGCTTTGTTGAATATATCGACGTAAACAGCATGCTTATGCTCAAATTTGGACATGCGCAAATACCATTTGATATGTAAAAATACACTCCATTAGATAAATTAACTTTTTGAAACTGGGCGTTGATACTTTTGTGTTCATAACATCTGATATTTTACTCTAGTGGCAATCCTTTCAGAAATATTGGAACTGTCACTTGTCCTCATTGTTTATGAGAAAAACCTACTGGGAAGTTTCAGCGACAGACTTAATTCAACTATGCGTATTTATGCCTGAAGTAATAGCCTTACGCTTTGAGGTTGTACTGAAGGTACTGTAAAAGACAGCCCAAAACAATTGCAAAAAAGTTTTAAAAAATCAATTATCTTTCTGAGTTTAATCCTTATTTTTCTCGTCTCATTCAAACGATATCAGTGTACAAGCAAGCAAACCCATCCGTAAGCTTTATAGTCAGTATGGAAACACGGTGATCCAACCGTGGATCAAAGAGATAAAAAGGAACAAAAACATAGAGCGAATAAATGCCAGTAGGGTACGTGGCGAGGTCTAAGCTCATTGATAAGAGCACAGGACTCGTAATGGAAAGCGTCGCGGGTTCGATATCCGCCCAGTTCAGCCGATGTCAGATAGTTATGTATATCTTTCAGATATGCACTTAGCTCCCATTTCTCATCATTATATAGCCAGTAACGTTATAAAAGTGCAGTTAAACCAAATAACACTTCCATAAGATTTCGGTTTGCATCTCAACATAAAGGTCACTGGAAATTAAACCAGGCAAGTAACTGCACTTGCAAACCTAAACCGAGTCAATAATTAATCAAGACTTGTATATCATAATTACACAGTAAGAAAATGCTCTCAAACAGAAATCTTTAAGTGAGAATAATGTATTAATTAATACACCCTAAATGAGTTTATATGTACATTCGGCAATATCCCGGCTTTGCATGAAGGCTTTTATATATTTACTTGAAATGTAGAAATAAAAATAATACCTATCATTAAATATGAAACAGTATAAGTTCTAAATGCCAAAAATCTCGTAAATAGTTATCAGGAAAACGAAGTATTCATGCACTACGTTAGTTTATTTACGTTGGAAAATACAATAATAATGATGATGATGATGATGATGATGATGATGATGATAATAATAATAATAATAATAATAATTATTATTATTATTATTATTATTATTATTATATTGACATTTATAATTTTTCTTGATGTTTCTGGAAACAATACCTTGAAGGATGTATTTACTACTCTTTATTTGATGGAATAAAGCGATAGGTATAAAATAAAGTGTCAAAGGTTCTGTCATAAACAATAGTTCCAAAAGGCAAAGGTTACCGGATCAACAAATAAGAACAATTCAAATGACCAGACTGGTTACGTGGCCTACAAAGACATTCCCATTTTCGCTGACTATCTGACTATTTAAAGTTGGAAAACCACCTCCGTTTATATATATATATATATATATATATATATATATATATATATATATATATATATATATATATATATACACACACATACACACACGCACACATATCTATTTGTTGTTTGTTGCTGATATCTGTCAAATCAGTTTGAGTTTCAGTTGGAACGGTAGTACTTCGGGTTTTCGTGATAAGATATTTTCATTTGCAAAGCTAAACGATAGTGATGTAGATTGAGATAATTTTGATTTCTCGGTAAAGCTGAAAAGTTCAACCATCCAAGTCGCACCAAAATATCTTTACAAGCGTCATTTTTCTAATTAACAAGCAAATTGGTGATGGACAGAGAACGTGTAACTGCACTGTAAAAATATCACGACAACTGGAGGAGAATTATTGAAGTTATAACGATTTGAAATGTATCTGTTATTTGGAAAAACTTCGTAATGTGTCCAGCTTGGGTCCTCGATGACTGACCGAAACACATCTTCCAGATGCGAGTAGGTAAACATGCACGTATATTGGAGTTATTGGAATCTTCGTCGGTCCATTGTAATAGCTGATATGAAATCGTTTACTACTGACCGCTTAGTCAATTGGTCACCTTAACCTTCGCCGAGATTTGGCCAGTTGGCATTGGAAGGCATCTGAGATATCTGGTAGTGGGCTAAATGGATACATGCTGCATATTAGGTGACGTTATTGTACCTGCCAACTGTATTGTCTCATGCGATATTATCTCAAGAGATAGCTATACATTGATGGCGATAATAAATGTTAGTCCCTGTCGAATTATCGTCTTATACTTATGTCTCTTCTAATGTTAAGGTTCATGGTCACGTCTAAACAATCTACGTTTGTTTAGGACTTGACCCTTGAGCAATCCAAATTAACGTATATGATGATCTTTATCTGCAAAAATTATGTAAATCAAGAATTATAATATAAATATAAATTCAGGAATAAGTGACGTAATCATGAAATTGGGACAACACTAAGTAATAACGCGAACCGTGCACACAGGTTTTGCACTCAGCGCCGGATTTAGGCATAAACTAAACAAGCTATAGCTTAGGGCCTCACAGTCTGAAGGGGCCTCAGATTTATTTTATACCAAATAGGGCCTCTACATCTTCCCATAGCTTTGGGCCTCGCTATGTCTAAACCCGGCATTGTTTGTGCTACAAATGCGACAAAATGTGGGTGGGAGTGTGGGTCAACCCATATGACGATTCAATCGAAACTGACCAGATCACATCCACATTTTCAGTCTAATCGATCAAATAGCACAAATTTGAAGGAACACCCCCCCCCCCGTCCAATTTCTGGAGCCTCGATATGATATGGGTTGCCTTCGCTGAATTTAATTTCTCAAGAAAGTTCTTCCAAAATTTAGGTCTACACTACTTGGGGCATCAAAACATAACAAAATTGTTCAAAATGCGCAAATCGATGATTCAGTCAACAACAACAGTTTCCGGACATACGTGACAAATGTTCGATGTTTACACTTTGAACACCTGCAGCTGAATCAGAGATGAATTCGGGATAAATAGGACAATATCTTTGTAACGAGGATTCACGAGTTGTCACTGCCACGTGGAGTTTTAGTGAGAATACTGACACGGTCGCAGTTTTCTTCTTGTCATCACGGGTACGTACATAAATAGGGGAATCTTGAGTGATTTTATCTAGATGAAATATTATCGTCACGTAGAACTAGTATGTACAGTATCGGAACATGTGTGCATCGTTTTTCTTAACAGTGGATCTGTCCAGGTTTTTCGGGTTGTTCATGACAATTAGTAGGGGAAAAAAACAGCAAAACAAGTTACGCAGAATAAATGGAGATAGGCAATCCAGGGGCACAGTGTACCGAAATAAGACATTATGTGTAAATACGTGTCGCTAGGCACACATATTGTCGGAAAAAGCCAATCGATCGTAAATTTGTCCACTTTACTACATTTCGCGGAATGTTTGTTACGTGATTACTGTATATTTTGTTGATTACTTTCAGAATGTCAGATGTGTCTGTTACAATATTATGGTTCACAGCTGAATAATTCAGAAATTCCAATTAAATTAAAATTTTCCAACTTGGTTCATATATTCTCCGATTTCAAAGGTTATGATGCCAAGAGTATTACTGATTTCCCCATAAACTTGAAAATGTGCTCTCCATTAACATTGAATGACATTGCTGTCATGTCCGCTATGGCTACAAACTGTCTTGTAATTGAAAACCTCGTTATACAAGGTAGTACAAGTGACTCTATCGGAGTTAATTATATACCTGCTACTAATATACATCCCTGTATTACTTACTGTAAAATGTATGTTACATTGTACTCAATTAGTTGTTTTAAATAGAGATAGGACTACAACGTGGATATAGAGCCATGTGTAGGTCATAAAATCTTACAAAACACGGGAAGAGGGTGTCAGAATTTTGATAATGGGTTTCAAAGCGGAGCTGAATTCTTTAGTTTTTGAAACCTTTTTGTGTGCTCTTCTTAATCCGTACAGTATATTTCAAGCATATAACTCCGTCTCCCCTCCCCTTCCAATCGGCTGGTTCAGTAATCTATTCTCCGGCATATCGTAAGAGGTGACTGAGTGGAGGCAACCCATGTGGTGTTTCTCATGTTGAAGAAAAGGATCCTAGTAATTGAGGAGAGGCCGATGGTTGCCAATACTATACAAAACACTGCTTTGGCCTCAACGTCAGCTACACGGGTGGGCAGAAGGTCCGGTCTGATGAATCGACTAGTCACTTCAAGCTTCAAGGATAATGTTAAAGACATTCTATTTCACTGATCTCCATACTTTTTAAAGGTTAACCCATTGGCGTCTGACACCAGAATACGATGGAATTGCCGAGGTAAATATTGACAAAACAAGTCATATTCTTACAGAGGATAAGTTACAGAATGATATATTTAATCTAAAACGTACATGACCTAAAACAACTTCTCATGAAATAACTGATAAAGACACTGGAGAGGCATCAGTCATCGCAAATAACAAAACTCCTGACAGCCAAAATTAATCTAATGCTAAATTAATGCTATTGCGGTTAGTTTGTCTATATCCAAAACTCATACTCTGTTATGAATATATCTCCCCTCCACACACTCAGATCAAGCAATCTGATCCACACACTCAGATTAAGCAATCTGATCTTTGCTTTTTTATTGAGCAGTTACCAATCCATTTTGCTTTGCTTGACCATTTTAACCACTATCATACATTCGGGTTGTAAATATATTAACGAGAGAGAGAGAGAGAGAGAGAATCTTTGCCTTTTAATGCTACGTCGTATACCTACCCGTTTCCTGCCACATGATCATACTCATCCTTAGACCAGACCATCTGCAATCCATCTCTTTCTCTTAACTGCTCTTGGGAAGATGGGGTAGACTTTTGTGGCAATGACAACTTTGCGATATGCTTAAAAGTAATTTTGCAAAACCGCTCGGGCAGAAATGGCAGGTTAAGAAGGCAGATTTGAAAATATTTAAATATATCTGTGAATCAAACTGGGCATTCGATTGTTTCAAAAACGTAGTGTAGCCTATTCTCTTATTTACACAAATACTTCAGGATCTTGTTAGGGATACTATACGTAAAACTAATAGTGCAAAAAACACCCACACAGATTGATAATACTTACCAAGACGCAGTCAATGAAAGCAGCAGGTCAACAGCTGCAAATGTATATATGAAGTTAAATCTTGTCCTACCATTAAGATGAGAATGAGGAAGACACGGAAATCCCAGGCGAAACTCTCGATACTCATTTACTGGAGTACATCAGGCAGTGGCGTCACTATGATTGGTGTCACCCAGTGCGGTAACTCATGGTGTCACGCCCATGGACCTCCTTCCTGCATAAAAATTCATAAATGTTATAGACAGTCATTTTGGTGTCACCCCGTCTGATGGTGTCACCCGGTGCGGCCCGCACACTCGCACCCCCCCCCCCCCCCCCCAGTGACGCCACTGCATCAGGATGGAATATGATGTGAAAAATCAGTGGCAAAACAAATTACACCAAAATCAAGCACTTAACGAAATCTGAAGAACTGGTCAAGAAACTACCAGAAATTCCAAACACATTGATCACCGTTTTCTCCATAATCCAAATCTCAATAAAACTGTTCTGAAAACTTCCGCTGTATCAAAAAACCAGACTGAAAACAGTCCTTAAAATTTAAAATCTGCTAATACTAAAATTTACAATCAACCTTACACGCTCAGAGAAAAAGTCTGTCTACATCGAACCCATGTTTCTACGGCAGAAGCAGATGACGTTCATGATCAACTTCTGAAACAGCTCTCACTACACCACGGAACATTTTCAATAACATTAAGGAAATTAGCAGGTTCCCGTGGCGATCAACAACAGTACTTAAACACAATATAGGTCCTTCCAACTACCGTTCCATTTCACTAACAAGCTACATACACAAGATCATGGAACGAGTGATATATGATAAAATCCGTTGGTATCTGGAGCCCAATAAACTTCTATGAAACCTTCAACATAAATTTGGACATCAGAGAAACACAGTTGACCATCTGGTCAGATTTGAATCATTTATTAGAGATGCTTTCATGCTATAATTATTTCTTAATACGAAATCAGCTGAATCTAAATAGATCGATGGCAACTGAAACTGACATACCGTTGGATACATCATGGATATGGGAGATTTCTTGTATGGCTGCATACGCGAATTCTTAGCCTGTAAAAAAAACAAAGCTATACTACGTAGCACGGAATAATTGTTTTCTTCTTCATTTAATTATAATGTGGCAATAATTACTCGTGTAATTTCAGACTGTTGCACTGGTTTGCGAATAGAATTACACTATAGCTCTGCTAAAGGGGGGTGTTTGTGGGTGGAGGTCTGATTATTTCATTCAATGTATTCGGCATTATTCAAATGCTCCACTCTGGTCCAATTTCACACTCGTGATGGAATTTACACTTAACAACCTTTCAAGTTCATCACAAGTGGTTTTTACTTAATATGTTAGAGTTGTCAACTGTGCTTGTTCATTGCCCACATTCTCTTTGAAACGTCCTTGTATCAAAATGTAATTCACAAAGCATCATTTCTGGCACGAATTATTTTTGAACCAGCATGTCTCTGCGCGTGTTAGAGTGCTGAGTTACACATGTCAGACAAGTATTTTTTTTAAAGCAGAAATCTGTTCTTTTGAAACAATCCGTCAGATTACAAGGAAGCTGTACTGCTGATGTCTGCATAATAAATGGAAAGGCCTCATATCATTTTACGTATATACACTTCAGTCCATCAAGAGATGATTTAAAACAGGAAAATATATAATAAAACAGGTTGCAAAAATTACGAGGAACTCGTACTGCTGATATCTGCATATTACACAACAAATGGAAGACCGTCCTCTGATTTACTTACGTACACTTCAAAACATCAAGAGATATGCACGGGCCAGTTTTATAGCAAAATAGAAAGCACACTGCTTCTTCTTAATTTGATGACATTCATACTATTTTGCCAAAGTTTAGATTGTAATTTTAATATTTGCATTTGTACTTTGCCAGGTAATGTATAAGATACACAACTACGTTTAGTCTTCTCTTCGGTACCTGGCCATTTGACAGTTGATTAAACAACAAAATGCACGAGGTTCCAATAATTAACAGTACTCTGTCGTAGCATTACGTATTGAAAAGACCTAAAAATGGAATATAACCAAGGGGAAGAGGGCGCAAAGGTCTGCATCCCCATGTTTCCTGTAAATATTGTTCTATGCCCTCTTGTTTCTTGAAAGTAAAAGTTGAATGCTCACATAAATGCAAACACTTCACTATGTTCCTTGCTCTTTTATTGACGTATATTCACTTATTCTTAGAAAACAAATATCAACGCCCTTGGTTCCCAAAAATTCCTTGGAGGGCCTCTTTCTTGCACGTCTAACAATGTTCATATCCTGCACAAGGTATGCTTGTTTTGTAAGACCTTGCTGTCTTGGAGAGCAAACAAAAATGAAAACAAACTCACTTACCTCGACATTAAGAAATATATGAACGTGACATATTGAGCAAATTGCTGGCTTCAGCATTTGCTAAAGATAACTTTCAGCAATATATATATATATATATATATATATATATATATATATATATATATATATATATATATATATATGATGCCTTTGCTAAAGTGAGATATCGACTGTATTGTTTAGTACATCAACTGAAATGATGCAGGAATGCATTTCTATAAGTAATATTGACGCATTATCCTTTCATGAAAAATACTTCTTTTTATTGAAATGGGCATGGAGTTAAGAAAGCTAACAATGGATGACTGCTATGTGGGGAGTGGGCAGGGGATGGGGTGTACAATATCGAGACTAAAAGATTGATTCTAATTCTCAATTTGTTTTCTGTATGAAATGACACACTATTATTATTTTCCTTCATCTTGTCCAGTAGTATAGTGCAGAACGCAGATGATGTGAAAGGGTGGGGCATGATGCTGCATGTCTGCGTCATAATGCTCCAGTGCTAGACATTACTATAAACTGCTACATTGCAGATTTCGGAAAACTTGTTAAAGTTACGTTAAAATCCAAATCACGCACACACATTATTATTATTATTCATATTATTATTATAATTATATCTATTAGTAGTATTAGTATTATAAGTAGTAGTAGTAGTAGTAGTAGTAGTAACATCAACAGCAGCAGTAGTATCGTTCTTTTTGTAAATATCACAGGCGCTCTTTTAACTTTACTTCACCACACTGAACGTCATCTGGTTATTTGATTAGCATGTAATCACAAATGTAAGTTGTTGTTGTAGTGTTTAACGCCATTTTTCAGCGGCCAGTATTAATGGTGGAGGAAGAACCCGGGAGAACCCGGAAAGAACCACCGACCCACGAGAAGCTACTGGCAAGCTTTCTCACATACCGACATTGGCCGAATCCGAGACTCGAACCCACGCAGGCAGAGGTGAGATGGCAGTGATCCGTAATGGAGAGCGCTTTAGACCACTCGGCCACTCGGGGCCCCACAAATGTAAGTAATTCTAATCATGTTTAAGATTTATATAAATACATTGTAAGGCATTTACACGATAATGTCTCCTCACTATCTCATTAAAGTGGGTATGTTTATATATAATTCCCCTTCCATCCACTCATTCGGGAACGTACACCCACACATGCAAAACAAAATAATTAAGACTAAAACACTGTTTCTTACTTCTTTATCGCTGAATAGCGACTGTAGTTTAAAAAAAAAATCTTTTCATATAACTGTCCCCGTTTTCGAACACGCCCTAGAATAGTCGTGAATTATTAGCTATTTTTACACATCCTTTGAATAATTGCATTTTTTATGTACCTATGTGTGAAGTATAGCGGCCTAATGGCGAAATAATTTTCAGGTTTTTTTCATTCCTATTTTTTCACTTCTGAAAAATATTACCTTATATTTTCACGTGTGAAAAAATTAGATTTCCCATGATGCCACGAGACACTTGATTGTGCGTGCCTACAAAAGTTATACCTCCAGCAATAAAAAAAGAGTACTTTGTGAGCTAGAACAAATAAATAAGAAATTGCCTTACATTTCAGACATGGAATTAATCTTTGATAAAGAAACTTGACACGATGCCATGGCTTTATAGATACAAACCGTAAATCCGCGGAGATGCATTGCTGGATCGGACTTCCATCGTTTTGAGATAGGGTCCAATAGTTTTAAAAAAATGCCAATATTATAGTGTATTGAGACAAATTAGGTCAACCCAATCCAACTGACTTATTAAGGCACGTATTTTTTTTTATCAGCAGACTATGAACGGTAAATTTACGAAAAGGGGGTGGGAGTGAGCGTATTGTGCCGAAGAGTGAATTTAATCTTCTCAGCTTCGATTCTGGAGCAAGTTTGGTGTCTCATAAAAAAGAAAATAGTCGTTTCCGACGTTAATACCGGATATATTTCATATTGTGGTGCCAAAACTATATATTGTAACTCGTGGCTTCGCCACTCGTTAAAATATCATGTTTTATTACCAAACGATGAAATATATCGGTTATTAACTTAGGAAAAGAAAATATTCTCTAAATCTTCTGTATGCATTTTTATTATTAATAGCTTTACGATATTTTGGATGCGGGCAGGGTTTAATACTTCCACTTAAAAGTTATGTTCAATAGATGCAAAAACAACAATATTTTTCCCCTGAAAAAAAACACATTACGAAGATAGACCCTTTCAAGTAAACTAGTACTGCAACGAGATCAAAGCTCAAAAGTGAAGAGGTAAGAATTGTTTAAAAGGTAAATAGAAAGCGATAAAGGGATTTTAAGTACAAATATAAAATCCCATACAATGTATCGTCAGCATTTGCTATGTGAACCACATTCTTTAAAAAGTCGAAGATCGTTTTTGAGATACATAATACAAAAACTTCTTCAATGAGTTCCAATAGAACGGTTTCATTCGTCAATTTATATAATACAATATCTTCTTCACTGAGGTACAATAAAAATGTAATTCGTCAGTTTATTATTTCTATAATTTTATTGTCGGCAGTGGACCCTAGCATTGTAATCGTTTTTGCTTTTCAAACTAAACGGAAGCTGTCCATGTCAATGGCTAGACAACCTGCTCAATGTCCTTGTCCGGTTCCTAGAGCTGTCCATTTTCATTATAAAAACATCAACATTCTCTGCTTCCAAGATTTGCAATCTCTATTGTTAATATTTCTGTATAAAAACGAATAAGTAAAAAGGTGTAAATCTCATATACACGTGTTCAAGAGGGTGTAACTCCCAAAGTCACTGAAATTTATGGAATTATTCAATGCTTATTGAAGACGGAAAACTACATTATATCTGTTGTCTTACAAAAATAGACTCGCCCACGCAAATATGACGAACGTGTTAGTAAAAAAATACCTCCCCACAACCTCCAGTTTGGTTTGAAGCGCAACACGATGATATTGCTAGAAACCCACTGGCGACAATTAGGTTCGGAATTATTACTTGATGCAGGTTTTTGACCTTTTTTTTACATCATAGGTGGGTTTTATTTTGTTTTTGTTTTTTTAACTCGGTAGGGGAATGAAAACTGTTAGTCTGGAAGGTATAAAATTATTCCCAACGCATACTTCTAGTGGAGATAAGTAATACGCTACGGCGTACCAAGTTCAAGGAAGCATGAAATATCGACCATAGTTACCAAGGCAGCACGTGAAAATGTAACGGTCCAACATATTTGGTACTTGCTCGCCAGCATTAAAGACTCTGTTTTGGACACAGTTTATGAAAGAAAGATATGCATACAAAGTCACAAACTAGTGATCACTATAATCTAAAATACGCTAGAAACAATATGTGAGCTAATTCGACTAAATATTAATTTAATGATTGCAGGCCAAATGTGTTAACGATATCGGCTGCTGACAATATGGGATGGGTAATGATTTCGGTTGCAGACGTTTTGAAACATCACTCTATATTGGTAGACTCTATTAAAAGTAATATTTGTCTCGGTGAAGAAGGAACGGGTTTTGGACAAAGTCTAGTGACATTTTCAGAATTTGTTCCAGAGCTGAAACACAATGAAACGCGATGCGTTGTCTGAATACACATTTTAAAATCGTATTATTCTAGAAACCCTTCGCTTGTTTTTCACTGAAATTGTATAATCTAGTTGCTAAAATATACTCCTAAATATTATAATATATAGCTATTCTGATAAAAACCGGAAGAATGATAATATTAAGGGTTCAGCATTACAATGGCGAATTTCATGAATCGCATTTGTATTTCATATATAAGGTGCACACTTGCGTTAGTCACATTAGAAATAGCCCACAAGGCAATATTAGAGCCTTTTATTTACATCATTACATGAATATAGTTTTCTAATGGGATACAGGATCCTGACACCACGAGCGTATATAGGCTAGTCTTATCCCGCCCAAGATCCGAATACAATTTTTGTTCCCCCCGCCCCATGATCCGAATACAACTTTTATAGTCTTTTCCTTTCTCTTACAGTGCATCACTTATTTAGTACTGAGTTGTAAACTGAGTGACAACCTGATGGCATTCCATGTCAAATGATGTTGAGAGCATATTGAAAACGTCATTCAAGAAGATAACTCTCTGACAAATGTATCATTGTACAGTGGCTGAAAATAGCTCATACCATACAATATGATTGACTGGAAAAAACAATCTGACGTTTTCTGAGCAATTAAAAAAGGCCGATCAGTAATTGTTTTCTTATTGCGGGCATTCCACTCTTACCTTTCATTTGTTTACCTGATAATACAGCACCGGCCTTATCAAACGCGGGGCCCAATTTGGATAATTTTGGCGCACCCACCCCCTTGATTTAGCACGCGCCCCCCCCCCCCCCCCCCGTAAGCACGGCGTTTGGAAATAAACTTTCAACATTTTCTTCCATCGCTTTAAAATTACTTTCTCTTTATAGATTACCTTTAAATATTACTAACGCGCATGGCCCTTGTGAGCGCGGGGTCCGATTGGGCCAAATCCGTCCAATCGGCCCAAGTCCAGCCTTGAGATAATTGTCATTGATTAGTCCGACTACAATTTAGTTATCTTTGTCTCCGCATATTAAAAAAAAATAATAAATTTCGAGTTTCATCCATTTTGATGTGTCACTTTGTACTGACAGTTATGCCAGTTATGAGAAATACATCTTGTTGTTAAACTTTTTTTTCTATGTTAGTATACGCCCAAGTATGGCATAATACTAGACGAATTGCAAAGAGAACACGATTGTCGTATTTATTGTTCTGAGATAACGGTGGAATACTTCCTTCCTAACAACGAAGGTCTGTGGTTGATTTCTTTTGTAATTTTTTAAAATTCATTTTGCGTTTTAATACACTTGTACATGTGCATCGCCCTGGGCAGTAATAGCCAAGTTGCATGTCACGAAACGTTACTTTGATATCTGGTACTCTAATATTTTAGCTGTCAGCGACTTCATTGCGCTTTTGAGCTATTCTTATGGTAATTATATTAATAAACACCACTAATGTCACATTGCAACAACATATATCAATATTGAATAGACTTAAATAATTAAATTACAAATTGAAACGCGTACGCCTGATAAGAACCACACCAGCTTCCTTAAATCGGTACATATCACCAAAAAAAGAATGTTACTTAATCGGTGTTATATGCACTCGTGTGTAGCAGACATTCTCACATGACGACCAAGTAATTAATTCTCATCTATCTAAACATTCATTCCGGATTCCTATAAAAGAAATCAAGGTATATATAATTAATTATAGTGAATTATAAATATACACCAGATAGAACGGAAAGTGCTATTCCTGTGCATATTAACACCGATTAAGTAGCATAGCTTGGTCGTGAGGGAATAGAATATGGGCTCGTGTGTGCAGGCAAGGCGATGGGTGCCGTTCACCCGCGGACCTGGGTTCGAATCGAATCTCCGTAGAGTATGAATTAAAAATTATCTTACCTGTATGATAGTACTATTTGTGTGTGTGTGTGTGTGTGTATATATATATATATATATATATATATATATATATATATATATATATATATATATATATAGAGAGAGAGAGAGAGAGAGAGAGAGAGAGAGAGAGAGAGATGAATTGAACGGTTGTGAATTAAATACGTATAAAATTGACAATGATAAAGCGCAAATTCTATGGTTAATAAAATTATCAACATGTTTTTATGAAAGAATATACTATTTCCGTGTCGTGCAAAGTATAGTAAATTATGTCCGTAATTAAAATCATTTTCTAAGAAAGGTCTGGTAATTTTATATTTATTGTGTAAAATCCTGGACACGAATTCAGTCGAGTTTTATTTGTTGGCAAACCACAATCTAATTTGTCTGAGTTAATTTGCATACGGCGGGACGATCAAAAGCTTTTTCTGTTATTATGTACGTAGTTGAAAACGCGTAAATGCGTCATTATTATTTCGTGATTTACTTGTCTTATATTATCTGTTTATCTTGTTTCTTCACAAAAATATAGAATCATGTCTATGAATAACTTTGATATATCAACATATCAGGAGCATTGCTGTTTCAGTTCAACCGTATGAATTTAAGACGATATGGAAATATCGTAAATATAATTTAATAATTTGAGAATATAAGGATACGTAATCAAACGTGGAATTTCCAAGATACTACACAGAATGCTAGATCAATAAGATTAAAATCAGATCCCCGCTGTCCTACGTGAAGATCTGACGACGACTGCTTAGGGGTCATGTTCTGGTGACCTTTGAATTATCCATTTGAAATGCAGCTTTCACAAATCTGGACGTGAATCAAATCGTTCGGTACACATTCATGCTCTTCATTCACATTGCTCAGCCTCCAAATGCGAGCACATAAGACTTCATCTGATTGGCTGATAAAATTTGTGATTATGGTAATAACATATGTTGCCAGAACATGACCCCTAAGCGGTAGCTGTCAGATCTTCATGTATAACAGTTAAGATCTGATTGTAATCAGATTGAATGCTAGATAATTGGACGCTGATAGCATTCTTCCTCACACTCCGTTAATTTACTGATCATTCACCGATCTCTGCATGGAACAATTAATCATTCAAGCAATTAATTAATAAAACTAAATTGCAAGTAAATTTTAAATAATATTACCAATTGTATGAATATAATATAATTAAATATCCGAGATTTTATCTTTGTTCTTCACATGTCTCGAATGCCATCTATACATGGGTATGACGGTTTGAAAATATCCATTAACTAATTAGTTTAAGTTATTTGCTGACGATACTTAATTATTTATAATTGTTAAGATTATAGCCTTGTGAGCATGCAATCTGCGCCATGATTTTTGTTTTAAAACCCCAACAAAATTTAATAAACTCCCCTTAAACACACTTATTCAACGAATTATGAAAGCTTTTAATGACAAAGAGAGCATTAGACATTATTGTTACAAAGTGTATTTAACGGCAAAGCTCGTGAGGTCTGCACTTCACAATCTGTACAACGGAGTGCTTATTATGATGTAGTTAATGAATATATCTTGAAGGGTTATGAGGTGGTACGTGGGGCATATTGAAAGAAATATAGGAATTGTAGAAAAGAAACTAAATAAACCACAGGTCGAATTTGCAAGGAAAAATAAGGTCTATTTAATAGGTGATGCTGATTCAAGAAAAAATGATGAAAATTACGACAACCTCGGAAAGCTCATATTAATTGAAGAGTTCAAGAATTGAGCCTATAGTGATGTCAAGACCTATATTGATTAGCAAATGGTCGAAACTTCAGAAAATATAGCTCGCACAGCTGATGATTATTCCGTGACTCAAAAAGTTTCATTTGTTAATGTTCGTGTCTGTTGTGTCAGTTTGGCGTCAGAATTATCCCCATGGCCCGTGATAGCCAGAGCAGTTACTTATTTACCTATCGAAGGTATTCATTCTTTTAGGCGGTGACCTATCTGGAGGTATGGTCATGATTAATCCACTAGTAGCTAACAAGCTATGTTTGACCACAGAATTTATCTTGTTGAGATTTAAATCCCTGATTTATATCCTGCTCGTGCAGTATCCAGAGCTGTGTCAAGAAGAGCTCTTGAGATTGATATTAATTAAGAATTTTTTTCTTACCGCACGCATTTACTGGTCAGTATTTTCATGAAGTCATTTTTACTTCTGGTATTGATCAGTAAAGAGGTATTGGTCACAGTGAACCTCTTTCAGCTACTCATTCTCTCTGTTCTAATCATGCTGACAAGCGACAACGCTCATTGTTGAACAGGAAGAAAATCCTAATATATCGTGTTTGTTTCTGGCGGTTATTCGCGAAACAGAAGCCACACAAGTATAAGTTTGTTATTTTGGGAAAAGTTGGGTCTACGTGAGAAAATTTTGTTACGTGGTTTAAGACCATCGTGTCGTTACACATGTATTGTATAGTTCAGCTCATGGTTACACACGTGCATGTTGAGCATGTAAGAAAGATGTTATAAACAAAAATTGATAATACTTTTTCATGCACATGAGTATATCTTTTGGTTAAACGCGGGACTTGTCTATACCAAAATGTTTCACAAAACCATACAAACATCGACTGACAGCATTGTTTCAAGCATCTTAGTACAGTTCTCGGTTACATATGGCATTTGTTCTACGAAATGTCTAGATGGTCAACGAGGCGCTATAAAGATTGACTGATAACACTTTCATATTACATTATAGTACCGCTTCCAGTTGGTTCTTCCAAGTGTCTAGCAAGCCAGCACCAGACAACTTAAAAGCACATTTCTCCGGATCCAGCTTATACCTAAATTCCTGTCTACCGAAATACCTAAATTCCTGTCTACTGAAAGATGTCAGTAAATAATATGCTGCCCCAATAGAGGTGAGAGTAAAATCAACAAGCTAGATTGCTACTAGGTTGCAGCTCATTCAATGCGTATTGTCATAAATTTGGAATATGCGCCATTGGTAAATAGCTTTCCATTTTAAGGAATAATTAGATTACTTGTTTGATTATGGGTAGTTGGTGCTGGGGAATAGTCCTCAGCCCGAATAAGTAGCCATTTGCTTGGGGTAAACGTCACAGAGTGCAGTGTTGATGAGATTTCACGATGACATGGTTTAATTTCGTTGTGAGCTCAGGCCAGAGCCGCATAAATGTCCCTGAGCCAAGTTGTTCCTATTAAAATCTAATAATGTTTATTGATTGTGTGACTCCATGTCTGTATTTGAGATGGTCACTGATACATTATACAATGGAATGATTGATAAGAGACTGTCTCGTTATCTGGAGACACCTTTTATTTTTGCTATGATGGTAAATATGGTGTAGAGGCGAAGTGAGGCTAGGGTAGATGTAGCGGTTATACTACTGGTGGTGTGGTAATATCATGTTGTACCTTCTTACAAGGTGTCCGCTTTATTTGGCTATCGTTATCTAGAGGGTAATCGCCCTCGGTATTGTTGTTGCCAGGATCAAGTAAATATTAAAATAATGTGTGAAATTATATATAGAATAAAGAGAGATATGAGCAGATATATAGAACAGAATGACACGAGCCCCCGTACGTGGAATTTTTTTTAATGAATTACAAAAACAACTGGGATAATACATTACATTAGGAAGATACACTTCTTTTCGGAATAACTCTTTCACCGAATTTCAAACACAAATATATTTATATAAATAGCCGATCTGTTTTAAATGATATAATTAGTTCATAATGAACGATCGAAGTCATTGCCTTATACAAATTCATTACCTGCTTATTCCGGTCCACTCCAGCTTCACTGTGGTGGTTCCTCTAGGTCCTTTCGCGTTTTCCCAATTCCAACCTCCCTACTGTCTCGTCTCTTTTCGGCCCTCAAACTTTGTGTGAGTTGGTGGATGCGTAAGTAGATGCTTCAGTGGATACGTCCGTGGATATGTCAGTGGATACGTCCGTGGAGCTATTTCCCCTTACAAAATAAACAGAGACAACTTCAGTATTCTGTCAGTTGTCCCACTGGGAACAGATAATTACGCCCCTCTAGTTATGTCAGCTATAGTTCTATTGGAATTCGAACAGACCAAAGGGTTTCTGGTCAAGCTAAACATGGCAGACCATAAACAAACCTAGTTTCACAAGATTAATGTACTTCCTAATGGCTATTTTATCACTGTTTCCCGTTAACATTACACGAGACATAACAGTTACGTTCTCGTCTCAATTACACAAATGAATGAATGAAATTCATTACATGACTTAACTGTGTTATTTTCAGAGAATACACACATTCATGCCTTTATCATGCGTGAAATCATCAAAGATAGGAGAATTCAACGGAATCTCATATCAACTATAGTCATGCATGAAATCTTAGAATACCCAATTCCTATACAAACAAGACGACAAATTCATACAATTCGTCAAACTTTTATAAAGAAGATCATTGTACGGATTCAGATAGATAACTCAAACACAGTTACACTCATATCAAGAATACTGATTTACGAATTTAAACAAATAAATTCATGCAAATATAAACAAATAAATTCAAGCAAATCATTATATTCGTCTCCACGAACTACATGAAAGTGACGCAAATACATTGTGCTTTCAAGCATTGTTCGCTTCTACCGCCAAAACTGTGTCCGTTGACTTTCCAGACATCCGGTCCCTTAGACGAATGTTTTACGAAGAATTTCTTCCAAATTCATTCTCGGAGTTCCTTATATTTTCACTCTTGCAGGAAACTTGCAGACTGACTATATTTCTTTCAAAGAGGGCAATTTAATCCTAAGAAATGTTCGTGTGGGAACCCCGCCCTTTATTTAGCGTAACCAATCAGGATTAAATATATTTACCGCCTTTTATAACTAGGTGCCAAAATTTCGGTCAGCATGACTTATAGAATTCCAAACAAGAGATCTGGAAAATTTCGAATCTGACAACTCCGATATAAAATCGAAGGTACCCTTCCCTCTTCAAGTCGTCTAACGGCTAAGTAAACGAAGGCTTAATTAAGAATCACTTCCTCTCCCGACACAGACATTATAAATCATTGCAGTACAGTGATTTAACAAGCACACGTCCCCATTAATCTAATTAATTGTTCTCTGGCCCCAAATTAATGTGCTCATTATAGAGCGACATAAATTTGCATCCTTACAGTAGAGTAGGAAACATAGTTCACTGTATTTGGTGTTTGAGCTGTATATTTTCATGGCGCGAAATACTGGCGCTATGTTACAGAAATGTAATAAGAAAGCATGCAAATGCGAGGTTGGCAGGCAATTGTGAAGTTGTGATGTAAATGTGTAGTTGTGATATTTGTGGTCATGCATTGATTAGAGGAAAAGTATTTATAGTCTGGGCGTGTTGTAATTTTTAATAGACAAAGATTGTTGTCGAGAAGTCCTTTGAAATCAGGGGAAAACAAGTGACTTCTAGTATGGTTCACGCCAGGGTTGAAATCGCTCGGTAAAGAGACCCCTTTGGCTTATTACAGTATATTTGTAATAATCACTTATCGCCCAACAGCACGTGTTCCATTTGTTTGCCAGGAACTGTCTAGCACATTCATTTAGATTGTCGTAAATATATGGATATTAGAACTCGTAATGTAGGATCATTGTCTTTGTCAGTGCTAATGAACAATGCGCTGCTTTCTCTTCATATATAGTGGGGATATTGAGTACGGTGCAAACGTTTATAATAGCCCTACAAAACATTTGTAAAGTATTTTTCTTCTTCACCAGTCCCTAGTATGACCCTGTTCAGCATGTTTACATGAGTACCAAAAGACCACGTCTAAATGAAATCAACTTTTGTTGTCTGTATTTAGCCGTCCACTCACACCTTTCAATTTTCTGTCCTTATACATTTCTTTTGTATTTTTTGATTGTTCAATCTTATTTATTTATTTAAAAAAAATTCCTATATCATGTCGTTCGGTTTGCAAAGAACGACTGAGCAAGATTTATTGTTACCGAAGAATCACAAGCAAGTTAGCACGATGCTCATTTCTCGATATACCTTTGTATCCACTAACATACAGATGCATCTTAAACGTTTGCAAGATGGCTAGTCCTCGATATACCAATGTATTCACTAACATATTGACGCATCTTACACGTTTGAGCGATGGCTAGTCCTCGATATACCGACGTATTCACTAACATATTGACGCATCTTACACGTTTGAGCGATGGCTAGTCCTCTATATACCGATGTATTCACTAACATATTGACGCATCTTACACGTTTGAGCGATAGCCGTCCTCAGTATGCTGATGTATTCATTAACATATTGATGCATCTCACACGTTTGCACGATAGCAAGTCCTCGATATACCGATGTATTTACTAACGTATTGATGCATCTTACACTTTTGCACGATGGCCAGTCCTCGATATACCGATGTATTCTCTAACATATTGATGTATTTTATGCTTTTATTTTATTTTATGCTTTTGATTGTCACAAGCATCGCCTAAGCCAATATTTGCAAATATAATGTTCAGTTACTTGCAGCAGAAAAAGTCTATTAAACTTGAATAACATTTGCAAAACTGTCAAATGGTTTCTTGCCAAAAAGTTATATTTATCATCTCCTATGCAAGATGTACATGAAACAGGTGGTACATTCGGATCACTAAGCAAATGAGCTGTTAAAGCTAGTAAGACTCGTACAGCACATAGACTAGTCCTTCACCTTAGGAGTAGTGGCATGACGTCAATGGAAGATTGGTCGTTAAACCAAACCAAGTAGTCTGCGCCGTAGCTTAGGACACACATACTTAATGGCCGCAGAGATGAGACGGACATCATTCAGCCTAGTATTAACACGAGAATCGAACAGAAATTAAAGTTTTGACTAGTATGCTCCCTTTTAAATTATTATCACTAGGAGATTTAAAAATTAAAATTTAATCAAATATTATGTTCTTCCATTTATATATTTCTGTACAATATTTGAAAAATACCATATTTGCTAAGGTGCGAAAACAATTTTTCAAATACCAGGAATGTAAATACAGTACTGATACTTTTCTCATTTAAAGCATTCTAGATAAGAGATACGATAAAATCAAACAATTATACCGTCTCTATGCAAATTTTAAGTAATAAGACTTTTTAAATATTATGTCGTGACATTAAACAGTTTTTCCTGAATGGATGTTTCCCTCAAGTTGATAAGCCCTTTATTGTTTACGTTGGAATCAGCAGACTGTATCATCTTTTTCTAGATCAAGGTTTCTAACGTTGGATAGCTATAATGATTAGTCGTTTTCAGTCATCATCCTTCATAGGTTTGTACCAAATCACGTCAAGATTATTTTTTAGTATCGATTCCCTTTAAACTCACTGGGATGCGACTGTAAGTGCAGCCACAATGTGCTCCAAGGCATCACAAGAATGACATCTAGTTTCTAAATAATGTCATTAGAGACGAGTTCATTGAGCATACTATTTCGATCAACATTATTCATTTCTCGGTTGACAGATCATTCTTCACGTAAATTTGTGGCTATAAAAAGTTCAAAATACATATGTCCATGGCATATTGGTGTGATTTAAATATATTTTTATCTGGTATAAGCGGAAAACAGGAAATAAATGCACAGGATTGATTATGATATAACGCACATTGGTAAAGAAATCTAAAAATATTTTCTCGTCGACATGAATGTTAAATTTATAAATATGCATGTGTTTCGTAAAATGCGCAACATGCTTTTTGTAGACCGGTTTACTGATTTATGTTTCCCGTTTACTTGACGTGACAACATTCATCTAGCCAGATAGAGACGGAAGTAACTGAATTAATTTTTTTTGAATAAATGTAATTTTTAATCTTGCAGGAACTTTCCTGAGCTATCCAACTACGGTCACCAAATAACACATTAATACATTACAGTATTTCTTAATTCCCGTATATATTTTTTTAAAAACATACAGCACAGTTATTTTGTTCACTAAAGGTATGCGTATCTATATAACTTAATAAGCGTATTCTTTTTATCAGCCACGGAAAGTAATGCACAAATCTCAAACTTAAACATTACTTTTTATTATCACATATTCCCCTGTGATGCATACAATAGCTTAAAGCTCCAAAACGCCGTTGCGTGGAAAATGCCGTATATACCAAGCTATTTTTAGCCCATGCCAATTAGCGTTTGTAATACAAACAGTGTAGTTTTACTGTGGTAGTTAAAATATATTAGTAATATTGTATGCATTAAGAAGGTTTTAACTTTAAGCTCGACTTAACTTGAATATTAAGGAAATGCATTACTAATTTTTCTTCATTTTCGCATCTTACCACCATTACGTGCGCCGCCTACAGATCAGGGTCTGTGCAGTTTGCACTTGGACATTCTTATAAGCGAGTACACGAGGTAATAAGATACCGTCGTGCTTTGTCAATCACAAATATTAATACACGCGCCAGTATACCATACCGTTCATTTTTTTCTTCTTCATGACATCAAATAACCAATTCTAATCGAATTAACCTCTCTTAGACTACACGACTCTGGCTGATTCAAGTTGAGATAATTTATGTATATTCTTTGCACACATTTCAAATCGTTCCCAAGAGCACCAGTGGCGTCGCTCGGGTTGGTGTCACCCAGTGCGGTAGCTCATGGTGCCACCCCCATGGTCCTCCTTCCGTAACAGACCATACAGAATCCTTAGTAATGTCATTTTGGTATCACCCCTTCTGGTGGTGTCACCCGGTGCAGTCCGTACCTCCCGCATCCCCCTAGCGACGCCACTGCTGTGACTGCTAGTCATGTATTTAACTATGATCGGTTATCCGCTTATGAAATCCGACTAGACCGAGCAGTGTGTGCTCTGTAAAATTTGCAATTTTTCATTTTGGTGTCACCCCTCTGAGATGGTGTCACCCGGTGCGGACCGCACCCCCCGCACCCCCCTAGCGACGCCACTGAAGAGCACAAATCTTTAGACTGTGAGTGTGTGTGGATTTTTAACGTAGCTTTAAACAATTTTTCAGTCATATCGCTATGATGTCTGCAGCGTGACAGTTTATAATGATGTCTGGCAGTGGGGCACCATGCCGCAGATATGTAGCATCATGACCCACCCAGTCACATTATCCTGACACAAGGTCGACCAGTACTAGCACTAACCTCAATGCTGAGCGCCTAGCGAGGCAGCTGACAGTACCAAATCTTTTGCAAGACTGAATAAATGTCTTTGGATTTGTGTTCGCACTTTTATCCAGCAAATGATGTAACTGAACTACATTACTTAATTTGGTCTGAATTACAACACCTATGGAATTCCCCAAATCGATATGTATCCATTTACCTTTACGGCTGGGGAAAATATTGATGATGTAAAGGATGAACAAGGTTGCTGTAAACAGGTATATAACTATTTGCCTGAAGAAGATCGTGATTAATTCAGACACCACAAAACAGATATGGCGTCTGTTTAAAACAAATTTATTAGGACAGGTGCAGTTGTTGATATTGTGAAACAATATTTCAGTGTTTTGTTATCGTGAAGTAGTTTCCGTTACAAATGACTTTGTTTTACAATGCTTTAGAGAAAAGATTTGCGGTTATGTGTAGGTTTGTGTAGGTTATGTGTAGGTTTGTGTAGGTTTGTGTTAGTACTTAAATGAAAGTTATCCTTTATTGTTATTGTGTGTATAACAACCTTTTTGATGTTAGTTTAAGTTGTTCCAAATATTTATGCAACATTGTGCGTGCTGTAAAAAAAAAATTGCTTTTGTGACTGGAGAAGTTACCTTTGTCTGAATTGTACACACAAGTGGATATTACACGTTTACATTGTAGACAACAGTTGATATTACATGATGCATTGTACACATAGGTTGATATTACACGTGTACATTGTACACACAAGTTGATATTACACGTCGACATTGTACACAAAAGTTGATATTACACCTCTACATTATACACACAAGTTGATATTACAAGTTTACAGTGTACACCAATGTTGATCTTACACGTTTCGGATTCAGCCACTTGGCACTCAGATCATTTTCCCTCTGTCCCCCCAACAGTCTATAAACATTGTAGGATACCACTTGCGAGCATTACGGAATTTTGTAGTCCGAAATGTCCAAGAAATAATTTTCATTTCGTTCGGTTTAACACCTTCTAATAATACTTACGTCTCTCAAAATATATTATATTACGTGTAACGTTAACGGATAATCAGTTGTATTATTCGTTTGAGAACATTCTTGATCTCTGATGGGTCATTAGTTAATTCATAAGACAGGGTATTTAATGTTTGCAAAATCATAGCGATTTTTACCGAAAATCTAATTATAATTTTAGGAAAAGATATTCATAGAAACAAACTCTTTTACATGTTTCTCCTTTGCTCATGTCTCTTCAAATGGACCAGAAAAGGATTGGCATAGGCTGAAGTAGAGCCGCAACACAAAATTTGCAAATGTACCAATAACGCAGCTTAAGTATAAACAGAAAGGTATCTTTTTAGTTGTTTTATCATGTCAGCTGGTGGCCAAAATGAACTTTGCTTAAAGTACACCGTGTAACAAATTTAGTTTTTGTTCCTGGGTAGTAAGTGTTATTTCCTAATTGCTTATGCCTCAAAAGTATAGAAAATGGCTATTATTCCCCACAAGCTTTGCGTTGTGACGAGGACTGTGATACTATGAAATTTTCATATTTTCCAGAACATTCCAGATAGATTCAGTGCTGAGTAAACTTGGAGTAACTTCTAGAACGTTCTAGAACTTTCCAGTAATATAAATAGTTGTATAATTATAGGGACCTTAAGCCCATCAGTTCAGTTTAGTTCCAGCTGCCTAAGTAGATACATATCTGCATTTTTCTGGGATGGCATCAAGAGGCTGCAAGCATCTGGCAGACGCATTTTGCTACGTCTGCGGCCAATTTATCAAGACGAGCGAAAAGTACTCCATGGAAGCATCTGCTAAGATGTGTGAGGCCTACAAGGCATATTTCGGCATGCCTGTCAGGGGTCAAGACAAATCCTGAGCACCTCAGTTCAGCTGCGAGCACTGCAAGAAAACTCTAGAAGGTAAGATGGAGAATTGTTGCTCGGAATTTTATGTTATAAATATTTCTAAAATGTTTAAAATTGTAAACGTTTTTTAATTTCAAAATGTTTTACAATTTTCAATGTTTTTAATGTTATTGAAAAACTATATATGAAAAATATTGAGAAAATCTCTTACACATTAGTCATGAGTACAATAAACGTATTTTTGTATGATGGTACAGAGGGGAAAATATAGCCATGAAGTTTGCTATCAAAAGAATTTGACCACTCAAGCAACCGCTACTTCTGCATGGTGGACCATTCCCAACGTCGGACTGGCAAGAATTCACCTGCTATCACGTATCCGGACCTTCCTTCATCCATTGTCCCGGTGCCACACTGCCCTGAGCACCCCGTACCCAATCCTCCTGATAGAGATCATCCGTCTTTAGAAGGAAGCAGAATTGAGAGAGCCAGGAATACGTTGTAGATCCAGATGACGATTTCAGAGGAAGAGCTGAGGAGAGAAACCCATATTACCCTAACCAAAAAAACCTCAACGACATGCTCAGAGATCTTGGTTTCACCAAGTTCAATGCCGAGCTTTTGACGTCCAGGCTCAAGCAGTGGAACGTGTTGGATGAAAGTGTGCAAGTCGCACATCAGACAAAGCGTCACCAAGCTTTCTCCAGCTTCGTCACCCGTCAAGATGGGCTCTGCTTCTGTCACAATGTGACCGGTCTATTCGAGGGAATCTGAATCGCATGTAACCAGAATGAGTGGCGCTTCTTCATTGACAGCTCATCCAGAAGCCTCAAAGCAGTGCTGTTCCATAATGGGAACAAGTACCCGTCATTCGGTGCACCTCAAAGAGGATTACAACAGCATCGAAACCTTGCTGGACGCATTAAAGTATGATGAGTAAGGCTGGGAGGTCATCGGAGACTTCAAAATATTATCATTCCTGATGGGTCTCCAAGGCGGTTTTAACAGGTTTCCCTGCTATATATGTGTTTGGGACAGCAGGGGCACCAAAGCGCACGACCACCGGTGGAACTGCCCACAGCGGACTGAGTTCTCTGTGGGGAGGATCAACGTCAAGTGGGAGCCACTGGTGGACCCCCAGAAGGTGTTGATGCCACCACTGCACATCAAACTGGGCCTTATGAAACAATTTGTCAGAGCTCTAAATAAGGAGTCGGCAGCATTGAAGTACCTTCAAGACTTCTTCCCTAAGCTGTCTGAGGCAGAGGTCAAAGCCGGTGTCTTCGTCGGACCACAGATAAAGAAGATCTTGGAGTGCAATGAATTCCCCAAGAAGCTCACTAGTAAGGAGAAAGTGGATTGGAACAGCTTTGTCGCAGTGGTTCGGGGCGTCCTGGGTAATCACAACCCCGAAAATTATGTGGAGCTGGTTGAGACTCTGGTGAAGAACTACGGCACAGTGGGCTGCAGGATGTCTCTCAAAATCCATATACTTGATGCTCATCTTGATAAATTCAAGGAGAACATGGGAGCGTACTCGGAGGAGCAAGGCGAGCGCTTCCAACAAGATATACTGGACTTTGAATGGAGCTACCAAAGACAGTATAACGAGAACATGATGGGAGACTACGTTTGGGGGCTAATTCGTGAAAGCGTTTTACAGTATAATCGTAAATCTAAAAAATAATACTCACTTCTAAACCTTTTGTGGTAATGTTTTTATTACTTCAGTATAAATACGTGTTAATTTTGTTTAATATGTTTTTTTTTCTTTCTCTGACTTTATGTGAACGAAAATATACAAATTCGCCCGTTTCGTCTCTGGAAATAGGTAAATTTCAATATATCACTGTCCTGGTCAAAAAAGCAGAGTTTGTTGGGAATAATAGCCATTTTGTATACGTTTTCGACATAAGCAATTACGAAATAACACTTACTACCGAGGAACAAAAATTGTTACATAGTGGTATTTCTTACACCTACGATTTTAAAAAAACCCTGAAATTATACATTGTAATCTATGAATTTTTTCTTCTGTATATTTGTTTAAGTACTTCAACATGCATCGAGACTAAATATCATAGCAAAATGTTCTGATCCATTCCTGTGGGTATAGGAGAATAAAAGTTTAGAATGGTCAACTTAATGCTGTTTTACCATAGATTCTTCGTTTTCCAAATTTAACTTTTTGGAATAAGATACATTCCAGACAACTTCCCAAAATTAATGCCTTTTGGATTGTTCTTCCTCCGTGCCTGCGTGATTGAACTATTTACTTCTTAAAGTTTGCGCTGGTCTTTAAAATGGTTACGTAATTTGCGACATACTGCGAATGAATTGACCAGATTCGTGTAGGTATACTGAATTGACCGGATTCGTGTAGGTATACTGAATTGACCGGATTCGTGTAGGTATACTGTATTGACCGGATTCGTGTAGGTATACTGAATTGACCGGATTCGTGTAGGTATACTGAATTGACCGGATTCGTGTAGGTATACTGAATAGACCGGATTCGTGTAGGTATACTGAATAGACCGGATTAGTGTAGGTATACTGAATTGAGACAAACTTACTACTGATTACTAAATTTATGTTAATTTTGTTGAGGACCACGTGGCAGATCTGTCTATTTATATAAACAAATGTGCTATCAACGTTGAAATGACGATGATGATGACGACGACGACGATGATGATGATGAGACCAATCATTACTTTTTTCTTTACTGTTATATTCATGCTAATTGTCTCATTTGGGATTGCTTATAAACAATGCAACAAGTAACACTATGTTTATGCATGTATAACACAATTCCGATGTGATTTCGTTTATAGTGGTGCGTCACTTTGAAGTGACAGTTATAAAAATAGCCTTACTTTGTGACCTTCTTAATGTTTTGTCTCCATTACACACGTAAAAGTACCTAAGCCTAGTCGGAGGTCTCTGTTATAGAACATACCATGAAACATATTTGTACAATATCCAGTGTTCTAATAATTTCATTATTAGACTTCCAGCTTCACAGAGCAAACAAACTAGACTGCAAGCTTCATAGGGCAACCAAACTAGACTGCCAGTTTCATAGGACAACCAAACTAGACTGCCAGCTTGCTTCATAGGACAACCAAACTAGACTGCCAGCTTCACAGGGAAAACCAAACTAGACTGCCAACTTCACAGGGGAAACAAACTAGACTGCCAGCTTGCTTCATAGGACAACCAAACTAGACTGCCAGCTTCATAGGGAAAACCAAACTAGACTGCCAGTTTCACAGGGCAACCAAACTAGACTGACATCATTGCAGGGTAACCAGACTATGCTTCCAGCTTCACAGGGAAACGCAATTCACGTTTAAAAGCAAACATTGCTAAATAAATATGCAAAATATAACATAAAACTAACAATGACTACATTAGTTAAAAGATCTTAAGCACACTCCAGCGGTGTTTACAAAATCAATACAGGCAACCTAAATTTTAACGAAAAATATTCGTTTCATTTTGCGTACAAAGATAGTATTTAACTGAAAAAAGACACAATTTATAACATTATATGTAAGAAATATATTTGTAACACCCTTCTACATTGTTATACAATATATACTTCTTTTTGTTGGTGTAAAACTACAGTTAACTCATCTTGTATACGCACAGACACAGGCAGAATGGGAAAGATTCATACAAATAGCCGTTGTCCAGCTTGAAATATATAAAATGAAAGGTAAATCTAAATTTGTTTTGTTTAGTAGATACATGGAAATATTTAACCCATGAAGTGGAAATATTTCCTATTATCACTCGTGGCTTCCCCACTTTTGACAGTACACTGTTACACACTCAGATATCTACTCATAATAAGTACATATCGTTTGTATAGATATATGTAAAAATATCCTGACAAGATGTGTACAAAGTAGAATAAATCTCTATGTCAAGGGCGCTCATTTTGTATTATTTGTCATTGTATCTGGTATTAAGGACATGTGGCCTAAAATACCAACATGTAATTTGTAATTATTATTATTATTATTATTATTATTATTATTATTATTATAGGGTAAAGTTATATTCGGATTCTTCATATGGAATTTGACGACATACATACATACATACATACATACATACATACATACATCCCTTGTTGGTCGAATGGTCTGAGGCGCTCGCCTTGACACATCACTCACTCATCTCGAGTCTGGCCCAACCAACGACACGAATTCAATCAAGTGACTTGGTAACCACAGTCTCACGTGTATGACTCGATTCGCATCACGTGATATAATTAAAAGCTATTTTTTAAAAAACTTATGCCTATGGTTAGCAAGGATTTTCATATACAATTTATGCCTGATTTTCTTGTGTGGTGGTCACCGAGTTTGCTGTTTACCTGGTATTTCATTAATAGGCTGCTCGGAGGCTTGTTTACCACATACTTCTGCCAAATGTAAATTGGACGATTGATTTATTCGTTTCCTAGGTACGAACACTATCTGCTAATAAAACCTACCTACAGCATATAGTCCATTTGATTCCTACGAAAATCAAGTATATTGTATAGATGTATCAAAAGCTACTTGCTACTATCAAAAGTCACAACGTCATTGCCCTTGGCATACGTAAATGACCCAAACATTTTTTAAGTATAATTTATTTCTGAAGTTCCTTCTTTGTGATCCATATTTGAATTAGCGAATTTTATCCTCTGTTCCCGACGGTTAAGAAATTATCTGAACGGCCAATCCTGACCTGGTATTAAGAACTACGCTGCTTTTGTGTCATACGTAGTAGGGTCGTGCGCATGTGCAATACTGCTTTCATAATAGGAATCATTTGGAAGGAGATCGAGATGAGATAAGCTGAGATGAGATGACATGAGATGAAGTTAGAGTAGGCCTGATTAAAATAACAATAAAGCATAAGATCAAACGAAAACGCGTTAGAGGTCATGCCTGTTTTTTCTTTTTAGTGAGTGTGTGTGTGTGTGTGTGGGGGGGGAGTTAATTTCAGACATTGGATAAAACAATAATGACTATTTAAGAAAGATGATTCGAAATACATACAAATATTACAGGATGCATACCCACAATAAGAGACAAATAACTGCAGATAATTTAAAATGTAAGCAAGCAAAGTACTTTGAAAAGGGCAGTATTTAAACGTAGTTTTAGGGGCCGTCCATTTAATATTTATGCATGGAGGGGGCAGCGGGTTAACCCAAATGCGTACGCTTGCGTATGTTTTTTTTTATTTATACTGATAATGTACGTACGCATAGGAAGCGGAGGGTTGTGGGTGAAATCGCGATAATAATTTGTCTAATACGTAACCTGTTCGACTGGGTTCAGTCGGCGTTTGCATTTTAGCGGACACCAAACTTTTTAAAGTTACGCAGCTTATTTCTTTGATGCAACTAGACATTCAACGTCGGTGGACTATCTGTTTTATTAACCACGTTAATATTATTAATCCTTGATCATTTCTGCGTGGATTAAATATAGGCCGTTCTATATATATATATATATATATATATATATATATATATATATATATATATATATATATATATATATATATACACACACACACATTTGGGTGGTGGTGGTGCGGCAAGAGTACGTACGCAGGTGGGGGTGTAAAAGAATCACGCATGTGTACAGTAAGGGGGAAGGGGTCAAGTTTTGCCAGATTGTTACGTACGTACTAAATGGATGGCCCCTTATTGGTTAGGTATTTAAAAGAAAGCCAGGTTATGCCCTTAAACATGATTAGATGGAAGTGAAGCCTTTAAATGAACGTAAATATTGAAATATCTGTGCATCTTAAATTTATTAGGTATCGCCGGTCAGAGAAGAAGTATGCCAAGATGCGAGTTAATCCTTGATGAAAAAAGAAAAGAAAACAAAACAAAAAAACAATAACGAGAGTCCAAAGTAAGACACATGACAATGGATAATGCAAAGCAGGTATAACAAATGGTAAAATAGATCTCAGAAACAGTTGTCGTCATAATGTCTGGGTATCTAGGGTGGATGCTTACATTATGGCTGGATAGCTGGGGTGAAGGAGATTGGATGCAAATATTACATTTTAATTGTTTACTACCCATGATACAATTAAAATGAACTGAAATCTGATTTTTATTTCAAACATTTATATGATGGCTCTTTATACAGAATGAGAGGTGCGTATCTATAACATTTTTCGCCATTATGATTAAGTTCTTATTTTAGGGCCATCTAACTATTTAATACTTTAAAGTTTTCCTTGTGTTCAAAACTTAACATTCATCCAAACATTCTGGAGCAATTCCATTCAGAATTTTTATAAAAGCCAGTGTTCTAAGTGCACGCACTTTCAGAGCTGGTATTTTGGGCAAATACGAGCTAAAGGTAACTTTTGGCAACATCGCCAAATACAAATCTCAGGACACGCTATTTTCTTTTTTTGTTCTTCAAGTTTAATACTGTTCTATCAATGAAAAAGCGACGAGCTAAAGGGCATAATCTGAACGTGATTGGGATAAAGGTGTGCAAAATTGTTACTTTACTGTGTATTGTTAAATGTTAACCAAAATGCTATAAAACAGTTTCGAAGGTCTAGACAAAGATTTGTACATGCGTATCGAATTGCGTTTGGCAGTCAATATTAATTTATTGCAGTTGGATAGTTTTGTTCAGTATATTAAGGCAACGATTTGTCCACAATTTATAGCGTCGTTGCGTTTTGAACAAATGTTTCAAACCGAATGCTTGTTTCACGACCAGTCAGTACTTGACAATTTTTATGTTTGGTTTTCATTCTGTTCGCAGTGAATCAGTTGATGAGAATAATGAACTTTTTATTCAGTGTGTCTAACACATTGCCAAAAGCCGGGGAGGAAAATGGCAGAGTGTTATCATTAGCACAGAAATATAACGAACCAAATTTAATCAAATAATCTATAAATACCCAAATATTTGTTAAAACTGTTGACACAAAGTATGCCTACTGGGTTTCAATAGATTTCTTCAGAAGATTTGGATATAACGAGTAAAGGATACTGTTCTGTCGTTACATTCATCAAGAGGATTGTTTTATTTAAAAATTAGAACTACTTGCACTTCCGTCGAAAAATAATGGACTATATTAGACTGTAATGTTTTATTAATTTGATCAAACAACTCATACATACTTCGTACAGTTATACTGTTACACACACACGGGTATTTACTTGACCGAGCAGTTGTCAAACCCTGGCGCGATTCTCGCTAGAAGTCATAAGTTTACCCCGACTTTCCAAAGACTTCCATACAACCTCAGTTGTAAATTAGAAAGCCCGACGTGTCCATTCTATACCTAAATTTTCCTCTAATTAACGCAAGACCACAGAAAAACCAAACTGCCAACTATCTATCAACTGTACATCTGCGTGTTTTGGCTTCATTATGTTTCCGTACCACCAACCGTTCACGCCTTAGAACATATATGAGTACTCCCTAACAATGGGAACTATTTTAACTCCGCCACCTTAGGTCAGTCAATGTATGCTTTCCAGGCACATTTCGCCCATATAACTGCACCATATTCGCCCACATGGCGACATAAACGGTGTCTGCCAAGTCCCTTTTTATTTATGCCTTGTGTAATTAACGGTTTAATACCGTAAGTACTGTCCTTGCAGTCACGCTACCAATGTATACCACTAGATTTTAATATGTACTATTTTACGACAGGGACATTCATTCGGTTTTGCTCGGAATTCACTACTAGTGAACCAGGACATCATGGAAACACACTAACACTTCACTCCGTGACGTTTGCTCCTATTAATTAGCTCATTAGTTCGGGCCAGGAATATTTCCATGGCGCCGAATTCCAATAATCAAACAAGCAATCACACAAATCTAAGACTTGCTTAAAACGGGGCGCTATAACCAAGTGCACATACTCTAAATTTACTACAATACGAACACGCCTACATGACAATTCTGTGCAGGACTAATACGTTTTGGCAGCCATGTGTATAAATCAACGTACAAGGAATACAATTAGAATTCAAATGTGAAGGAGAAGAAAATATATTTTCCACGTTACAGTCTTTTGCCCAGAGTCCCTTGACACAACCTAAGTAATGTCTGCACTGCTTGACCAGTCTATGAATACGATGACATATCCTTAAGGCAGGTGCGAAACCGTAAACAATTATATGTTATACACCTGTATGAGGTCAAACTTGTTGTATTAAGAAGTGGACTAGTCCCAGCTTTAAAGAGAATCAAGTTTTTGACAATTGGCAACAGAATTACAAAACTTCAGTTAATGTATGACAAACCTTTACACTTCTTAGACTCACCTGTTACACCAAGAATGCAAGTATTATAACTTTGCCGCTCTTAAGGGATTTTGAAACAAAGTACACCAAATGGGTCGTAATAGGAATCAAACAGATTGCACATAATTGATCTGCATACTTCGCAATAAAATATCTATTCAGATATTTCTATCCAGCTACAGACACGTTTATTTCTTGTCGATTTGTAAGTGTACTTTGTGAACATGATCAGCCGATGTGTTGATACAATGATATTCTAATCTATCACTCGATGATACAATGAACTGAGTTTTACGATGAAGCTACAATACAAGACCGTGACATTACAAACAAAACATGCCGGCGATAATTAGCACAAGGAAACCTTGTCAAATCTTAAGACTATTCTTTCTGTCTAAATTGATGACTTTTAAGTGTCGCTGTGTCTACGTTCAAGAGCCATTTCGTTCCATACAGCTTCGCATGGATGGTAGAACCAGATTCAGTTGAGTGACTAGACTAATATATTAGGGCGTCAGCATACAATTGGTGAGACACTGGATGACGATAATTGACACTTGAGACCGGTTGAATGTATAGAATGAAGAGACCTGGTCCACGAACAGAACCACATGGAACACCAAAATATAAATCAGTTGGCATGGAATGTTGTCATTTACGGATACAATTTATGTACTGTAGACAAAATAGGACTAGAATCATAGTGAGACTTTATAAGTGATCTCAAATGCATGCTGGAGACGGCGAAGTAATATATCATGATCTATTGTGTTAAATGCTGAAAATTGGTCAAGGACGGTGATGACTTTAATCTTTCCACTCTCCAAAGCAGAAAGAAGTACGTTTGCTACTTTCAGAAAGGCAGTGTTGTCACTTTGTAAAGGAAGAAATTTACAGATAGCTCTAGAAGGCAGACTAAAGAGAAGGTCGTTGGCAGTGGTGTACAATTTTGAATGTGCATATACACCTAATATTCCTAGAACTATTGTTCCATGATGTCATAATTTAAACTGTGAATAAATAATCATCTATCAATATTTACTAACATTTTCAATCGAACCACACATAAGGATATTAGAAAGTATTGAAAAATAGTTAAATTTTTAATCGATTAACAATACTCCAAAAGCTTTTATCTTTCACTGCCTATCGTAAACATTGTTGATGTTTAGTAGAAATCGGTTGGTGTCAAATTAAAGCGATGTGAACTCTAAAGATTTACAAAATACACATAGTATCAAAAACCAGTCTAGGTAGACGGACGCTACCGTTGCTTTCGTGGGTATATAAAATGGATATCGATTTGGATTTTCAGGAACTAACTCCAACTTAGTCCTATCTCAATGTAATGTCGTTCGAGCCTTTTGAACCATGTGTCATTCAGCACAAAACCAGGATCTAAGCACGGCATTCTGCTAGACTAGAACCGTTGAATTGAAATGACGTCAGGCAAATATTTAATTTTGTGAATTTGTAAATGTTGACTTAGTCTAACAATTGGATCTACAGGGTTTCTTAACGGACTGACCATATATGTGCTTTATTACATTTTCAAGACACACATAACCCTCATCTATCGGGGCAGTTTTAATCGTGGTTTTGTTTCTGGTTTGAGTGGTCAATCGGCATGACTTTGTTAAACGTAACTCGGAGTAAATTAACATCGTGGGGAAAAAGGAAATGTGAAGAGAAATACAAATATTTAAAGACATGAAGTTTTCTATTTCTTTCATAATTTTTCACCTCTTTACCAGCCATGAAGACTTGAATAAAATCTAAGAGGGACGTACTTATCTCACAAGTTGTTTACAACATTAAATAATTTCCTCGAAGACTGTAGAAGTTTAAAAACTCCAATCCCTGCAAAACTTAAACTTTCATTCGAGCATTCCCGGAGTTTTGCTTTGACTATGGAAGTCATTCAAGTGAATGAAATTGAAGCTATCTTAATTTATATCCATGCTATATGAGGCATTCCACCACTCAATCACCAGTGCAAACTGATCCTTGCATATGATTTTAAAACTGAAAAAATAAATAGAAATGACATATCCGTTGAATTGAGCCTGTTGGCGTTTAGCATAGGGCGACAAAAAGTGACATCCCATTCAGTTCTAGGCGTAAAAGGCCACTTATAGTTAGCCAAAATTGGGATATCTTTCCATTCAAAGTTTAATGATATTAAAACTGCCACTTCAGTTATAATGGTATGCTGTATCTGTGTGATATAAACCTGATATGTTATCAAGGATATGTTGTACCTGTGTGATATAAACCTGATATGTTATCTTTGATATGTTGTACCTGTGTGATATAAACCTGATATGTTATCTTTGATATGTTGTACCTGTGTGATATAAACCTGATATGTTATCTTTGATATGTTGTACCTGTGTGATATAAACCGGACATTTTATTTATCATATGTTGTATCTGAGTGATATAAAAACGGTTTCTGATATCTTCCTCCTTGCTCTATATAACATCGATCGATTTATGGATCAAATGATAGGCTTATCGATCAAATGATCAAATAATAAATTGAGTTTGTCGTAATGCTGGAATTTAAAAAAAGTTCGATGATCGTCAGTTTTTACATAATGCCTCTAAGTGAGATATTCTATAATATATCGATTCTTTTTTCATTAGACAGTCTGATTGTATGCACCTAATATTGCTAATAGCAACCACTGTACTAATATGTCATGAATTTAAATAAACCACTGTACTAGCTTGCCATAATATTTTTAATTGAAAAAATCGATTTTTAGGAACAAAACTCAAGTTGGTTACAAATATATATTATGTCATTTCTTTCGAACAACCATAGAGTTCTTTAACTAGTTGACAGTTGATTGTTCACGTAATATGTGGTTTAAAAGAGGTTCATAACACATGTATCCATTGCCTTTTATATTTACTTTTGAGCTTGTATGTTCCTTACTGATGTGGGGGTATGATTGACTTTTCTATCTGTGACGTTATTGGCTTAACTAGGAATGAATTGCCATCGTGGGATTGATAGGAGTGTCAATAGGAATAAAAACGTATGTAGATTTCCATTTCTTTAAAACACTATCTCACTGAAATGTTCGACAATAACGGATGTGCATAAAAATCCCGATCTGCCAGGATGTCTCTAAAGCCACCCACTGAAGATGAATAAATAAAACCATTTGAAATGTATGTATATAAATAAGTGGGTGGGTAACTCGGTACACTAGAGAAGGCACTCAGCATTATGTTCCCAGCAACAAGTCGTATCTGTTAAAATGTAAACTGAGTTTGCGATAAAGCTACAATGCAAAATATACTCGACAGCATGTAGTTTTTACATAGTGTCTTTGACTGAGAGATATTCTCTAAAATATCTTATATTTTATTCTTTCTTAGATAGTGTTGTTACACACTAATGATGCTAATAATGAGGACTTAGTACAGCGCTTAATCCTTTTTGAAACTCCAAGCACTTTACTGTATTAGTTAATACTTAATGACTTATGTTATAGACAAGATTGAAAGAAAAAAAGAAATACAGTGAAATTACAAACACAAACATGCTGACAATAATTAATATAAGGAAAGATAGCTGAGTCTTAAGTCAATTCTTGCAGACTGAATAGGTGAGTTTTAAGAGCACTCTTGAATAAGGTCATAGTGTCCTTGTGTCTATGTTCGAGACATTTCTTTCGCGGTAGCTAGGCTTGATCCGCAAAAGAACTTTGTCCCTAGGACACAGTTTTCATAGTGGGAATAAAGAGAATACAAGTGTTGGAAGAGGAGCGTAATGGAACCAGAGAGATGTTTTCTACTGGAGATAGTCAGCAAAATGAGACATAGAGAACTGATTTTGTATACGGTTCTGGAATGAGCGGCTATTCAGTGGAGGGGCAGAACAGGGTGTAGTGTTCGGTTCTTGCTACTCTAAGGATGATCCAAGCACACGTGGTTTGAACTTCTTAAAGCTTCTGTGGACGTGACTAAGATCGAAGATAATTACACTAGTCATATATAGAAAGTACTAAGGAACACACACGTGTTTTAGCGTCACCAGCATAAAGAAAATTGCGTACCGAGCTGATGCGACTCATCTTCATATGTGCAGTCTTACAAATTTCGTGGCATGATGGTGTAATGAGAAAGTACTGCCGAGAGAGGAACTCAGATTTCGGAACGACTGTGTGAATTTAATGTTGGTGCTGCATATACTTGCTGGTTGATGTAAAGGATAGGAATGATAAAAATCTATGGGTATTAATGAGAACAGCTTCATTTTAGTCATCATTCGTCTGCCGTGTGTTTATTTGTCATGCGTGATCTCACATGGGTAATGCACCTATCTACGCATTGGATGGAATCATCAACTTCAGTTCGGTTGCTAGATTTGTATATTTGGGTGTCATTAGCGTATTCTTGGTGAGATATGGGATAACATTCTATGACACTTGAAAAGGGCTGAGTGTATTGAATGAAGAGGACACGTCAAACAAAGGAATCTTGTGAAACACCAAAACATAGATCAACCAGGCTGCTGATATATTTTCCATTTTCAGGCAATTTATATCCTATTAACTAAATATCACTTGAACCAACAAAATCAAAGAGTGAAAAATTATCATTGTATATGATTACAAAACAATAATGCTATCTAAACAGTAATGGTTTGTCTGTTGAATTCAACCTGTTGACTTTTACGTAGGACGAAAAAAAAACCTGACATGTCGGCCGGTTGCAAAAAAAGGCCACTTATGATTAAAATTGCTATATCTATCCATTCAAGGGTTTCAAGGGTTGTCATCGTCGGGGGAGGTTGTGGGAGATAAGCACCAACTTCCCTTGGAAATCTCCCAGTGGCTTGCGTCTGATAGAGCCTCTGACAACCAAATCCAGCTCCAGGCCTTCACGAGTGGCGGAACCTATTTAAACTGACTGGAGAAGGGATGACAGGCGAGCTTCTGGCGCCTCAAAACCAGATGCTTCGGGCAGATGGGGCTCGTTAACCTTGGGTGGTCACCCATCTAGGAGAAGGTAAACTCCGATTTCAAACCTTCGCTGCCTTGCGACTATACCCTCTTAGGGGAAAGGCTAAGGGAGTAAACCCCAACAGAAAATCCGGAGTCGGAGTCCCTAAGGCGACTTGGCATTGATTTCAGTGTCATCTCGGCAACTCCTGCGACGCAGCTGGTGCCATGACGTATCGGCTTGTCCTTTCCCTTGGATCCATCAGCTGCGTGGAGAGGGGGGATCAGCTGCATGGGCAACAGTTGATTCTCCATATCACTCTGCCCAGTCTTGCGCCCTGGAGAGGACACTCCAGCTTCGCTCCATAGCGTCGACACAACACGGGAAGCAGCAGTTTACCGGTTATAAGTCACCGCTCGATTGGCGTAGAGCCAGACGCCAGGGGTTGCTTCTGACGGTGGGAGAGACCAACATGTTTCACTGGACAGCTACCGCCCGCCTCAAACTGGGCAGCCCCCAGCCAATAAGGTGCTGTCCCGCCACAGTTCGCCTGCCTTGCTGGGTGCGTAAGGCTTAAGGAACGCGAGTACCTGACAAGCGGACTGCAACTACTGCACCAAGAAATAACAAAATAAAAATAAAAAAGAAGACTTCAATCCTCAAGCTAGGTACCTGGAATGTCCGGACCATGCTGACTGGGCTTTCAGATGATCTCCAGACAATCAGTGATGTTCGTAAGACTTCAGTCATCAGCGACCAACTTGTAAGGCTCCAGGTCGACATCGCCTCACTACAGGAAACAAGACTACCACATTATGGGTCCCTCAGAGAAAAGAACTACACATTCTTCTGGCAAGGAAAGAGCGCAGATGAAGCCAGAGAGTTTGGTGTTGGATTCGCTGTCAGGAACACTCTGATGGGAATGATAGAATCCTGCCAACAAGGAAATGAAAGACTGCTATCCCTCCGCCTCCACACTACAAACGGGCCTGTCAACCTGATCAGTGTATACGCTCCCACACTAAGATCCGCCACAGATACCAAGGATGAGTTTTATGATGAGTTAAACTCGCTCGTCGAAAAAATTCCCAAGGAAGAGAACTTGATTTTGCTGGGCGACTTCAATGCTAGGGTGGGTGCCGATCATGACTCTTGGCCCTCCTGTCTTGGCAAGTTTGGCGTTGGGAAGATGAATGAGAATGGGAAGCGCCTTCTAGAGATGTGCTCGTACCACGAACTCAGCATCACCAATTCATTCTTTCAGACAAAGCCACAGCACAAAGTGTCTTGGAGGCACCCCCGGTCTAAACACTGGCACCAGCTGGACTTGATCATTACAAGACGGTCAGCCATGAAGGGTGTGCTTCTTACCCGTACCTTCCACAGTGCTGATTGCGACACCGACCACTCGCTGGTGTGCTGCAAAATGAAGCTTCAGCCAAAGAAGATCGACCGCTCTAGGCAAGAGGGTCAACCACGCATTGATGTGAGCAAGACATCATATCCAGACAAGGCTGAGGAATTCACATGTGCTCTTTCCAAGACGTTTGATTCAGAAGCCCCCAACGGCAGTACCAAAGAAAGATGGGATTACATCAGAGAGACTGTATACAGCACAGCCACACGGATCTTTGGTAAGAAGCAATCAAAGAACAATGACTGGTTTGAGGCTAACTCTGCCACACTCATGCCAGCCATAGACGAGCGTCGCAGTGCTCACCTGCAATACAAGCAATCCCCCTGTCAGAAGACACTACAGGCATACAGGTCTACCAGAAGCAAAGGGCAGAGATTAGCACGGCAGTGTGCCAATGAATACTGGCTTCAGCTCTGTCAGAGTATCCAGTCAGCAGCAGATATTGGAAACATCAGAGGCATGTACGATGGCATAAAGAAAGCAATGGGTCCCACGAAGAAACTGACAGCACCACTGAAGTCCGCCACAGGCGATACCATCCACAACAAGGGCAAGCAGATGGAGCGTTGGGTGGAATACTACTCCGAACTGTACTCCAAAGAGAACCACGTGAACAATGATGCCCTCAACGCCATTGAAAACCTCCCTCCAATGGCCGAACTGGACGAGAAACCTAATGTAGACGAACTAAAGAAGGCCTTAGAGAAACTGTCCCTAGGTAAAGCCCCAGGGAAGGATGGCATCACAGCAGAACTCATCAAGTGTGGATGTAGCGTGCTTCCCACACACCTGCACGACCTCCTCTGCCAGTGCTGGGACGAGGGGGCAGTGCCTCAGGACATGAGAGATGCTAACATCATAACCCTGTACAAGAACAAGGGCGACAGAAGTGACTGCAACAACTACAGGGGTATATCACTTCTCAGCATCGTGGGTAAAATTTTCGCACGCGTCATCCTGAACAGACTGCAGACGCTTGCTGACAGAGTTTACCCAGAGTCGCAGTGCGGGTTCCGCGCAGAGAGGTCCACAATCGACATGATCTTCTCTGTCAGGCAACTGCAGGAAAAATGCAGAGAACAACACAGACCCCTCTTCCTGGCCTTTATAGACCTCACCAAGGCATTCGATCTGGTCAGCAGAGACGGACTCTTCACAATCCTTGCGAAAATTGGTTGCCCTCCAAAGCTGCTAAGCATGATCCAGTCCTTCCACGATGACATGAAAGGCACAGTGCAGTATGATGGCTCAACATCCGACCCCTTTGACATCCGCAGTGGAGTTAAACAGGGCTGTGTCCTTGCCCCCACGCTCTTCGGCGTCTTCTTCGCAGTCCTGCTCAAGCACGCCTTTGGGACGTCCACAGAAGGGATTTACCTGCACACACGATCAGACGGCAGACTGTTCAACCTGGCACGACTGAAGGCAAAGAGCAAAGTGCGTGAAGTAACTATCAGGGACATGCTCTTCGCAGACGATGCTGCTCTAGCCACCCACACAGAAGCTGAGCTTCAGCGCCTGATGGCCCGCTTTGCTAAAGCATGTGATGAGTTTGGGTTAACCATAAGCCTAAAGAAAACAAACATGATGGTTCAGGACGCGGACCCCCCAAGCATCATCATCAACAACTACGAACTTGAGGTGGTGAGTCAGTTCATGTATCTCGGCTCTACCATCACCAACAACCTCTCGTTCGATGCTGAGCTCAACAAGCGGATCGGAAAGGCATCAACAACTCTCTCCAGGTTGTCGCAGAGACTGTGGAACAACAGCATGCCGACCATGAACACTAAGATCACCGTGTACCGTGCATGCGTGCTAAGCACTCTCATGTATGCCAGTGAAACCTGGACTCTGTACGCCTCACAAGAGAAAAGACTGAGCGCCTTTCACATGCGATGCCTCAGACGCATACTCGGGATCACCTGGAGTGATCGAGTAACAAACAACGAGGTGCTCGAGCGTGCCAAAATTCCCAGCATGATCACACTCCTCCGCCAACGCCGCATCAGATGGCTGGGCCATGTACGTCGGATGGATGACGGACGGATCCCCAAAGACATTCTTTATTCGGAACTTGCCTCTGGCAAAAGGTCGATCGGACGGCCACATCTCCGCTTCAAGGATGTCTGTAAGCACGACATGAAAGCCCTTGATATTGATGTCAACACCTGGGAAGAGCTCGCTCTAGACAGATCAAACTGGCGACATGCTCTGATCACTGGTCTGAAAGCCGGAGAGGACAAGCAACGCTTGCTAGCTGATGAAAGACGATCGCAGAGGAAGAATAAGTAGCTTCAACCAATACCTGACACAACCTTCAAGTGTAGCAAGTGCAGCAGGGACTGCCACTCCCGCATTGGACTACTTAGCCACAGCAGACGCTGCACAACCACCAACTGGGACATCTCTCATGGGCGCAGTTCCATCGTCTCTCGAGACTAACGGATGCCAACATCTATCCATTAGAAGCTAATAATTGAAAATTGCTATATCTATCCATTAGAAGCTAATAATTGAAAACTGCTATATCTATCCATTAGAAGCTAACGATTTAAAACTGCTATATCTATCCATTAGAAGCTAACAATTTAAATCTGCTATATCTATCCATTAGAAGCTAACAATTTATAACTGCTATATCTATCCATTAGAAGCTAACAATTTAAATCTGCTATATCTATCCATTAGAAGCTAATGATTTAAAATTGCTATATCTATCCATTAGAAGCTAACGATTTAAAACTCCTATATCTATCCCTTAGAAGCTAATGAATTAAAACTGCTATATCTATCCGTTAGAAGCTAACGATTTAAAACTGCTATATCTATCCATTAGAAGCTAACAATTTAAAACTGCTATATCTATCCATTAGAAGCTAACAATTTAAAACTGCTATATCTATCCGTTAGAAGCTAACGATTTAAAACTGCTATATCTATCCATTAGAAGCTAACAATTTAAAACTGCTATATCTATCCATTAAAAGCTAACGATTTAAAACTGCTATATCTATCCATTAGAAGCTAATGATTTAAAACTGTCACATTACTAATAATAATGTATCGTTCCTGAGTGATATGAACCTGCCACTTTTTATATCATGACATGTACCTGAGTGATACAAACTCTGTCACTTTATCTATCATGATACCTTGGTGATATACACCTGCTACTTTATCTGTCATGCTATGTTGTACCTGGGTGATATAAACCTGCTACTTTATCTATCATGATATGTTGTACTTGGGTGATATAAACCTGCTACTTTATCTATCATGATATGTTGTACCTGGGTGATATAAACCTGCTACTTTATCTGTCATGCTATGTTGTACCTGGGTGATATAAACCTGCTACTTTATCTATCATGATATGTTGTACTTGGGTGATATAAACCTGCCACGTTATCTATCATGATATGTTGTACCTTTGTGATATAAACCTGCCACTTTATCTGTCATGGTATGTTGTACCTTTGTGATATAAACCTGCCACTTTATCTGTCATGGTATGTTGTACCTTTGTGATATAAACCTGCCACTTTATCTGTCATGGTATGTTGTACCTTTGTGATATAAACCTGCCACGTTATCTATCATGATATGTTGTACCTTTGTGATATAAACCTGCCACTTTATCTGTTATGGTATGTTGTACCTTTGTGATATAAACCTGCCACGTTATCTATCATGATATTTTGTACCTTTGTGATATAAACCTGCCACGTTATCTATCATGATATGTTGTACCTGGGTGATATAATAAAAGCCTTAAATATCTTCCTTCCTGCACTATATTGTTTCCCTCAATTGATGTATTGATCAAATGAAATGCTAATCGATCAATTCAATCAATCAATAAATTGAGTTTGTGAAGATGGAATACAGAATGTTTTAGACAACCCTCAGTGTTTACATAATGCCTTGGAGTGAGATATATTCTATAACATATCTTCTAGTATTTTATTTTCCATTCGACAAAATTGTTGTATCTATGAGTTTGACATATTCTTTAACAGATCTTCTGATATTTTATTTTCCATTCGACAAAATTATTGTATCTATGAGTGAGATATATTCTATAACATATCTTCTGATATTTTATTTTCCATTCGACAAAATTGTTGTATCTATGAGTGAGATATATTCTATAACAGATCTTCTGATATTTTATTTTCCATTCGACAAAATTGTTGTATCTATGAGTGAGATATATTCTATAACATATCTTCTAATATTTTATTTTCCATTCGACAAAATTGTTGTATCTATGAGTGAGATATATTCTATAACATATCTTCTGATATTTTATTTTCCATTCGACAAAATTGTTGTATCTATGAGTGAGATATATTCTATAACATATCTTCTGATATTTTATTTTCCATTCGACAAAATTGTTGTATCTATGAGTGAGATATATTCTATAAAATAGCTTTTTTTAGACAGTCGTGTTGTATGTATGAGTGAAATATATTCTATAACATATTTTATTTGCATGAGGCAGTCTTACTGCGTTTACTTAACAGTCCTAAAACCACTGCATTCATATTTCATAATGTTAAAAACCACTACAAATTTAAAAACCGCTGTATCGCTATGTGATAAATTTAAACCTGTCTGTACAGGTATGTCATATATTTATAACAACAATTGGATTTTCAGGAACTAATTCTAAGTTTGTCACAGATCTCTGTCTGTCGTTCCTTTGAAAAACCACAGGGTTCTTTAGCTGACTGATCATTGATTGTTCACGTAATACGCGGTTTAACAAAGGTTCATTACGCAGTTATCCATCACATTTTATGTTTAGTTTTGTCCTGTTTATTTCTGGTTGATGTGGTACATAAATTGACTTTAATATCGATGACGTTAGTGACTTTAACCAAGAATAAATTACTATCTTTGAAAAGAAAGAAGTGTGAACTGGAATAGAAACGTATGTAGGTTCCCATTTCTTTAACGAACTTTCACCTGCTTACCAGATGCAATGAATAGAATCGAATCAAAGAACGAAGTACTTATCTCAACAATTATTAAAGCATTTCACAATTTCTTCGACTATAGTAGAACGTTTTGTGGAACGAAAAGAACTGACAGGTCATTCAGCCGACTCCAGTTAGGTCAATTTTAGTTAAAATTGCGAAATCTTTCAGCAAAAGTCAATAATATAAAAGCTATCACTTTACCTACGACGGTATATTTTACATGAGTGATATAAAAAATACCACTGTACCTGTAATGATATGTTTTACCTGTTTTTAATTATTAACAAAACTAAGATCCTCTTGCTTTAATTGGACTACTTACTAATGGACTCTATCTCATTCAAATGTTAAACAATGATTGATGTGCAGAAAAATCCCAATCTGCCACCCACTGAGTATGAAATAATAATAATAATAATAATAATAATAATAAATAATAATAATAATAATAATAATAATAATAAATATTAATAATGATAATAATAATAAATATAATAATAAAATAATAATAATAATAATAATAATAATAAATATAATAATAATAATAATAATAATAATAATAATAATGCAAAATACTACTACTACTACCACTATTACTACCACTACTACTACTACTACTAACAATAAATAAAATAATAATAATAGAAATAATAATAATAATAATAATAATAATAATAATAATAAATAAAATAATAATAATAATAATAATAATAATAATAATAATAATAATAATGCAAAATACTACTACCACTACCACTACTACTACTACTAATAATAATAATAATAATGCAACATTTGAATGTAGATAGGAAGGTAGCTGTTGATAGGTTGGTAGGTTGCTAGGTCGGTACATGCCAAGCAGACACAATATAATCTACCCAGCAGGAAGTCGCATTTGTGACTATAACTGTGATAAATTATGGTGTCATAAAATATAAGTAGTGTGTGTCTTATTTAAATATAATTTTCATACGTCTCATTATTAAATATTAAATTTCAGCGTTTTCATATGTCTATGTCCACAGGGGTTCGTTACAAAGAAAATTAGGAGTCTAACCTTTCGACTGCAAGAACAAACTTAAAGAACTAATAATGTTTTTTACCTTAAATATTTTCAGCATGTTTTTTATGTTTTCTAATTTTATGGTATTTGTTTTTGTAATCATATCATTATATGTCTTTATCTTACAGGTGTTGTCTAATGTTGTAAAGCGCTTAGAGGTTCTAAAAATTAGGCGCTATACAAAGTCCTCATTATTATTATTATTATTATTATTATTAACCTGTAACAAATATTCTCTCTTTATTAATGACGGTTACTTATAGAAGGCGCTTCGTTACAATCTTTACGGAAGCGAAACTCGAAAGACATCCCTTCCTATCTCTATGTTTATCTCAACATATTTTCTGCGATCATTTAAGGCCAAAATAATATTAAAAATTAAAAGGGATAAAAATGTAATACTAATACCGATCATGAGACATGATCCAATCATCTAATAATTTTTTTTATGTTTTATGGAAACTTTACGTTATCTTGTCATCATAATGACGTAAGACACAACCTTGTATCACAGCCATCGAAATCTCTTTTCCATTTTTGGGGAAAGCCTCGTTCTGATTTTACGAAAACAGAAATCATTATTTCACTAGACTCTTCATTAGCCAATGTTCCGATATGATAACCCTAAATACACTTTGGCGTATCACGCAGATATTTATGTTCTTCGGGTCTATGAATTTTATTTGATGCGGCGGCAAGTCACCGCATCCGATCAAAATTAATTTATTCAAATTCGATCACTGTTCCTACATGATCGAGACAAGGGGAACTTGAATGGACTGGTAAATAAGTAATTTTCTACTGCCGGTTCGTGTTTGTTTAGAGTGTCCTTTTGAAGTCTTACAAGGTATCCCTTTCAGTCAATTGCCTCCACCATTTTCGGCGGATGTACAATGCACCGCTGTTACACGCTATTGGCTAGTTGGCATTACATACCAAGGGAGACAACTCATGAAAATCCAACAGCTGTCGCTAGAACGAAGCGCTTAAATATCCGTTCAATCTGCCAAGGTGTAGATAGGATAGTCGTATTGGAACCTTGGCTAGCAAAGATGCTATGTAAGGGATACTAAAGCCCAAGCCTAGGGAAAAAGGAAGTGAAATGAAAACAGGACGCCTTAAATATGAGGCGCTAGGCGGATTTGTGAGTGTTGATCATATGAAAGCAAAGCATGCCAATTCACATTTTTTAAGTTGAGTAAAATTTATATCGTTAAGGCAGAATTTTATAATCTCTATGATGACAACACTTTTCTCAAGTAATGAGATCAAAACGTATCCGCTTGATGTAACTAGGCGGCAAATGGGCGTGGCTTTTGCATTTTTATCACCAAACTTTACATGACAAAATGATTTAGCAAATTGTGATATTTTTGTTTACAAAACAGTTTTATATTTGTCACAAATTAATTTAGATCATTACAAATATAATTACATCTATATTCATGGTCGTTTAATGAGATGTTTAACGCGTGTCACGCATTCCGACAGATGGAATTTGTGAAAAATATTCAATTCAGATCGAAATTTATGGGAAAAATTTCAGATTAAAAATCAAAATAAAAGCTACTTCTTAGTTATTTACTAACGTATGTTAATGTATTAAGGACATGTATTCCTTTGTAAGACGGAGAATCATCCAACATTTTAAGTATATCATTTGATTCTTTGAATTATTGTTATATCATCAAGTGCACTCAATATTTTCATATTTGGTGAATCGGTGTGTTTTATGTTCACTTCCCTTCTCTGATAGTTATCTTGCCCGGGGTTTTGCACCTCACTCGAAGTTTACCTGAATAGTACATCAATAGTAAGCACGTAAACTGTCGATGCCAACAGTTCCCTTTTTAATCAACAAGCTCTCTGTTATCAGCACAATGTCTTTTACAGTGTCTCAATTAATAGTCAGCCTAAATAACACCATGTCGTCAGTTATTAGATTACACCTCATGTAACAATTCACACTAACATAGCGAAATTCATCTGCTATACGGTAATAACTATCTAATGGGAGGGGGTGTGTGTGCGATTTTCTTCTGAGATACTTTTTTTCTTTTATCTCAAGACAACATTTTTTCTTCAAATAATATAATGGATATAATATGGTGTTATTTTGCTGTAAAGCAGAACATTTAATTCTTGGTCCGTAATATAACTGCGATAATCGCCCAATGTTTAGAGATACCGCGGCATACTGCGGCACCAAATTTTGCGTGGTACCCAGCTCTGATAAATTAGTTCATCATTCATTTTTTTTTTTATGATCATTTTGAAACTTGTCATAGAAAATGATCTTTCTCCCACAGACAGCATGACTCTCGTTGATTCAAGTGAATGGTGCAGTCTTAATGTCGGTAACGGTAAAGTCTTGGTTACGGTAATAAACACACCTACAACCTTTCAAAACCCTTGTAAATGTCGGGCTGCTTAATGGCTCTGGATGTACCAGCCTGTACCATTGACTGAAACGTAAGATCCGAAAAACCTCGAGTCCGTAGATCTGGATGTACCAGCCTGTACCATTGACCGAAACGTAAGATCCTAAAAACCTCGAGTCCGTACATCTGGATGTACCAGCCTGTTGTGTTTTTGCTTTTATTCATCAGTCTTATGCAAGGAACCAAAGTGCTTGCATTTTCTCGGAATTCTGATCTTAAGATATTTTTCAAGCCTAAAGATGTAATCTATCATAATACCTTATCTTAGTAGTGCGAAATAAAGAATAATTGATAGAAAGAATAAATGTGGAACATGCAGTTATTTACTGTGATGTCCATGACTATGCGTGTCGGTCAGTTTATACAAAATACACCTGAAGATTGTCTTGAAGTACTTCATTTTATATAACCTTCAGTTTATGTAATGTTGTCTACCACTGAACCTGAAAATACCAACTATTGTAGTCTGTTTGATGTTTTAAGAGACGTGAAAACTCCATCCTTGTATGAACAAAGGAGTAGGAGATTGTACACGGGAGGTCGCGGGTTCCAACCCGGGCTGAGTCATACCAAAGACTTATAAAAATGGTACTAGCTGCTGCCTCGCTTGGTGCTCAGCAATTAAGAGGTTAGTGTTAGGAGTGGTCGGCCTGGTGTCAGGGTAATGTGACTGGGTGGTACATGATGCTACATGTCTGCAGTATGATGATACGTCAGTGCTAGACATCACTACGAACTACCACCCTGCAGACATCGTAGTAATATGATTGAAAAATCGTTCAAGCTTAGTTGAAAACACACACACACACACACACACACACACACACACACACACACGATTTGCCTGTTGTACTACGTGTGTATACATATATGCATGGCAACAGGCGGTTAACCTGACGTCTACTATTATGTACAAATATTCAAATTTTCCTAGTGGTGCGATGCAGTTTAAGATTCTAGAGTTTTCAAGTAAAGCAAAAACTTTAATGAAACAAGTGTTCAATATCAACAAAACACCTCAGTGAAATCAATCAATATCTCATGGGTTGTGGAGAAAAGATGAATAACCCTTCAACAAGAAATGCTTTGAAAATGAATTTCACAAGGCTAAAAGTGTGATTATGGTTATGACGAACGACAGAGTAATCGTAATAGACAGACCTGAGGCATCGAAATTAATGATAGATATGGTGCTTTTTCCCTAATAATAATGTTTTGTTAAATATGTGTTTGGTTACATATGAGCCTTCATTAGCTCTTGATCAGACTTGCCGATGCATTCAGGGGGTTCTTCGTGCGAGTTCGTGGAAGTTAGAACGATCCCATAATTTAATCGAGAAGTTAACTAATTTGAACTGATTGCATTTTCTTTGGAAACCAGATACCAATCACCTCATATATGGTGACTTTGGGGGTGTGTGGGTATTTTAAGGTAATTTGTGTGCACACGCACGCACACAATCATATCTATCTATCTATCTATCTATCTATCTATCTTGGTCCAGGTTTAGAGGTATGGCCATTGGTCAGTTGCGTGTACAACACACGAGTTGCACAATACCAACTCATTATTGATATCGATTATTTTGTATTGTATGAAGTCTTTTGACTGAAAACAGGAAAGAATGTTAATTAAAGACTGTCTGGGAAGGAAGGAGAGGGTCAAAGTAATAACTTCTAAGGATCGGCGTACGCATGTGAGGTACACTATACTGAATAATTCAATGAGCTTTGTTTATTTCGGTCTATTAAAATTTCTATCGTTTTGTTTACTGATGAAAACGTGAGTAGCATATTAGCGTACTTTGAAAACAATTAGGTTAGAAGTTACTATTGTTCCGTACATAATCTTAAATTCGACTGAAATTGGCATTGACGTTTTTCGATTTGTCTAGCAATTTTCATGCTATATCAATTGTATAGCTAGGACGTATCAAACGTTTACGCGGAAACAGTAGCGTCGAACTTTCTTGCTCTTCGTACTCTAAATATAAAGATCTTTCACTTTGATGACTGTTCGGTCGTTTTTGACTACGTCATCGGAGTATTGTGATGTCATTGTTACGATGAAAATGTAACTTTGCCTTACCCTCAATTATGTTATGATGACAAGATGGTAGATAGACGAGCGCCCGGTGACACAAGACTATGTAAGCCGCCAAAAATATATTTAACCATTAAAATCAATAAAGTTTTTATAACAGTATTTTTCTTTTTGTAATCAAAGTAATAAGACATTCAAATAAAACTTCCACTCGTAGATGGCAGCATATGTTAGGCCATGACTCTCGGTCAGAACAAAGTTGTCTGATCAGACAGACCATCACATGTACAGCACAGAAATTATAAGTACTTCTGCGTTTTAGGTAACGCGTTTAAATAGTTACTTATCACGATCACAAGTTTTCTAAAGCCACCAGCCAGTGGCCTTGTCATCCAAGGCCCCTTCAAACGCTCAGTTTTACTAACTTGTTTTTTTCTTCTAATTCGCTACATTGTATGTTTATACCTGTCAGCCATTTTCCGTATTTTAGCTGCAGGCACAGATGATAATTTGCGGTCCATGACTTACACATGTTGGTGTAAATATCACGTGAAGTTCCACCTGATGACGTAAATACTTGCAAGCGGTTTTTCAAATGTTAAAGTATCACAGCAGTTCAGTTGGTACATAAAAGTCTGGCAAAGCTGGGTCAAAATTTGCACAGTGATCCTTGCAAAGAAAAGACAACTATTTTATTTGAAGAAAAAAAAACAAGCCTTATACAATTTTTGAACACTTCGAAATCATTAAGAATCAGTCAGATTTTGTCAAGATGGGGTTCCAAATATAGCGAGAGTACTCCATTATGCATACGTGTTAGTACATGTCACACGGGTCATGTAGGCATTCAACACCGATTATTTCAGTAATGTGTGTCATTTTTTTAGAAGTGGCAAGTATTCACTTCTTTTGGAGTCGCATACATCGATATTTCTTTGGAATGTCATTATTTAGACGCCGCGAGAGGTGCATACGACAAAATCAATGTTTTTAATTTCAATTTAATTTGAAATGAGTAATTGCGCTTACATGACCCACGTGACTTGTACTATAGTTGAGCGCCATCAAATATTGATACAGAATACTTGAGAGAAAGCATGACTTATATGCAACGTCATATATTTATAGGTTACTGCATTTGTATGGGAAAATATGAACGAGTTTTTTCAAATGTCAATTTTAAGTAGACCAAAATGCCATTTTTTTTTCGAAAGTTATGTCTAGCACGCGACTAAGTTCAAGTTTATCTGGGCGCGAGTTAATAATGTTGCTTTTGTGTAATGATGAATCTGCGCATGTGTATTTAGTTTGGTATACGGCACACCTTCAGTTATTTGGTTACGTGTAGTGTATTTTTGTTTACATAATTAAGCCTTAGGTGGAATAAGAAAATTAGCATATAATAAAAAAGGTTAAAACAGTTGTGTCTGAAAATATGAACTCGTTTTGTCGGATGGATATACTGCACTCCCAAGGTCGTGCAGCATTTCCATCCGAACAACTCGTTCATATTTTTCCATACAAATGCAGTAACCGATAAATACTGAACAGTATCAAAGCAACAGTAATACTTATCGATGGTTGATTACGCACAATCTGTGTCTGAAAAACGTGGATTCGGCAACGTTTGTATTCACAGTCTTTTCTTAATAAACAATGGATCATCACCTGTATCGACAGCATCAAGAACAAAGGAACATACATCTTCAAACATGAAATGCAAACAAAAATGTATTTTGGAAGGGACTTTTTGAAGATTATTTTCAATTTCTTTACCCAAACTCGATTGCATTAGTTACCATGAATTTATAAACTCAAATCCACGATTTGCCAGTTAAAACTGACAGATGATCAAGTATTCAAAGGAACGAAAGATTATGTATATCATGCAAAGAAGACGATTTAGGTGATGAATTTCATTGCATTTACAATTGTCTTTAATTCTAAACTGAAAGATGCAGCGACCTAAAAAAAATGATACTTCATAAAGCTAAATATATTACATTTTAATAATTTGCTAAATTTAAAAGGCATTGAATTTTTCAAGTAATGCGTGTGTCTGTGTGTGATTTGAATTTTTAACGTAGCTTTAGAAAACATTTTCAGTCATATTGCTACGATGTCTGCGGTGTGGCAGTTTATAGTGATGTCTAGCACTGGCGCATGAATGCGCACACATACAGCATCATGTCCCACCCAGTCACATTATTCTGACGCAAAGCCGACCAGTCCTAACACTAACCTCTTAATGCTGAGCGTCAAGCGAGGCAGCTGCAGGTACCATTTTTGTTAGTCTTTGGTATGACTCGGCCGGGGTTCAAAACCGCGACCTCCCGCATTCGAGGTGGACACTCTAACCAATAGGCCACTGGAGCTGTCTTTTAAGTAATGTAAAATTATAAGGGCTATGTCTAAATTCAATTGTTAGTAGGGAATGTCTAATTTTTTCAAGTATAATTCCACAAGTACCATTGATATTTAATGAAATATTTTTTAAAATGTTAAACAAAATCATTATGATCACCCAAAATATAACAACGTATATGTGATATGTTTATATATTGTTTGCATAACAATTAAAATCCAATATAAGGATGCCCAGATTATAACTATAGAAAAATTTGGCATAGTGTTCAAAGCAGTTTGTATTAGTCAAACAGTGTTGTAAGAACTATTTAACTTTATTGTCCAGAACACATTATTTCCAGTACTATAATGGTAACTAAATCAATAGCCACCAGTAAAAATGTGATATCAGTGTTACATGCGTGTTTATCTACTTTTGATTTACGTTGTACTCAAAGGTGGCATGAACAACAAGCATCAACTGTCTTTTCTAATTAACTCGACTGATATATGTTAAATTTGCTTTAATAATAGAAAGTTTTCAGTGCTTTAATAATAGAACGTTTTCAGTGCTTTAATAATAGAAAGTTTTCAGTGCTTTAATAATAGAACGTTTTCAGTGCTTTAATAATAAAATGGTTTCAAGTGCTTTCAACAATGGAAGATTAACTAATTACGCTTTATTGTTGTATCATGGACTAGAAAATTAAAATTAAAATGTTCACGAGATATTCTTTCCTTTCTAGAATTAGTTTAATATCTTCATATCTAAAGCGGTTGTAGGGTGAGTCCAAATATACAAACTTTTTGTCTTCTTCCAAGAATGGTTTGCTTTGCTTAAACTTAAGTTTTCAAGCCCCCTTTTGTCATTAATTTTGATAGTTTATAATTGATATTAATCGTTTTTCATGCATTATAAAAATCTACACATATTGCACTCAGCCATATGATATCTATATTAAAATATTGCATATCGCATCCAGCCACATATCGCACCTAGCGACACGTCACATATCACACCCAGCCACGCGCCACATATCGTACTCAGCCAGATGCCATATATCGCACCCAGCCAGATGAGATATATTGCTATATTTAAATCTGATCGTGCTTAATTTAGCAGGAGGAACGTATCAATGAGTTTTCAACATAACTCTTATTGTCTACTATTGTTGCCCTGGTAAGGTTAAAATGAATGCTTTATTTCCCACATTATCAGAGATTAACTAGATAGAATACTAATTGAACTTAGTATTTGCACAACATGTCTCTAAGCATGTCATGGCAATTTCACTTTAGGCATTTTGAACTTCACTGGAAAAGTTTTGCCGAAGATATAAGTAAGCCATTTAATTTTCTTGTAAAATGACAAGACTGATTCACACATTTGGACATTGATGATGATTCAAAACATGAATAGTACTGACTTAGTGAATTCGTCAAGGCTTCTAAACAAGCCCCGCCCCTTCTATTATATCATGTTGACGACAGCTAATGTTTCATTACTTAATTTGCTCAGAAAATGAAAATTCAAGTAGTTGGATCACAGCTAAAAAATGTTTATGATCGGTTTAGGATTTGACTGCTGTAATTTTGTTTAGATTGATGTAGATGAATAATGAAATTACTGTCAGCGCGCAAACAGTGCAAAGAGGAAACGGAATGTTTCACAGCAAAAGGATCAAAGAAGATAAATGTACAGCTTTTCTTTGATCAATTTAGGAAAAATACAAAGCTAACGTTTATGGAAAATTTGACACATTATCTTACCAATCTAATGATTTAAACTGCTTGCATTCTTTCAGGTTTTATTTTAAATTTATCACGGATTTATATTTTGTCGGTGTTATAATTTATATGTTTTTATTTACTTTAATTTTTATCTCACTCTTCATTCGATATGCTATTTCCCGTTCTTTTTTGTTTTAGTCCATTTGTCTAAAGTCTATTTTACTGTCTAACTTTTTCTAAATTTCATCTTGTCCTTTGTTTATTCAGTCTCTAATGCAAGTGGGTACAGAAGCTTAGTGAACAGTAGTAGTAAGGGGGGTCACCCTACGTACAATGGGAATTAGCATTACAGAGACCCCTGGGTCACTCTACGTACAATGGAAATTTAACATGGCGAAAAATCGTGGGTCACTCTACGTACAAGGGGAATTTAACATGGGAATAAATCGTGGGTCACTTTACGTACAAGGGGAATTTAACATGGAAATAGAGTTTGGGCTTGTTTAGGGACAAGGGGAATTGAACATGGGATTTTTTTTTTAAAAAAAATTTGTTTTAAAAAAAGGGGTAGGCAATTGAAAGGCTATCTCTTTTCGAGAAATATGGGGGGCCCTGAAAAGGGCCTTTGGGTTTATGTTAATGTATTCATTAACATAAAGGGCACCGCATTGGTCTTCTTGTTCTTAGGCTGCGTCTCACTGTTGGCCCGTAAATCAGCACTCTTTTCAGGCATCCTTGTCTTTCAACGTAGATCCTACGTATCCACAGGCTGGTGTTTGTCCTGTGGACAACGGTCCACTTGGATCGGACATACATCAGCATGTCCGTCCTAAACATCATGGAAGACACAAGGGTGGATGACTCAACTGTGGTCCACATCTTGAAGCGACGAGAACAGGTGAATCAATGCAGTGAACTGCGCTTATTTATAGGCAGAGGAAGGATTGAAACGGATTGAGTTCATTCACCAATCCGAACACGCGTTACAAAATTCAGTCAGCTCGCATCCAATCCGAAGAGAACAGTCTGTGACGTCACGTGGTCTATATAGATTCGTTAGCGCTTGTGTGCAGTCAATCTATGCGACAGTGATTCAACATGACGGAAATTAAGAAAACGATCCATTGGGGTGCACCAGCAGGGGAGACTGCCCAAGGGAACCCGGATTTACTTTCAGAAGAGGTGAATTGGGATTTTGTGGATTTTCTCTCCTCGCAAGAATTTGTTCCGGAACCTTCGTTACCTTCTTCATTACCGCAAGTGGAGAATTTTAGACAGAGGCAGAAAGAAGAATTGGAGAAATTTATGCAACGACAAAAGGAAGCGGAACAAGCTTTTCTCCTACAGCAACAGCAGCAAGAAGAAGAAGAGGTAAGAAAAAAACAACAACAACAACAACAACAACAACAACAACAACAAGAAGTAGTAGCAGCAGCAAAGAAACAGGAGGGTGAAAATCAAACGGTCACGGTACTGTTGGACATTTTAGCGGAGTTAAGAAGTCTGAAACAAATGTATCAGACTTCTTTATTACGACCGAAGAGAATACGACCTTCCCGAGCTAAACACGTCAACCCTGTGACTAAGCCTACCGTACCACCCTTAGTGATTTCAACCCAATCATCATCAACATTACGCAGTCCAGAAGTAGGCCTTGGCCGTGGCAAAGGCTTAAGGCAGTTAAAGTTGATTGCTTAAACTCAGCCCTACACCAAAATAAAAAGGCCCTTTTCAGGGCCACCCACGTCTCTCGAAAAGAGATAGCCTTTCAATTTGCCAATAACTCAAAAAAACAAAATAAAACAAATAAACAACCCATTTTACCCCTATAGTACGTTTCTTTGTATGAGTGCGTGAGTGTACGTTCTTATTTTAAAATCAAAACTCAAAGACACTTACCTTCTATCATTAATTTATTTTTTATCCATTGTTACAATCCAATTCACAATTCACAACAGAACACTTTAATAAAAAGTTCATTGACTTCTTCTTTCTCCTTGTTTAGTCTCTCTGTTTTTTGAATTTCTTCACCGTCACAGGCTTTTCCTCTTCTTCCTTCTCACTTTCTTCCCTTCTTCTTTTCTTCTCCTGTTTCTTTTTCTTCACTTGTCTGCTTTCTTCCTCTGAAGAATCCCTCTCTTCTTGCGAAGAATCCCTCTCTTCTTCTGAAGAATCCTTCTTTTCTTCTGACTCCTCTTGTTTCTTTTTTGGGCAATCTGGAGACCAATGTCCTTTTTCTTGACAATAATAACAAGTATCTTGACTTTTGTCTTTTTTAGCCCCTGTTTTTGTTCTTTTTTGACGGTCTGGACACTCTGAAGACCAATGCCCTTTCTTCTGACAGATATAGCAAGTATCTTGACTTTTATCTCGAAAGGAAGGAGAGTAGTCCGTGGGCTGGTCTGAAGAGAATTTTCTAATGACCCCTCGCAAAGCTCTGACGAAACGTTCGATTTGGTTAGTCTCTTCCATCGTTGTGCTCGGCTTGAGAGTGAAATGAATAGTGAAAGGACAAGACACACACCCTTTTATATACGCTGGTCTGCCATGACTATAAATTAGTCTATGGTGTTTAAACTTGAGTTATTTGACGTTTTGCACTCAAGATGAAACGATCATATTCATTCGAGAAGAAAGAAGAAGAAAGTAAGAGGCAGAAACGTGATCTATCGCCTCGAACCAGGGCTGAAATCTTGGCACAAATTCATGCCAGTGATTTTGAAGAGGACATGAGTGAACCAGAATCCGAACCCTCTAAACCAAGTTCACCACCCTTAGTCAACCCTGAAAAGTACTATTCCATTCGAGAGACGGAAAAGCGCTCCTCTAGAAAATTTAGAACCACGGCTTACACCTACACGGTGAAGTTTAAAGATTTCAAGGCCGACGTACCATTGGAGAAAGCAGAAGGGTTCATCACCGAGATGTGGGATTCTTTGCTCACCGCACTCAAGCGACAATGTCAACCCAAAGAAGACGATCGCTTGACACTATCCATAGATCACGACGGTTTGAAATCCCCTGTTTGGATCGAGTTTAGCAGACCCGCAGAACTAACCCCTTCCAAAGTCATGGACAAGATTCAACACGTACAACAATCTAATGACCAGTTTGACATCACCGATGGTAAAGCCACACTGAAAATGGCCCACGTCTCTCCTCCTCAAGGGACTGGACGCAAGAAGATGTTATTGGTGGACGACCTTCGCAACACCAAAACAAGTATCGTTCGAATTAACAACCCTCAAGACCAGATGTGTTTAGCTCGAGCCATCGTGGTGGGACGAACCTATGCCAACAAGAACGACACGGTAGAATGGAAAAGAACCTGGAACACTATTCAACGTTCCGATCGAGCCAAACAACGAAACGAAGCAGAACTCCTGTTACAACAAGCCGGACTGTCCAAAGACACACCCTGTGGCATTCCTGAGATGCAAAAATTGCAAGATGCCCTAGCTCCACGATACACCTTGAAAGTGCACCCTCAAGAAATGCGTGGGTCTCTGTTGTTTCGAGGCCAAGATTTTAAGGATGGAAAATACATTCACCTTTATCATCACGATGAACATTTCGATACCATTACCAGTATCACCGGATTCCTGGGATATGTTTATTATTGTGAGAAATGTGACTATGGTTATAATAATCGAGAGCAACACAAACATTGTGGACGGAAATGCTCAGGATGTTTGGCCTCTCCACCCTGTCTGAGCGAAGAACCAGTGCCTTGTTTAACTTGTCTGCGCACGTTTGTCAGCCCTACCTGTTACCAACAACACTTGAAGACGCAAGGTTCACAGAAGAAATGTGCTTGTCAACTGCTGAGATTGTGCCCTACCTGTGGACAAGGCATACTTACCAATAAGGCCAAGGCACACGTATGTCGAGGAAAGAAAAAATGTCACATTTGTCACCACATCGTGGACTTGGAACACGAATGTTACGTGCAAAAATACCACCCCCCACCAGAGAAAGAGGACGGTCACAAGAAGAAAGGCAATTTCATCTTTTTCGATTTCGAATGCATGCAAGAGACTGGCATTCACATTCCTAATTTCTGCGTGGCTCATCGAGCGTGCGAGAAGTGTATTCAAGAACCTATCTTCAGTCATTGCCCTCACTGCAGCAAGATTCCTGGAGGACGTGAAAAAATCTTTCGGGGACCAAACACGTTAGCCGATTTCGCCCAATGGGTTTTAGACCCCATCGACAAGACGTGGAGCCAAGAGGACATCGAACGTTACGGAGATTGTCATCGTCATGCCACGGTGATGGCTCACAATTTTTCCGGATACGATGGACAGTTTCTTTTGAGGTACTATACGGAACAAGGCACCGAACGTCCTAAAGTGACTTTGAACGGAGCCAAAATCGTTTTCATGCAAGTGGGACAAGTGCAGTTTAAAGATTCGATGAGCTATTTGGCCATGCCTTTGAGTCGAATGCCTAAAACGTTTGGAATGACAGAAATGGCTAAAGGGTACTTTCGACACTTTTTCAATACGGAAGCCAATCAACACGCCGTTCTACCCCATTTACCTGAGGCTCACTATTACGACCCCGACAACATGCGTACCGAACAACGAGAAGCTTTCTACGCTTGGTACCAGGCTCACACCTCGGACCCTTTCGACTTTCAGGAAGAAATGCTAAAGTATTGTCGTTCCGACGTGGACATTTTACGGCGTTGCTGTGGAAAATTTCGAGAACTGTTCATGGAACACGGAGGGGTCGATCCTTTGAAAGAAGCTTACACCATTGCCAAAGCGTGTTCCTTAGTGTATCGACAACGATTCATGCCTGAAAACACCGTGGCTGTCATCAGTCCTCAAACGACCCACTTTGTCAAGCGTCAATACTCGGTCAAAGCCCTACGCTGGTTACATTACTTGTGCGACAAGGAAGACAAGTGGGTTCAGCATGCCCGCAACGGAGGGGGCGAAAAGACCATCGGAACGTATTCGGTCGATGGCTGGGACTTAGAAAACCCCAAGATCGTGTACGAGTTTAACGGTTGCTTATTTCACGGATGTCCCGTCTGTTACCCTGACCGTGGCACTAAAAATCAGTTTTTGCAACGAACCATGGAAGACTTGTACCAGGACACTTGTCAGCGACGCCGAAAGTTAGAACAGGAAGGATACCAAGTGGTGGAAATGTGGGAACACGAGTACGATCACCGTATGAAAACCGATCCCGAGTTTAAACGCCTCGTGGAAAGTTAGCAGTTCATGGACCCGCTGAACCCGAGGGATAGTTTGTACGGAGGAAGGACCAATGCCACCTCTGTACCAAGCCGACGAAGAGAAAGGAGAAGAAATCAAATACTTGGACGTGTGTTCGCTGTATCCCTACGTGTGCAAATATTGTCGCTTTCCTGTAGGGCACCCGCAGTTGTTCACGGAACACATCGACCTGAAAAACATTCGACAATACGAAGGCTTGATCAAATGTAAAGTTTTGCCTCCCACGAACCTATACCATCCCGTCTTACCTCACCATTGTCAAGGCAACCTGATGTTTCCCTTGTGCCGTACTTGTGCCGAAACGTGCAACCAAGACCAACCTTGTCAGCACACCCAGAAAGAACGTGCCTTGACGGGAACCTGGGTCAGCGTAGAATTGTTCAAAGCTCTGGACATGGGATACCAACTGTTAGAAGTGTACGAAATTTGCCACTTTCCCAAGACACAACAATACCACAAGGGTGACCCTACTCAGAAAGGCATTTTCGCCGACTACGTGGATGCCTTTTTGAAACTGAAGCAAGAAGCCAGCGGCTATCCGTCCTGGTGTCACACTCCCGAAGACCAAATAAAATTCAAAGAGAAATACTACGAACAAGAAGGCATCTCTTTAGACCACATCGAGAAAAACCAAGGCAGGCGATCGTTTGCTAAAGTGATGTTAAATTGCTTGTGGGGTAAAATGGCACAACGACCGTGTTTACCCAAGACGGAATATTTGACAGAACCTTCCCGCTACTTCCAGATGATTCACGACAAAAACAAATACATGAAACACGTGGACGTCGTTCGCGAGGATTTAATCTTGGTCAATTACGAAGAAGATCTGGACTTTGTACAAGACGACCCTTTTGGAAATGTCATCATTGCGGCTTACGTGACAGCCCATGCTCGCTTAGAATTGTACGAGGCTTTAGAACTGTTAGAAGAACGCGTCCTGTACTTTGACACGGACAGTTGCATTTACATCCATCACCCGATTCAACATCACCCTGACATCGAAGGAGACCGTTTAGGAGCCTGGACAGACGAGCATCCCGACGACAAGATTCTAAGTTTCGTCAGTGGCGGCCCCAAAAATTACGGCTACGAATACCGGGACAAACAAGGAGAAGTGCACACGACGTGCAAAGTGAAAGGACTGACTCTGAATCATCGTACCAGTCGAGTGGTAAACTTTGGGGTATTGAAAGAAGCCTTACAATCGGGAGAGGATGGAAACTTTAAAGTGACCACCTATCAACCGAACAAGATTGTACGTTTACCCACTCACCACATCGTCAGTCGGCCCTTGGAAAAAGTCTATCAAATCGTGTACCAGAAGCGAGTGCGACTTCCCAATCACTTTACGTTGCCGTATGGACACATTGGTATAAAACATTGGTTGTAAGAGGATAGTTACCCTACCAGAAAGATGACTTCGCCACAGCAAGAATCGAGTGAGAAACCCGATGAGAACTCCAAGTTCAAACCCTACCATTTTCCAGTCTTCTTACCTGACTATTGTGATTGTGCCCATCGATTGGACACGTTTCAGAAATGGCCTACGGATAGGGAAGGATTACCTTCTTCGCATGTTTTAGCTAGAACAGGATTTGTCTACTTGGGACCCGAGTCAGGATTGGGATAGGAAGTACAGTGTTTCGCTTGCGGACTGAAGTTACGAATGGATCTATGTATCTATAAAGATTCAGCTATTCTGGAACATACTCGATGGTCTCCGCACTGCCCTTACCTTTCTATGGCCTTTCCGCCCATCACACTACGGTACAATGTTGACGGTACCTTAGAGACGGTACCTTCCAGAACAGGACATAAAAAACGTAAAAAAGGAAAGATGTACAAGCTGGAGACTGCATTGCGACTAGTATAAAATGGGGGTTATGGTCAAGATCGATAGTTCATTGTGACTACCAAGACCGAGCGAACAAGATGAATACTTTCAGAGGAACACAGAACAAGTTGTTTAGAAAGGCACAATTCAAGTGTGAGACTTCGGAAGTGGAATGCGATTGTGAGCCTTGCGATGGATACGATGCTGTACCTTGTGACCTGAGCGATGGCGTAAAGCATCATGGGAACTTTAGTGTACCTACCCCTATCATGGAAAGTGATGCTGTGCGTGTCAAACCTGTGGGATGCGAAAGTGATGCCGCTCGTCCTCTTGGACATTTTACTGAGTTTCGTTTTAAAGGGGAATGTTCACCTTCACGTCTACCCCCTTACGGATGTCATCCAGCCCTGAGCAAACTCCTGTTCATGTCACCCAACCCTCATCGAAACGAACCTGTGAAAGACGAATATTCGTTTCCTGTGCGTTTGTCGGAATACTGCGACTTTGAAAATCGTCTTCAATCGTTCAAAGGAAAATGGCCTAAGTATCTGGGAGGACCGACCCCCGAAGAATTAGCCAGAGCCGGATTTTTCTACTTGGGCGAAGGAGATAAAGTCAAGTGCTTCAGTTGCGATGTGTCACTTCACCACTGGGAACCGCAAGATTCGGCCTACGTAGAACATGCTCGATGGTCACCGAATTGTCATTACTTACCCTTAGTGGGACCGAGACATTGAAGTAACTTCTTACCATAATCTGTTCATGGATACTTTACAAGAGAACATTAGTGCTTTGCCTGTGGAGTTGAGAGAACGCATTTACCGACAGCTGGTCAAAATACAAGTGAAACGTAAAGAACAATTGCATCCGTTACGTCACCGGTGTTTGAACCACTGGTACCTGAAGGCTATACAAGGATTGATTCAATTGAAAGTGTTCCATCGGACAGACATTGATGAACGATCCTCTAGTTTTAAAAAGGATTGGTTTGGTATGGATGATTCTACCTACATCATTGTAAACGTACTGCATCGAATTCCAGAGGAAGAGTTAACGAATTACCAACATCTTGAACACAATGTCAACTTGGTGAAAGAGGAAACTTCTGAACGAATTGTAATGTGTAGATTAGTGACTGAACGATTTAAATTCGACACTGAAGTAAAAGCATGTTTGTGCAAACAGTACATTTCTTGTGTCAGACCAAAGAGGATTTAGTATGACCTATTCATGGATACTTTGCTAGAGAACATTCGTGCTTTGCCTGTGGAGTTGAGAGAACACATTTACCGAGAACTGATCAAAATACAAGTGAAACGCAAACTCAAAGTGATTCGTCCGTTTTTAAATTATGCTATGTTCCAAAGTACAAGAAGACTGATTATGAGTGGATATTACATTAGGCACAAAGTTAAACGAGGCTATTGGCCACCACCCAACGATTCCAAAAACAGTGTATATACTTATGGATACTTTACAAGATAACATTTTGGGCTTGCCTGAGGAGTTCAGAGAAAGGATTTACCGAGAGCAGTATTGCTTCCGAAACAAAGAGACTATAAAATTAGGCTGCCATGCTTATGTCGCAAGTGATTGAACAGATTCGTGGAAGGAACTCAATGACCATATTCAAACCGTGGATCATTACCATCGATTATTACAAGAACTGTATCCATTCAATTTGGGACGACAAGTGGTGTGTGTCTTAGTGACTTGTTTTCTGGGATTTCGTTTACCAGCCGATTCTTTGTGGACTCTTTACGATCAGTACTTACCACCTCAATGGCCTTAAATGGTCACGAAAAACTCCTTTTGCTCAAAGCCTTGCGTTTTCATCTGGATACTTCTCGACCTCAACAGGAAAAAAAGATTCGTCAACTTTTAGCTACCCAAGACGTGTATGACGATGTGTGTGTAGCTTGTGACTTACACCCCCATTGGACAGATGTTCGTGATTGGAAAAAGGGGGGTTTTGAGGCTTGGACCCAAGAAGTGGCCCAGTATGCACAAGAGTTGTTCAAGGAAAAAAGTTACTTTTCAACCTGTGTTAGTGACGGTGCCAGAAGAACCCGTCACCGAGAACAACCACTCGCTTCAGGACAGGACTGTCATGGACATGCCTGAAAGGTCATTCCGGGAGGACACTTGTGTGACAATACCTCATGTACAGACTGTAAGAACATTACACACTGTCCCTAGGACATCTTGGTTACCCAAAATATGTTGTACAGAGACTTGTTTATATTCCACTTTGATCGTTTTGATGTGTTTTTTATTCCTGTACATCACTATTTGGGTTTTATGTATTTTTGTCTTTCGTGTTCATATTTGAAACATTCAATAAACGTGTTCTGAAAAAGTATATAAACTCTTGTCTTGTTTGTTTTTCGTGTCACAAGTGACATTTCTCACACAATGGCTACCTCTGCTGTCTCTGCTCCCTCTTCCTCTACTGTCAAAGTCATCGACGAACACTTAGATCGTGCCAGTTGGGAGGCTTTGTATCTTCGCCATCCCTTTAACATGCTCATTGCTGGACCTAGCGGTTCAGGCAAAACCGAATTCGTCAAACGTTTGATCGAACATAAACATCATTTGATCGATCGGCCACCTCAACGGATCGTGTGGTGTTACAAAGAGTGGCAATCGGCGTACAGCCTCTTGCGAGAAAGTCAAGGCGATTCCATCGTGTTTGTGGAAGGCATTCCTAAAGAAGACGACGGCATCGTCTCTGACTCCCGTCAAACCCATTTGGTCATTTTCGACGACATGTTAGGAGAAGACGAAGAAGAAATTAAACTGTGGTTCACGCGCAAAGGGCATCACCGTAATGCCAGTGTCGTTTACATCACCCAAAATTTGTTTCAACAAAGTAAAGCCCATCGCACCATCAGTCTCAATGCGCATTACGTGGTCTTGTTTAAAAGCCCTCGAGATAAATCGCAAGTGCAAGTCTTAGCCAAACAGTTAGGAACGCCTTGGCTGACTCAGGCGTACGACGATGCCACTCAAACGCCACACGCCTATTTACTCGTCGATTTGAAACCTACGACCCCCGAGGATTTGCGATTTCGTACCCACTTGTTTCACCACTGGTGCCAAGACGGAGGGCCTGTCCTGTACACGTTTCCGTCCTCGACTTCATTTCACTCCCCATCAAAAAATCTATAAAAACCTCAAACCCTTTTTCGTCTGTCTCACACAGTGTGAACATGACGTCCCTTCAGTCGCATCTTCCCGTCAAATTGATTCGTGCTTGTATGGCATCAGTCGAGAAAAAAATCCACAAACACGAGCTCGTGTCTTAGAAGCTAGTCTCAGAGAAGTCTTACGATGGTTCACGGTGACGGCACGTCAATTACTCCAAGGAATCATTCAGATTCCTCATCAAACCAAACGCTTTTTCGATCGAAACAAAGTCGCTTTGGTCCAACTGGCCGATCCCCGCATCGACACTCAAACCAAAAAACAAATCATTTTGAAACCTGGAGGGAGCGGTACTCTAGGAGGGGTCATCATTCGCTCACTCTTAAGATGGGATCCTAATGCCCCCAAAGTTATCCCCAAGACAAAAGTCCAACGAAGCCCCAAGAAGAAAAAGAAAAAGACCAGGTCCCCAAGGAGAACTTCTCCAGTGGCAGGACCCTCCTCTGACCAGACACGACCACCCCGGAAAGAGAAAAGAAGCCCCCAGAAAAAGAAACAGAGAAAAAGTCCCCAGAAAAAGAAAAGCCCACAGAAGAAAACTAGTCGCAAGAGAGGCACTTCGGCCAGGACGCAACCTTACATTCGCAAACCACGATCTGCCACGGCAGTGACTACGTCTCCGGCATCCTCACGTTTGTCCACTTCTCCGTTGATGACACCAGGAACTGAAGAGTACTTGGAGACGTTGATCACACCAAGAACTTCTCCGTTGATGACCCCCAAAAGAACTTCCCCAGTGGCAGGACCCTCCAATTTAGCGGCAGTGGCTGCTGCTCACAAAGTACCTTCTCCCAAAATCAAAGTGCATGAAAGATCGGGCATGTTACAAAGTTTACTGGATTTGTCCAAGCAAGAACTGGCTCGATTTAGTCCGTTGCGTACCCCTGCACGACGTGTCATGCCTGTCCTCAAGTTGATACGACGTAAAGACAATCAGTGGCGACGCGTTCCAGTATAAAAAAGGCCTGTGACCGAGTAGGTATTAGTGTTTTTTTGGTGCTCCTGAAGACTCAAAGATGTCACCCTCCAGAAAACCCCAAGGAAAGAAAAGGAAAGGACTGCCACCACGTTTAGCCAAACATGGGGACATGTTATCTGTCCTGTCCAAAGCTTCTCCACCCCTACGAAAAAAACTCATTCAAACGGCCTCCAAAGAGGTCATCGATACCGTGTGCGAATGTTGTTTGAACGTTTTGAAAGGCACGATTCCTTTGTCCAAACACCAGAAACAATGCTTAGGCAAACATCGTCACGTTCTTCGCCAAATGGTTCGAAAGAAAATTCCCATTCGTCAAAAAAAGAAGATGTTGGTCCAACGTAGAGGCATTTTGCCTCTCTTGTTAGGCCCCATACTGAAAGGAGTCTTGGGAACCATGTTGGGAGGACTGGTGGGAGCAAGATAAAAAGGCCTTCGGAAGTCCCAAGATCTCAGAATCGACCCCTGACAACCCCATGGAAGGACGAAAACTAGCTTTAGTGCCTTACAAACGATGGATGGAATACCATCGGTGGCAAGAACAACGCACCCCGCATTTACCTCCCAATCCCAATTTGAGCGAGATGTCCCAGTTACAACACGAATTGCAGTTCTTGATGGATCGCCAAGATTTGTCCGAAACAGAAAAATCGCAAAAGTACGGTCAACTCTTGCAACGACTGCAACTCTTTCACCAGAAAGCTTTAGACGAAACAGCTCTACCCACTCTGAAAGATTTTAAGACCTTGATGAAAAGTCCAGCACCATCACCAGTACCAGTACCAGTATCACCAGTACCAGTGACCAAGACAGAAAAAGGAAAGAAGAAGAAGAAGAAGGGTTTCAAACTCCACCAGAAAAAGTACGCAAGTTAACAACACCACCTACCTCCAGAATTGGATGGATTAAAAAGATGATGGCCACCCCTTCTTCATCACAAGAGAAAAAGAAAGTGAAGACAGAAGTGAAGACAGAAGTGAAACAAGAACCGATATCCCCCGGTCAGACATCCTCCTCCTCTTCAACACCTATTGCCGGTCGCATACGCAAAGCATCGCAACCCAAGAAAATACCCCAAGAGAAAAAGAGTAGCCTCTTCCAAGAGTGGGTGCCTTATTAACACACCAACCAACCAACACAAAAAAAATAAAAAATGGAAAAAGTCTTAGCCAGCATTTACTACGATCCCTCCCATCCTGCAGGTTACGCAGGAGTTCAAAAATTGTATCGTGCTGCCAAAACGCGACTGAAAAGTCTCCGTTTACCTCAAGTACAACGATGGTTACAAGAACAAGCTACCTACACTTTACACAAACCCATTCGACGCAAGTTTGCCAGAAGTCGCACCCGAGTGGAAGGCATCGATCATCAATGGCAAGCCGATTTAGCCGATGTCTCTCATTTGGCCAGCTACAATCGTGGCTACAAATATTTGTTTTGTGTCATCGACGTCTTTTCCAAATTTGCCTGGGTCGTGCCCTTGACTTCCAAATCGAGCAGCGAGTTAGTGCGAGCCCTGCAACGGGTGCTGAAACAAAGCGGTCGTCACCCTCTTCGATGGCAAACGGACAAAGGCACCGAATTTTTTAACCAAGCTTTCCAAAAAGAATTAAAGAAACGTGACATTCATTTTTTTACCACCGAGAATCCCGAAACCAAAGCCAGCATCGTGGAACGTTTTCAACGCACTTTGAAAGAACGCATGTGGAAATATTTTACGCATCACCACACTCTGAAGTACATCGACATCTTACCGCACCTGGTGCAAGCGTACAAACAATCTTACCATCGAAGCATCGGACGTGCCCCGCAAGACGTGACTCCCGAGAACGAAGTGTTGGTGTTTGAGTACCTGTTTGGTACGTCCCCGACGAGGGCTGTCCCCAAGAAAAGTGGAGAGTTGGTCGTAGGAGATTGGGTGCGCATTGGCAAAACCAAACGCACTTTCGACAAAGGTTACTTACCTAACTGGACGACCGAATTGTTTCGCGTCACTGGACGAGTGCATGGCCGTCATCCTGCCGTCTATAAATTGGAAGCCATCGCTGACAAATTCTATGCAACCTTTGAGAAAGTTCTAAAAAAACGTGTCACCATCGAGTACCACAAACTGTCTCACCGTCTACTCATCAGATTTGATAGTGAGGATAGAAGTATACGTATTAAATTTTGCCCTGGATTGTATGACATTTTGGGTGGAGACCTCAATTTGGTCACGGATAAGCAGACCAAACAAATTCACATCGCAGAGATTGACAACAACTTGTATTTTGCGAGGTATTTTCGTTACCCAGTAGAACTGAACCAAGGACTGAATTTGATCTTCGTGTACTCCGATGTGGTGGAGTACAACGTGGTGGGACACACCTCCGTGCCGTTACTGCGTGTCATTCCTTTCAAAGTAAATTCTGCCATGGCCACTGACGAGGAAGGTGGAAACACTTACCACGTCCATCGCGAATTTGTCCATCCTCACTATTTGCCTGTCAGCAAGTCGTATTTGGACACGAACAACATTGCTATAAAAGGAGATTTGGGACAAAATATTCCATTCACCAAAGGAAAAGTCACGGTGAAACTCCATTTTCGAAAACTGTTCTCTCACGACTCGTAAGTAAGTCATGTATCCAGTGTACCGAGGTGTTGCACGACAGCGAGGACACGGTTTAGGAAACATGTTAAAATCCGCCTTTCGTTCGGTGGCCCCGGTGTTGAAACCGATGGTGACACGCGGATTGCACACTTTGAAAGATGCGGCACTGACGCAAGGCAAAGAATTTCTCCAAAATGTCTTAATCTACAAACAAAACCCTAAAGAAGCATTCATGAGGGCTGGCAAAAATGTCTTGCTGCAAACGGGCAAAGACATTTTAGGTCGACGAGACACACCTATAAATGCTCTGCACGCTACCGAATCAAGCATTCAGCAAGGACAAGGCAGAAAGAGACGACGAAGAAAACACCCTTTCACCAGACTTCAAGCGAGAAAGATCAAGAAAAGAAGAAGAACCGTTCGAGACTTAGACGTTTTCGATTATTGAGACACAGCAACAAAAAAAATGATGCACCGAGAGTCTTGCGCCTGTTCCAAGACGGAACTGGATCTGTTTGCCATGCCCCCCACCATGATGACGATGCAAGAATCCCAATGGGTGGAATTTCATCCCGTCTCCTCATTGGCCGATTCCGCTCCCATCGAGTTTGAAATCAAAGGACAGCCCGAAGATTACATCGATCTGAATAGCAGTTACTTGTACTTGAAAGTCAAAGTTCTAGATAAGACTGGAACTAGTATAGACGGTAACGAGAAAGTAGCTCCCGTCAACAATTTCATGCATTCCTTGTTCAGTGGAGTGGACTTGTACTTGAATAACAAACTAGTCAGCAGCAACATGGATACATACCCTTACCGTGCCTACCTGGAAAATCTCTTGACGTACGGAATAGACGCCAAGAACACCCATCTCAATGCCTGCGTGCTATGGGAACCTGACGAAGCGGGCGAATTCGATAAAAAAAAAACTTGAACCTGACCCCAAATCAAACATAACCGTCAATGAGGGATTTATAGAACGAAGAAACAAAATCAAAGATGGAAAGAGTTTAGAACTGATGGATCGTTTGCATTTGGACATGTGGTTGCAAGAGAAATATTTGCTGAACGGAGTCAATGTCCGCTTGAGACTGAATCGGAGCAGTACCGCTTTCCATTTAATAGCTGATAGTGACGATTACAAAAGCAAAATCGAGGAGGCCAAACTCTACGTACGACGCGTGGAAGTGTTACCTAAAGTGGGAAATGACATCAGTCAAACGTTGAGCAGAACGACCGCCAAGTATCCCATACGACGCGTGGAAGTGAAAACGTTCACCATTCCTGCTGGACAGCATTCCATGATCGAAGATCATCTGTTTCAAGGACAGTTACCCAAGCGTTTAATCCTTGGTATGGTCTCGAATTCAGCCTTCAACGGAGCCTTCGCTGAAAATCCTTTTGAGTTTAAACACTTTTTTGTGAAGAAAGTCGAAGTCAGTCGCGATGGCAAGACCTTGTGTACCCGACCTTTCGAACCTGTCTTTAGTGACGACGAGACTAAGATGAATTACTTAAGGTCGTACTTGTCCCTGTACGAAGCCACCGGCCAGTTAGGAACCAACACCAGTCACGGCATTACGTACGAAGATTACGCAGGAGGTTATGCTTTGTGGGCTTTCGATTTCACTCCAGACCAAGGCAGCGACGAGGGACATTTCCACCCTATAAAATCTGGCCAGATTCGTGTGGAACTTCAGTTTGCAAAAGAACTGCCAGCAACAGTGAACGTCATCCTGTATGCCGAATTCGATAATACCATAGAAATCAACAGTTTGAGAGAAGTCATTCTAGATTTTTAGAAGCCATGGAAGACTGTTATCCCTCTTTACCTAGTGGAGAAACTTTAAAGATGGAATGTGAGGAGACCGCGGAAGGAGAAGAATCTCAAGACAAAGATGAAGAAGTTGTCATAATGAAGTCAAGATGGCCAGAACAAGAAGCCCATTTAGTCTCCTGTTTTGCCAAACACTTGGTCGAAAAAATGACGGAATTGATCAAGAAAAATTGCTATGGATGTCAAAACGCTCATCCCAGTCAAATTCAACACGATAAATGTCTGATGTTAAGTCAAGAAGAAAAATTGGACGAGTATCTGGACGAGGCTTGGAGTCTCATCTCGGACGAAGACGTGTTACACCAGTGGTATAAAGACTTGCGTGAACATTCTTGTCCACCATTAACCACTCAAGAGATCCATCGTATCGAATCTCTCCTGAATCAGAGTGAGGAGACGAAACGAAGAAACGGTTATTTGTCAGACATTTTCAAGCAAAAAGTCAGGATCGAATTGACGACTTATTATTACCTGTGAAGAAGAAAAAACAACACAAATGGATACCTGGGAACTTTATTACCTTTTGAACCACAGTTCGTATACGTCTTCTTGGAATCCTGTTGTCTGTGCTAAAGATGAACTCCCTCATCGCAAACCTCAAGACCATCTAGCTTACGTGATCAACACGGACGACAGTCATCTCCCAGGAACCCACTGGGTAGCCGTCTACTTTCCTCAAGAAGGATGTGTGGAATATTTCGATTCGTACGGATTGCCTCCTTTGGAAGACGATATCATCGACTTTATGAGAAGAAATGCTCAAACCACCCGATTCAATAATGTGAAATTACAAGGCACAGATTCCTTGGTGTGTGGACAGTACTGTGTGTATTTTCTGCATCATCGTAGCCTTTGCTATTCCTTAGAACATTTAGTGACTCATTTTGATCCTCGTTCTTCTTCTAGAAACGATGTGAAAGTAGATCGATGGTTTTGTGACCATTATGCTTATCTTTTGTCTCAAGCTAGGAAACGTAGTGTCCATCAATGGCCTAATGATTTCCAACAGTGGAAATCACAATTTCATTCACAACGTTGTCAGCCCTGTTTAAAGTAGACTGTATTTGAAGAAAAAAATGTTTGATGTTATCATGTTGGATTATTGTTTAAAATATGTTAGAGTTGTTGTTGGTTAGTGTTAAGTGATTTTTGAATAAAAAATGTTGTGTTTTTAAAAAAAATGCCTTTGTGGTTTGTTTAGCTATAAGAATGTTGGATTCATGCTCTTTGACTTCTTACTATCCCTCTCATGACACTCACTGAACGTTGCGGCTCGAAATCCGTGTGGGGGATGTTTTCCTTCACGTCCGCGCTTTGACTTTAAGAACCGGGGTTGTTTCCAGTCTAACCATCCATTGTTGACTCATCCTCCTAAGAAGATGTGTTCCAAACTAGCTAAGCTAAACGAAGCCTACGTGAATTTGCATAGGGTCAGACACAGTCTGATACCGAAGCCAGAAGAAATAGAGAATGTGAGAATGTTAAAAATCACTGAAGACCTGATAGAAGAGCTCTTCAGAGAAGAAATGAACAGGGAAAAAGAAGAATGGACAGAGAAGTACAGACTTCAGAGACAGCAGCAACAGCAGCAACAGCAGCAGCAGCAGCAGCAGCAACCTGAAGCTGAGAGAGGCTTTGTCGATTGTCGTATCGACACCAAAGAGTTCTTCTTCTCTTTCCGAAGAAGCAGACCTATCGCCAGAAAGTCTATCCTCAGAGGACATCGCATTCTTAGAAACTAAAAAAGAATGCCATAGCAAACAAAAAAACCCCAGCCCTTTTCAGGGCTACCCAATACTCTAGAAAAGAAATAGCTATTGATTTGCCAATGTGTGTAGGTAGAGTAGTGTGAATATAAACACTAACTCTTTCTTAAAAAATGTGAGGGTATGTGTTTGTGAGTTTGTGTGTTTGTGTTTGTAAGTGCTCACGTACGTTGGTGTGGATAGTAGATTAAAATCATGTTTTTTTTTTTGGTGTTTGAGGTGTATATTTGGAGTTAGATTGGATTGCTTTGCGTATGTAAATAGTCTATTGAAGTGATTTATAAAAAATTTTTAAATAGTGATGGGTAGCATAAAAAGTGAGTGAGTGTTTCTTTTAGGTCGGCGCGTTGTTGTTTTGGGTCATGATCTAGGTAAGATCAATTTTATGTTTTTAGGGGGATGTTTTCCATCACGTCCGCGCTTTCACTATAAATTGAAACTCGTTCGGCAGTCTAGCTACCCTTGTTGATTGATCAACACCAAAAATGAACACGAGGCTGGAGAAACTGTTGGAACTTCATGTGCATCTGGAATATGCCAGGCGCATATTAAATGAACTAGCCGCGGAAGCCATTGTGGAAGAGGGAAGGATAAAAGAGGAGGAAAGAAGAAACAAAGAAGAGGAGGAGAGAAGATATAAAGAAGAAGAGGAAAGAAGATACAAAGGGGAGGAGAGAAGATACAAAGAAGAGGAGGAGGAAAAGGAGAGAAGAAGAAAAAATTTCAGAATCCCAGAAACCGAAAATTGGGATTCTGAAGCCACATATCCTGCCTCTGCTCTCTCCCCCAAAAAGGTAAAAAGTAACTGGGGGACAAGATGTGTATGTGGCGCCAGGCCTGGAAGGTGCCACCATTAACCAGGTGTCCATGAAGTTCCAAAAAAAAAAAACAGCCCTTTTCAGGGCTACCCAATACTCTAGAAAAGAAATAACTATTAATTTGCCAATGTGTGTAAGTAGAGTAGTGTGAATATAAACACTAACTCTTTATTATTAGTGAGAGTCTATGTGTTTGTGTGTTTTTGTTTGTAAATGTTCAAGGAAGTTTGTGTGAATAGTAGATTATGGGTTTCTTTATTGTTTCTTAGCGTATGTGGAGAGTATAGTTTGGGTTTGATTATATGAAATGAGAGAAGTGGGGGATGTTTTCCTTCACGTCCGCGCGTTGTTGGGTCATGATCTAGGTAAGATCAATTTTATGTTTTTAGGGGATGTTTTCCTTCACGTACGCGCTTTCACTATAAGAACCCACAGTATTCGTCGTTCAAACCATTCTACAAAGAAGATGGCTTCTAACCAAATTGACAAAATGCAAACATTGCAAGACGTTTTAGACAACTTAGGAATGATGGAGCAGATGTTAATAAGACTCGTTGAAGACCACTATTCCTATAGTCCCCATCGTGTAAAGATGGAAATTAATAACTTAAGAAAGGTAAAGGACAAGATAAGTGGTGTCATGAAAGAGATAAAGGAGGAGAAGGAGGATGAAGAGGAAAGGATAAGAATACGCAAATGGAACGAAAAAATTGAAAAAGAAGAAGAAAATGAGAAGAGGAAGAAAGAAGAGGAGGAAGAGAAGAAGAAAGAAGAGGAGGAAGAGAAGAAAGAAGAGAAGAAAAAAAAGAAGAGAAAGAGTGTAGGAGAGAAAATAAGAAGTTGGTTGAGAAAAAGAAGAAATTAGAAGCAGAAGAAGAAAAACCAAAGGCCCTTTTCAGGGCCAGCCATATTTCTCGAAAAGAGAATGACTTTTCAATTGCCTACCTCTTTTTTTAAAAACAAATTTTTTTTTTAAAAAACATCCCATGTTCAATTCCCTTTGTCCCTAAACAAGCCCAAACTCTATTCCCCATGTTAAATTCCCCTTGTACGTATATCGACCCACGATTTATTCCCATGTTAAATTCCCCTTGTACGTAGAGTGACCCACGATTTTTCGCCATGTTAAATTTCCATTGTACGTAGAGTGACCCAGGGGTCTCTGTAATGCTAATTCCCATTGTACGTAGGGTGACCCCCCTTACTACTAACAGTTCGCATAAAAATACATAAGCATTTAATTCATAATATAAATGAAAACATTGGTACTATATTACACACTTTGAAGAAATAACTTTGATCTATTTTCCTTTCTATCTTCTGCCATGATGGCTACAGAAGCTTTAATTAACAACCCGAAGATAGATGCAAGTGGGCACACTTAGGCAGTATCTTTTTGTCCGTGGAGAAAGAAAAAAATGTACAGCGGTGTGGGGCTTTACATATGTGAATGCATTGGATTCGATATTTCTTCGTAGAACTTGTTCCAGCATTGCGACCGGAATATCCCTCTGTAATTTCCGTCAGGTCGTGAAATATTTTTGAAAGTGGATGTAGGAATACACATTGATGTGATGTGTTTGGTGATTCGCCTTTGATGGAGTATACCACACATGTTACGACAGTAAACGCCGTTATGACACAGTGACACCTCTCAACGGCGACGAATTGCATCCGAGCTTTATTTCACAAATAAGTCGGAAATGTCCGAGCGATGTTCCAATCTCCATCATTGTTTTCTGCCTCTGCTCAGTTATATATGTTATTGTTGCCACACATTTCCCACAAGGCTTTCTGTGTTTTATAGTATGACATGATGTTTAAAAGTCCAGAATTTGTTGTTGTTGTTGTTGTTATTGTAGGGTTTAACGCCATTTTTCAGCACACGATAGGTTATACATGGCGGCAAGTATTAATGGTGGAGGAAGAACCTGGGAAAACCCCGGTAAGAACGACCGATCCACGAGAAGCTACTGGCAAGCTTTTTCACATTCCCACATTGGCCCTACCCGAGACTCGAACCCACGCAGACAGAGGTGAGATGGCAGTGATCCGTAACGGAGAGCGCTTTAGACCACTCGGCCACTCGGGGCCCCTCCAGAATTTGTACGGACTTGAGTAATTTATGGTGGAATAAAATGTTTTTATTTATATTTTTATAAAATGGTTATTGTTTCCACTAAAAAATATGTCTTTCAAGTGGACCATATGCTCATTCGTACGTTACTATGAGGTATAAATGATGTCGTTTCAATGCGTGCAACCTTTCTGAACGAACAGGGATGGAGCAGGAGTAATGAAATGTCGGTGTGATGACTTTTTAAGATGATATGACAAGCCCAAAACGTTACGAGGTTTTATCATTTTTGTGGCTACTCTTAGGGATTAGTGTAAATGTATTTTATCATGATTTCTACACATTGTCCAGTCATCACGACATTTTTATTTATAATCTAGCATCACACCTTGTGGTTTGCATTGACATATATTATACTCTTTTGTTCATTCCTAACGTACTTCTGACATTTTACATTAACTATCCTTTTCCATGTAATATATATATATATATATATATATATATATATATATATATATATATATATATATATATATATATATATATATGTGTGTGTGTGTGTGTGTGTGTGTGTGTGTGTGTGTGTGTGTGTGTGATCTCTTTGTCTTTCTTCAACAGACTATCTTTATACCAGTTTAACCATTTTATTTGCCAAGTTGTGCGAGAATGGTCGGGCTACAATTTCGTGCAACATAAGATAAGCCCGTCCCCGTGCAAATATAGTGATACAATTTAATTAAACATGCCACATGTCAGAGAAGAAAAAGAAATAATAAAAAAGCAAATGTGCTCATAAATAATGGATAGCGTTTGAAAAAGAAAGCAAAGTATCAAAGGAAAGTAATCAGTGGTTCTACCAAACTTCGCAAAGAAAAGCATTTAGCGTGTGTTGCACCTGTATCAACTATGAACTGGTCCCTCAAAGTCTGGCATTTGATCTAGCAATGTTTTATTTATGTAAATTTTATCCAGGCCTTTCTTCTACCAAAGGATGAAGCTGTTTGTTTAAATAACTTGGTGAATCATTATAAATAATTATGTGAAAAGTATCGAGTTTATGGGATTTTCTTCATTTTTTTGGGGGGGTGGGGGGCTGCCATACTCCTCATAAATAGTGTGTGCATGGGTATTTCTGGTTAGACCAGTTACTATCCTAGCAGCCTATAAATGTAGTCTCTCCAGTCTATATGAATCTGCCTTTGAACGTAGCGACATCTATATGAATCTGTCGTTGAACGTAGCGACATCTATCTAAATCTTGGTTTGAACATCCATGGCAACTACATCTGAGTCTGCTTGTGAGCATCCATTCCAAACGACATCATTCTCAGAATGTATTCATGTATTCATGTGACCCTGGGTCAACGAATCCAAAACGAGGCTAAGATAGGCACCAGCTTCAGTTTACCTCGCAAACCATGGCTACTACAGTTGATACCGGCAACGGAAAAAATCGTGACAATTATTGTTGTGTTGCGTTGTGCAATGGGAATGCTAGAATTCACATAGATTTAAGCTTCCACCATATTCCATCAGTGAAGAAGATGGAGCTTCGTAGAAAATGGATTGTTGCAATACGTCGTGATGAGGGGCCGAATTTTAAGGTAAGAAACCGCATGATTGTTGGTGTGTTTATATTTTCTTGCAACTGAATGATGTAAGAAAGAGAAATACAAACGCAAAATAGATTCTGTCGATGAAGCAAATGATTGTATGTATGTGTGTTTAAAAATGACAGGTTTCTAAAAATGTTACCGCTAGTCCCATTCCACATAACGGGGTCATCGAAAAACTGGGCGTACCTCCACGCAGCGCATTTATATAAGAAATTATGAATTTACGTAGGAGTAGTAAGTACAGAAAAAGTTAACTTTATTACCACGTTAAAAAAAATAGAAGTAGAATGTAAATGACCACGATAGAGAAGAGAGATAGCACCAGTACAATGAAAATGATGAGAGTACAAGTTGAATGAAATTACGAGAGAGAGAGAGAGAGAGAGAGAGAGAGAGAGAGAGAGAGAGTGTGGATAAGAATTAATGAAACTGTTGATAAAACATTGATGTGTGTAACCGTAAGGGAAAACGCTCACTTAAATCACAGGCCATTGAAATTCTATCACTGTAGTAAGTTAATGTCAGAGAATCCCCCTCCAAAGGGAAGCATATATATATATATATATATATATATATATATATATATATATATATATATATATATATATATATATACATATATATATATATATATATATATATATATATATATATATATATATATATATATATATATATATATATATATATATATATATATATATCTGTGTGTGTGATATTTTTTTCCCTCCCTTTTGTCTTCATATTCTGGAATTTTTATTTACTAGTGATATAACTTCAACGGCCTTTGCTGAAATAACTGCTTTTTTTTTACAACTAATTATTGCAATTAACTCATGGTTTATTATTTCTTTTGTTAGATTGTCACAAATACAGTTGTCTGTTCTAGACACTTTAAGCAACAGGAATATAGATGGACACCCAACAGACGTTGCTTAAACGAGATGCTATTCCATCAATTTTTACTAGGACAACTGAAGGGAAAGCAAGAAAACCACCTGCAGTGAGACAACCAATTGCAGAGAAGGTGGGTAACAACATTTTGGACGAATTTGAGATTCCATGATGCAAGCATACCGACATGTACCCAAAACTATTTAAAGCGATCCACAAAGTCTCTACTGGTGGGGGGGGGGGGGCGTGGTTGGTTAAAAGGGCAGTTTGTGTCACTATGCACGTTTTGTAAATGTTTTATTCTGACCGCGTGTTTTGACCACAGTATTGATTGATCATAGCTGTACATTTGAACCATACCTAATCAGAAATAAAATTCATGCTTTAAATAGTTTCATTTCTATATCGTTAACTTGTATTTTGTGTGCTGCAGAGAAACAGGACACTCAAGATAGGACGTAAATCAACTTTCGTTTAAGAGAATGGACATATCCCTCACTGTAATACTTGAATCCTTTTGTCATCTGTTCATTCCCTGAACTGCTGGAGACACCCGTGATGAAATTCTCAACGAATGTAAAATAAATAGCTGGCAAACAGCTCAGATCGTTACTGATGTACAGTAGGATGCCATATTTGTTTTTCAATCTGCCTATCTTAGCCTCGTTTTCGCGATACATTAATATTCATGAGGATCTCATTAAGAAGGGTCTATATGAGTCTGCATTTTAACATCCACCCCAAGTCTTCATATTCAAATATAAGACCTTACGTACGATAAACAAATCATATTGAAGGATTAATTAGGACACAGTCGAGTGATATGGAACACAGTCTGATTAATATTTGTAAATCAGATTATTTCTTGCACGTAATTACATACATAAACGTGTTTCCTTTACATTAGTTGAAACCTCAGCATGATCTTCTTTTAAACATTGTTTTATAATTATAGGATTATGAATATTTGACTTACACGGATTTTAGTGACGTCATTCCCATAACGTCAAGTTTGAAAACTATCTCTCAGTTTGCTTGATTTGTTTTCTGTGTAAAACTGGCTTGGTGTATAATTTTAAAAGTTCTACTGAGTGCGGCCACCACCATCACCAATTAACACAGAAGAAAGGAACAGGAAAACAAGAGCAAAGAAATAATACTAAGAAGAGGAAACGATTAGCAACCCGCCAAGCCGTGAACAAAGAAGTGCACAGAACAAAGGAACTCTCAAACAAAGGAACGATAGGAACACGTAACAGAAAACAAAGGAACAAAGGAGAAACTTGGAGCGGAGTGCTCGACTGGGCGTTAGGACAAAAACAAAAGATAAGTCATCATTCAATGCTAGACGCAATTTAAGTAGAAGAATGCAGACTAGGTCCAAACAAATGGCTCTATTCAATCCAAACACGCAAACACACAAGCCACCAAACAACCCTATAAACAAATCAGTAAAAATAATGGATGTATCACAACTCCAAACAGCACCAAATAAAGCATGTAAAACAAGCAAGATTAACGCAAGTCGTACCAAACACCAATTCAACCAACATCACATTGGGACCACAAATTCTGGTCACAAACACAGACCAAACAAACCACAAACCAGCAGACATAACTAACACCCCCACCCCACCAATAGAAACTACTAGAAATACAAAACTAGACTCCAGGAAACAATATAAATACAATGCCAATACTATCGCCAATCCTCTTCAAGGAAGCGGAAAAACCACACACAAATGAAGATATAGACACCACAATTCCAAACCTAACAAATGAATTTGACAGTAACCTACTTACCTTAAACTCCCCACAATTAGACCACATAACCATAACCAGCACCCCAAAATTCACCAAAAATGAAATAACCAATCCTAGAAACATGGAAACAAACAAACAACAGGAAATCAAGCAAAAAGCAATAAATTAAAACATTAGGAAAGAAACTATACACTCAAGCCAAACTCATGGACCATCTGGGATAATAACACAAAGGGAAACACCAACCTATGGGAACAAATCCAATGAATCAGACACTACCAAACTATCCAGCAGCATCACTAATAAGGCAACCCAAAACCCCCAAAACACATACCTAGGTAAAGGCAAGGGCCCGCTAAAACCCAAAAACAACCAAAACCCCCAAACAAGTAAGGTTAACTCAAAACAGGAAATAAAACAACAACAGAACCCACAATTATCATTCCATCGAACACACCATATACATAAGCAACAGGTGCAACATAATTACTAGTCTAAGTACCAATAGTATTATGACAGCACTGGCCAAAATTCACACTGGACAATTCAAACTGATAAGACCAAGGCGAAAATACCTAATTGTCCAATGCAGCACAATTCAGCAGGTGGAAAAATTCATCCAAACTGAAACTATAGGCCCAATAAAGATCAAAGTAGAAAGACACCATAGCACTCAAAGGAAAACACGAGTCACTTCGAACTCCAAACACAGTGAAACCACAACTAATCTGGCTCAACCCACTAAAACCACTATCTTTAAAAAAGTAACAGCACTAAACGGATACGACAAGGACATAAGCAATGAACTCCTACTTCATAAACTCACAGCAAATGGAACACAGACCACCAAAGTCTATCGTCTTAAAAATCACAAGGGATAAGAAACAAACAAAGCAGTTCTAGAGGCTACCGAGCCAATACCCTCAATAATAAAACTAGGACAGTCAGGAGTGTACCATAAACTGGAAAACGACATAAATAGGCCAAGATTTTGCACCAAATGACTGCACTGGGGACACTATGCCCTTATAAGTAGATTCAAACCAAGATGCAAGTACTGCGGAGGTCCATACAAAGGCGAATGCCACACAACTAAACAAAAATGTGCTAACTGTAAAGAAAACCATTATCCAAGATCGGCAGAATGCAGATTTACAATAAAAGAGAAACAAATAGTTGACTTAATGAACGGAAAACACCTCACCTACCATTCTGCCAAAAACATTATCTGTAAAAACAACCACAACACACCACAATCTACCTCTGAAACAATCAATGAGCACCAAAAATCTCCACACAGTATCAAACATTGCACCACAAAACATACCCTCCAATCAGGAAACAAAAGAACCAAAAACTACAACCCACATTGTAACAAACAAAGACCACACTGATAACACTCCAGATACAAACAAAACTGTCACCCAAAACACCCCCAAACCTAACACACACTCCAACACAGAATTAATACAGGAAGTAATGAAACTAACAACAGGAACCCTGATACAAGATCTTAATAGCATAATGAGAACCCTCAAAACCATTTTCACCATACTAGCTGATTGGACCACAAGACTAACAGATAAAGACAACGTCAAAAATGGATAGTACAAAAAAAAAAAAAAAATCACCATCTGGCAATGGAACTGCAGAGGAATCTTTAAAAACATATCAGAACTGCAGAACAAACTGAATAATACTGCCGTAAAACCAGACGTAATCTGCTTACAGGAAACTATCATAACACAAGAACACAAACGCCTGCCCAAACTACAAGGCTATACCCAGGGAATCTTTAAAAACAGACCCAAGGGGTGGACTAGCAATTTTTTTGATAGATATACTAATCTACTATGAAATAATAGAAATACCCCCTAACGTAAACATTAATAATAGCATCTAAATGATGTCAGTAATGATAAATATAAACGCATACGACCCAGGGGGTACCTTCTGCCCTACCAACCTAATCTCACTAAGGGCAATCACTAATAACAACAACAACAATCTAATTACCTGTGGCGACTTCGACGCACACAGTGAATTATGGGGAGGTAAAAAGAAAGATCAAGAGGGAAAATGGTTGAAAAATGCATAACTGAGAACAATCTGGTCATCTTAAATGACGGGCCGAACACTAGATTAAACCCTGAGGATGTCATTCTCTCAGCCCTAGACCTAACCATCACTACCCCAAAATTGGCTCAAATCACACATTGGTGGGTGGATCAAGAAGATACGTTAGGAAGTGACCGTTTCCCCATCGCAATCAATGTTCAAACAAAAACTCAACACATTCCAAACGAAACCCAACCTAAATGGAGGTACCAACAGGAAGACTGGGACCAATTCCAATTATTACTAGCTAGAGTAAATCCAGATAACTTAGAAAGCCCAAATAATGACACATATTATGATAACATAACAGACATAATTATACAGGCAGCTAACAGATGCATCCCAAAGACAACTAATATCCAAAATAAAAACCCTGTACCATGGTGGACTAAACAGTGCACTATAGCACATAAAGAAAAAAGGCCTTAAATAAATATAAACGCACCGAAAATTCTATCTACTTCCAGCAATATAAAGATAAAGAAAAAGCATTAAAACAAACTATAACAACTGCTAAAATTAGTCTATGGCAGACATTTTGCTCTAAACTGAGTCTAAAATCAAGATCAAAACAAATATGGGACAAGATAAAAGCCATAAAAGGGAAAGCAACTACCTCAGCCCCAAAAATTAAAAATGCCATAACAAATAAAGATAAGGCAGACCTACTAGCGAAGCATTTTTCGAACATGAGTAGCAACAATAACCACACCAGAAACTTTCAAGAACACAAAAAAAACTAATGGAGGAAACCCAACTTCAAATGTTTCAAGACCAAGGAACAAAAGAATCTCACCTAAATAGCGACATCACAGTACATGAATGGGAGATAGCCCTACGATCCAAAAACGAAACATCCCCTGGTCAGTTAGGTTACATTATCTATATAAAAAACTACCTATCAATATAACAATAGCCATAATCAAACTCTTTAATAGAATATGGGATAAAGGCCAACTACCCACCAAATGGAAACATGCCATAGTAATACCAATCCCCAAGCTAGGTTAAGATACCAACAACATAAATTCGTACTGACCCATCTCCCTTACAAACAATATTTGCAAAATAATGGAGACAATAGTCGCAAATAGGTTAAAACCCCACATAGAAACCAATAACCTACTCTTCATAAATAAATGTGGCTTTCGGAACAATAGGTCCACCACTAACCAACTTCTCTGATTGAAAACAGACATCAAACTCCCTTTTAACGCACATAGGAAAACCGATCGCAAACTCATAGCGGTTTTTCTAGGCCTAGAGAAAGAATTCGACCTAGTATGGACCAATGGACTAATGGCCAAATTAAACCAATTTGGAATAACTGGACGCTTGTTCAACTGGATTGGCGATTTCCTTACAGGCCGGAAAATTACCACAAGAATAGGCAACGCCCATTCTGAAGAATTTTCACTTGAAAATGGAACACCGCAAGGCAGTGTAATAACTCTCCTACTATTTAAACTAATGGTAAACGACCTTGACCTCAATGCAGCCTCCACAAAAATAAACTTGTCACAATTTGCAGATGATAGTGGCATATGGAGGAATGGAAATCCTGCCAATAAAACAGTAGTTAAAGAAATCCAGCAGAGCCTAGACAAGTAGTATATGGGGCCACCCTAGCGACAAGGGGACTTTACCATGCAAAAACGGTCCATGCACTCTGGTGACAATGGGAATTTAACATGGGGCATTTTAATATGGATGGGACTATAGAGCGTCAAGGGGAATTGAACATGGAAATTGAACATGGGAATGTCACCTGGGGATCAATGGGAATTAAACATTGGTAACGATATAGGTTTATAGGGTCAAAACCTTTTATAGGGTGAAATGTATTTGTAGGGACAAAGGGTTGATAGGGACAAACATAGACATACAGAACGAAACAAATACGTATTCAAACACACAGAAAAGAGGACAGAAATATTCTAAAGAAAGACTCACAGATAGAATAGAGACTCGATAAAGAAAAGTCTGTTGTATGGGTTCAAAACATTTATTCAAGTATATACATGGGCTCTCTGGCCTGTGCTTTGGTCTAAGCACTATCCATTAAATACATAAACATTTGAACATAAAAGAAACATATTTACGAGTTGTTTAGTTATTGACTCTAGTAAACTAATGTTTAAAATTAACGTTCACTCCTTTCTAAAATCACTTCATATGCAACGAATTTACATTAAATGTTCGTTTATAAGAAAAAGCTAAAACAAAACAAGTAACAAACAATCAAATAAGAGAAAGTTCGTGTTTGTCTCTCTATCCGTCACACACGTTGTTTAAAATCTGGTCAGTTACCACTTGTGTCCCAGCATAGATGTTTCCCATCTCGTATTCCCTGTCAGTCGTAAATCTGCTGTTACGTCCATCGTGCTAGGTACACTTATCGGTAAGCAGATCAAGAGCAGTCATCGTCTTCTTCCCATGGAGGTACAACATGTGCCATATGAATAGTCACTTTTCCATCGGTGATGTCAAATTTTTCTCTCATCGACCGCACGTCTTCAATAGCCCTCAAAAGTTTGGAAGAAGTTATTTCTGCAGGTGTGCTAAATCCGAGACATACAGGCGAGTTCAAACTCTCTTGATACATAGATAGGCTCAAACGCACTTCATGTTTGACTTGGCAATGACATTTGGGTTCTTCTAACAGTGAGTCAAGTAGATCCGTAATGAAACCTGATACTTCCTCGGCTGGAACGTCAGACGCGAAGTCTTTAAATTTCACCGTGTAGGTGTAAGTTGTCGTTCTAAATTTTCTCGAGGTCGCTATCTGGGTCATTTGGATGCTAAAATACTCCTTTAGGTCTATTGAATCCTTTCCCTTCTTGAACGCACTTTGCTGTGACGGTATGGTGGTGAAAGAGGTCAATGATGTTTGTTCCTTCTCCTTTTTCTTCTGGGTAGAGTTATTCATCTTTCTCGTCGCTTGTCCTCGCAATGAAGTGTCGTTCTTGGAAGTCGTCCCTTTTTATACTGGGTGATATCAGCATGTCCATAAGGTAAAGTTTTGTGGTCTGGAAGTTTCACTGGTTGCACGTAGTTTGTCATGGCATTAGTACATAACAACTAAGATGTGGTACTGCATTGGTGATGTGATCGTGAGGCATAGAATCACACCCGAGTTTCTCGTTGGACTTGACTATACGCTCTATACTTGCTGTTTGAAAGGATTCATTTTTGTCAATTGGTCTTGGTCGTGACAATGAACTATTGGTCTTCGACGTTGTCCCTTTTTATATGCTGACCAATATCGACGTGACCGTACGGCAACGTAAAGTGATTGGGAAGTCTCACTCGCTTCTGGTACACGATTTGATAGATTTTTTCCAGGGGTCGACTGACGATGTGGTGAGTGGGTAAACGTACAGTCTTGTTCGGTTGGTGAGTGGTCACTTTAAAGTTTCCATCCTCTCCCGATTGCAAGGCTTCTTTCAATACTCCAAAGTTGACCACTTGACTGGTACGATAATTCAGAGTCAGTCCTTTCACTTTGCACTCCGTGTGCACTTCTCCTTGTTTGTCCCGGTATTGGTAGCCGTAATTTTTAGGACCGCCACTCGCGAAACTTAGAATCTTGTCGTCGGGGTGTTCGTCTGTCCAGGCTCCTAAACGGTCTTCTTCGATGTTAGGGTGTTGCTGACCCGGTCGATCGATGTAGATGCAACTGTCCGTGTCAAAGTACAGGACACGATCCCCTAACGTTCTATAGCTTCGTACACTTTTAAGCGAGCATGGGCTGTCACATAAGCCGCAATGATGACATTTCCAAATTCGTCGGTTTCTACAAAGTCCAGATCTTCTTCGTAATTGACTAAGATCAAATCCTCACGAACGACGTCCACGTGTTTCATGTATTTGGTTTTGTCGTGAATCATCTGGAAGTAGCGGGAAGGTTCTGTCAAATATTCCGTCTTGGGTAAACACGGTCGTTGTGCCATTTTACCCCACAAGCAATTTAACATCACTTTGGCAAACGATCGCCTGCCTTCGGTTTTCTCGATGTGGTCTAAAGGAATACCTTCTTGTTCATAATATTTCTCTTTGAATGTCTTTTCGTCTTCGGGAGTGCGACACCAGGAAGGATAGCCGCTGGCTTCTTGTTTCAGTTTCAAAAAGGCATCCACGTAGTCTGCGAAAATGCCTTTCTGACTGGGGTCACCCTTGTGGTATTGTTGTGTCTTGGGAAAGTGGCGAATTTCGTACACTACTAACAGTTGGTATCCCATGTCCAGAGCTTTGAACAATTCCACGTTAACCCACGTCCCCGTCAAGGCACGTTCTTCCTGGGTGTGCTGACAAGGCTGATCTTGGTTGCACGTTTCGGCACAAGTACGGCACAAAGGAAACATCAGTTTGCCTTGACAATGGCGAGATAGCACGGGATGGTACAAGTCCGTGGGAGGCAAGACTTTGCACTTGATCAGACCTTCATATTGTCGAATGTTTTTCAGGTCGATGTGTTCCGTCAGCAATTGCGGGTGCCCTGCAGGAAAGTGACAATATTTGCACACGTAAGGATACAGTGAACACACGTCCAAGTATTTGATTTCTTCTCCTTTCTCTTCGTCGGCTTGGTACTCCTTGGGTTCAGGGGGTCCACCCACTGGTAACTTTCTACGATGCGTTTAAATTCGGGATCGATTTTCAAACGGTGATCGTACTCGTGTTCCCACATTTCCACCACTTGGTATCCTTGCTGTTCTAACTTTAGTCGTCGCTGACATGTGTTCTGGTACAAGTCTTCCATGGTTCGTTGTAAAAACTGATTTTTAGTGCTACGATCAGGGTAACAGACGGGACATCCGTGAAATAAGCAACCGTTAAACTCGTACACGATCTTGGGGTTTTCTAAGTCCCAGCCATCTACCGAATACGTTCCGATGGTCTTTTCACCCCCTCCGTTGCGGGCATGCTGAATCCATTTGTCTTCCTTGTCGCACAAGTAATGTAACCAACGTAGGGCTTTGACCGAGTATTGACGTTTGACAAAGTTGGTCGTTTGAGGGATGATGACAGCCACGGTATTTTCAGGCATGAATCGTTGTCGATACACTAAGGAACACGCTTTGGCAATGGTGCAAGCTTCTTTCAAAGGATCGACCCCTCCGTGTTCCATGAACAGTTCTCGAAATTTTCCACAGCAACGCCGTAAAATGTCCACGTCGGAACGACAATACTTTAGCATTTCTTCCTGAAAGTCGAAAGGGTCCGAGGCGTGAGCCTGGTACCAAGCGTAGAAAGCTTCTCGTTGTTCGGTACGCATGTTGTCGGGGTCGTAATAGTGAGCCTCAGGTAAATGGGGTAGAACGGCGTGTTGATTGGCTTCCGTATTGAAAAAGTGTGGAAAGTACCCTTTAGCCATTTCTGTCATTCCAAACGTTTTAGGCATTCGACTCAAAGGCATGGCCAAATATCTCATCGAATCTTTAAACTGTACTGGTCTCACTTGCATGAAAATGATTTTGGCTCCGTTCAAAGTCACTTTAGGACGTTCGGTGCCATGTTCCGTATAGTATGTGAGAAGAAACTGTCCATCGTATCCGGAGAAATTGTGAGCCATCAACGTGGCATGACGATGACAATCTCCGTAACGTTCGATGTCCTCTTGGCTCCACGTATTGTCGATGGGGTCTAAGACCCATCGAGCGAAATCGGCTAGCGTGTTCGGTCCCCGAAAGATTTTTTCACGACCTCCAGGAATCTTGCTGCAGTGAGGGTAATGACTGAAGATAGGTTCTTGAATACACTTCTCGCACGCTCGATGAGCCACGCAGAAATTAGGAATGTGCATGCCAGTCTCTTGCATGCATTCGAAATCGAAAAAGATGAAATTGCCTTTCTTCTTGTGACCATCCTCTTTCTCTGGTTGGGGTTGGTATTTTTGCATGTAGCATTGGTGTTCCAAGTCCACGATTTGGTGACAAATGTGACATTTTTTTTTCCTGAACATACGTATGCCTTGGCACTATTGGTACGTATGCCTTGTCCACACGTAGGGCACAATCTCAGGAGTTGACAGGCACATTTCTGCTGTGAAACGTGCGTCTTGAGATGTTGCTGGTAACAGGCAGGGGTGACAAACGTGCGCAGACAAGCAGGACAATGTACTCTTTCTTGTCCTTCGTCCAGACAGGGTTGAGAGGCCAAACATCCTGAGCATTTCGAGCCACAATGTTTGTGTTGCTCTCGATTGTTATAGCCATAGTCACATTTCTCACAGTAATATCTATATCCCAGGAATCCGGGGATGGCGGTAATGGTATCGAAATGTTCATCGTGATGATAGAAGTGAATGTATTTTCCGTCCTTAAAGTCTTGGCCTCGAAACAACAGAGGTCCGCGCACTTCTTGAGGGTACACTTTCAAGGTGTATCGTGGAGCTAGGGCATCTTGCAATGTTTGCATCTCAGGAATGCCACAGGGTGTGTCTTTGGACAGTCCGGCTTGTTGTAACAGGAGTTCTGCTTCATTTCGTTGTTTGGCTCGGTCGGATCGTTGAATAGTTTTCCAGGTTCTTTTCCATTCTACCGTGTCGTTCTTGTTGGCATAGGTTCGTCCCACCACGATGGCACGGGCTATACACATCTGGTCTTGAGGGTTGTTAATTCGGACGAAACTTGTTTTGGTGTTGCGAAGGTCGTCCACCAATAAGACCTTTTTGCGTCCAGTCCCTTGAGGAGGAGAGACGTGGGCCATTTTCAGTGTGGCGTTACCATCGGTGATGTGAAACTGATCATTAGATTGTTGTACGTGTTGAATCTTGTCCATGACTTTGGAAGGGGTTAGTTCTGCGGGTCTGCTAAACTCGATCCAAACAGGGGATTTCAAGCTGTCGTGATCGATGGATAGTGTCAAGAAATCGTTTTCTTTGGGTTGACATTGTCGCTTTAGTGTGGTGAGCAAAGAATCCCACATCTCGGTGATAAACCCTTCTGCTTTCTCCAATGGTACGTCGGACTTGAAATCTTTAAACTTCACCGTGTAGGTGTAAGTCGTGGTTCTAAATTTTCTAGAGGGTCGCTTTCCGTCTCTCGAATGTGATAGTACTTTTCAGGGTTAACTGGTGGACTTTGGTTTGGAGTGGGCTCTCTATGTCTGGTCGCAGACGTGGAAGGTGTTGGTTCAGGTTTGCTCATGTCTTCTATTTGAGCGAACACTTCTTTTCGTGTGTGAGGCGATACGTCACTTCGCTGCCTCTTACGTTCTTCTTCTCTCTCACTGAAATCGTGCGATCGTTTCATCTCGATTGCTGATTCAGAATGATTTAACCAAGTTCATTCTCTCCATATATACCCTCTCTACCCCTTGTTGTCACAATGGCTTGGTATATTTCACAAGGGCAAGTGAAAGCCAAGCATATAGGAACCCAACGACAGCGGTGCGTCTTAAACACCTCAAGCATCTTGACGACCCTTCGATTCAGACCCTACCACGAAAGAAAAAAGTTGCAAGAAAAAAACCCAGACAGTTGGTGTCTTCAAGAGAGCTAGAGACGCCGGCACTGTGTCGCTGGGACACGTACGTACTCCAGAAAACTCCGCCACTCGACAACGTTGTCTCCTTCTCTCAGTCACCTCTACTTTGTCGCTGAATACATTCTACCAACCCTGTTTTGACACACGTTTTCTTAATCTGATATTTTAAAAAATATACTAAACTCATTTTTAAAAGAACTACCCTTTTTCGACAGCAGTGACGGCGTCTCCTCCTGCTGTTACCACTGTTGCTGGACATAGATGATCTTTCCTTAAGATCAAAATATGAGACAGAGCAAGTAAGTTGTGAAGTTGAGCGGAGGTGTCTAAACAATAACTGTCAAGCCCCTATGTTCCATTTCTGTTTGTGATAATAACTTGTGATACTTCACATTTTCTAAAGTAGAAATCTTTACAAACCATACGAAAGTTATATGACTTTGGCTTCTGACAGTTGTACAGACTCTTCACTTTATAAATGTCACGAGAAAATTGTGTATCCAAGTTTTACCATTTTCCAAAACACGCACACACTTGCAACGTGACCAGAATCTGTACTTCTTTATTTGTGGATATCCAACAGACCAGTCCCAGCATATATAGCTGGTTAAGCACTGTAGGAATATCACCTCATTTTTTTCAGAAATATCAAAGCTTTTATGTGTATCTTCCCTGTTCCACTCTTTATTAGTGCTTAGGTATATTCCCTAAAGACATAAACAATTTGGAACAAAATTAAATTTTGAATTAAGGTTTCGCTCTGTTTATACATTTTTTCAAGTTGTTGGTACATGGCATATGACATCCAAATACTTTCTCAAACTGAGAGGGATTTCTACACATGTCATTGCCTTTGTTAAATTCGGTTTTGTTGGTTAGTCATCGTTAATGTTTAATTCTATTTTTATGATGTATTTCTTTTTTGCTAGAAGATTTAATTTATTTATGTTGTTTAGTCTGTTGCTGCGAAAGAAAATATCTATAGCAAGGTGTTTAAGTTTGTTCAGTTTTTTATTTCAAGCTCTACAAAAGGTACCAAGTTTGTCTTGCAAGGGGATTGAAACTTTAAGTTACGCGGACGTGAAGGAAAACATACCTTTGTTACTACAATTTGCTGTCTTTGTGTTCGTTCTAATCATGATTGCCTTATATCTTTTTGTTTTAGGATCATATTTCTTCTGATGTAAATACATACATCAATGGACAGACAGCTTGGGTTATCATCCTAGAGCAAGATGCCCTAGCTCCACGATACACCTTGAAAGTGCACCCTCAAGAAGTGAGCGGACCTCTGTTGTTTCGAGGCCAAGACTTTAAGGACGGAAAATACATTCACTTCTATCATCACGATGAACATTTCGATACCATTACCGCCATCCCCGGATTCCTGGGATACAAATATTACTGTGAGAAATGTGAACAAACTGAATAATACTGCCGTAAAACCAGACGTAATTGTGGCTCGAAATGCTCAGGATGTTTGGCCTCTCAACCCTGTCTGGACGAAGGACAAGAAAGAGTACATTGTCCTGTCTGTCTGCGCACGTTTGTCACCCCTGCCTGTTACCAGCAACATCTCAAGACGCACGTTTCACAGCAGAAATGTGCTTGTCAACTCCTGAGATTGTGCCCTACGTGTGGACTATACGTACCAATAGTGCCAAGACACACGTATGTTCAGGAAAAAAAAGTCACATTTGTCACCAAATCGTGGACTTGGAACACCAATGCTACATGCAAAAAAACCAACCCCAACCAGAGAAAGAGGATGATCACAAGAAGAAAGGCAATTTCATCTTTTTCGATTTCGAATGCATGCAAGAGACTGGCATGCACATTCCTAATTTCTGCGTGGCTCATCGAGCGTGCGAGAAGTGTATTCAAGAACCTATCTTCAGTCATTATCCTCACTGCAGCAAGATTCCTGGAGGACGTGAAAAAATCTTTCGGGGACCGAACACGCTAGCCGATTTCGCTCGATGGGTCTTAGACCCCATCGACAATACGTGGAGCCAAGAGGACATCGAACGTTACGGAGATTGTCATCGTCATGCCACGTTGATGGCTCACAATTTCTCCGGATACGATGGACAGTTTCTTCTCACATACTATACGGAACATGGCACCGAACGTCCTAAAGTGACTTTGAACGGGGAGCCAAAATCATTTTCATGCAAGTGAGACCAGTACAGTTTAAAGATTCGATGAGATATTTGGCCATGCCTTTGAGTCGAATGCCTAAAACGTTTGGAATGACAGAAATGGCTAAAGGGTACTTTCCACACTTTTTCAATACGGAAGCCAATCAACACGCCGTTCTACCCCATTTACCTGAGGCTCACTATTACGACCCCGACAACATGCGTACCGAACAACGAGAAGATTTCTACGCTTGGTACCAGGCTCACGCCTCGGATCCTTTCGACTTTCAGGAAGAAATGCTAAAGTATTGTCGTTCCGACGTGGACATTTTACGGCGTTGCTGTGGAAAATTTCGAGAACTGTTCATGGAACACGGAGGGGTCGATCCTTTGAAAGAAGCTTGCACCATTGCCAAAGCGTGTTCCTTAGTGTATCGACAACGATTCATGCCTGAAAATACCGTGGCTGTCATCATCCCTCAAACGACCAACTTTGTCAAACGTCAATACTCGGTCAAAGCCCTACGTTGGTTACATTACTTGTGCGACAAGGAAGACAAATGGATTCAGCATGCCCGCAACGGAGGGGGTGAAAAGACCATCGGAACGTATTCGGTAGATGGCTGGGACTTAGAAAACCCCAAGATCGTGTACGAGTTTAACGGTTGCTTATTTCACGGATGTCCCGTCTGTTACCCTGATCGTAGCACTAAAAATCAGTTTTTACAACGAACCATGGAAGACTTGTACCAGAACACATGTCAGCGACGACTAAAGTTAGAACAGCAAGGATACCAAGTGGTGGAAATGTGGGAACACGAGTACGATCACCGTTTGAAAATCGATCCCGAATTTAAACGCATCGTAGAAAGTTACCAGTGGGTGGACCCCCTGAACCCAAGGAGTACCAAGCCGACGAAGAGAAAGGAGAAGAAATCAAATACTTGGACGTGTGTTCACTGTATCCTTACGTGTGCAAATATTGTCACTTTCCTGCAGGGCACCCGCAATTGCTGACGGAACACATCGACCTGAAAAACATTCGACAATATGAAGGTCTGATCAAGTGCAAAGTCTTGCCTCCCACGGACTTGTACCATCCCGTGCTATCTCGCCATTGTCAAGGCAAACTGATGTTTCCTTTGTGCCGTACTTGTGCCGAAACGTGCAACCAAGATCAGCCTTGTCAGCACACCCAGGAAGAACGTGCCTTGACGGGGACGTGGGTTAACGTGGAATTGTTCAAAGCTCTGGACATGGGATACCAACTGTTAGTAGTGTACGAAATTCGCCACTTTCCCAAGACACAACAATACCACAAGGGTGACCCCAGTCAGAAAGGCATTTTCGCAGACTACGTGGATGCCTTTTTGAAACTGAAACAAGAAGCCAGCGGCTATCCTTCCTGGTGTCGCACTCCCGAAGACGAAAAGACATTCAAAGAGAAATATTATGAACAAGAAGGTATTCCTTTAGACCACATCGAGAAAACCGAAGGCAGGCGATCGTTTGCCAAAGTGATGTTAAATTGCTTGTGGGGTAAAATGGCACAACGACCGTGTTTACCCAAGACGGAATATTTGACAGAACCTTCCAGCTACTTCCAGATGATTCACGACAAAACCAAATACATGAAACACGTGGACGTCGTTCGTGAGGATTTGATCTTAGTCAATTACGAAGAAGATCTGGACTTTGTAGAAACCGACGAATTTGGAAATGTCATCATTGCGGCTTATGTGACAGCCCATGCTCGCTTAAAAGTGTACGAAGCTATAGAACTGTTAGGGGATCGTGTCCTGTACTTTGACACGGACAGTTGCATCTACATCGATCGACCGGGTCAGCAACACCCTAACATCGAAGAAGACCGTTTAGGAGCCTGGACAGACGAACACCCCGACGACAAGATTCTAAGTTTCGCGAGTGGCGGTCCTAAAAATTACGGCTACCAATACCGGGACAAACAAGGAGAAGTGCACACGGAGTGCAAAGTGAAAGGACTGACTCTGAATTATCGTACCAGTCAAGTGGTCAACTTTGGAGTATTGAAAGAAGCCTTGCAATCGGGAGAGGATGGAAACTTTAAAGTGACCACTCACCAACCGAACAAGACTGTACGTTTACCCACTCACCACATCGTCAGTCGACCCCTGGAAAAAATCTATCAAATCGTGTACCAGAAGCGAGTGAGACTTCCCAATCACTTTACGTTGCCGTACGGTCACGTCGATATTGGTCAGCATATAAAAAGGGACAACGTCGAAGACCAATAGTTCATTGTCACGACCAAGACCAATTGACAAAAATGAATCCTTTCAAACAGCAAGTATAGAGCGTATAGTCAAGTCCAACGAGAAACTCGGGTGTGATTCTATGCCTCACGATCACATCACCAATGCAGTACCACATCTTAGTTGTTATGTACTAATGCCATGACAAACTACGTGCAACCAGTGAAACTTCCAGACCACAAAACTTTACCTTATGGACATGCTGATATCACCCAGTATAAAAAGGGACGACTTCCAAGAACGACACTTCATTGCGAGGACAAGCGACGAGAAAGATGAATAACTCTACCCAGAAGAAAAAGGAGAAGGAACAAACATCATTGACCTCTTTCACCACCATACCGTCACAGCAAAGTGCGTTCAAGAAGGGAAAGGATTCAATAGACCTAAAGGAGTATTTTAGCATCCAAATGACCCAGATAGCGACCTCGAGAAAATTTAGAACGACAACTTACACCTACACGGTGAAATTTAAAGACTTCGCGTCTGACGTTCCAGCCGAGGAAGTATCAGGTTTCATTACGGATCTACTTGACTCACTGTTAGAAGAACCCAAATGTCATTGCCAAGTCAAACATGAAGTGCGTTTGAGCCTATCTATGTATCAAGAGAGTTTGAACTCGCCTGTATGTCTCGGATTTAGCACACCTGCAGAAATAACTTCTTCCAAACTTTTGAGGGCTATTGAAGACGTGCGGTCGATGAGAGAAAAATTTGACATCACCGATGGAAAAGTGACTATTCATATGGCACATGTTGTACCTCCATGGGAAGAAGACGATGACTGCTCTTGATCTGCTTACCGATAAGTGTACCTAGCACGATGGACGTAACAGCAGATTTACGACTGACAGGGAATACGAGATGGGAAACATCTATGCTGGGACACAAGTGGTAACTGACCAGATTTTAAACAACGTGTGTGACGGATAGAGAGACAAACACGAACTTTCTCTTATTTGATTGTTTGTTACTTGTTTTGTTTTAGCTTTTTCTTATAAACGAACATTTAATGTAAATTCGTTGCATATGAAGTGATTTTAGAAAGGAGTGAACGTTAATTTTAAACATTAGTTTACTAGAGTCAATAACTAAACAACTCGTAAATATGTTTCTTTTATGTTCAAATGTTTATGTATTTAATGGATAGTGCTTAGACCAAAGCACAGGCCAGAGAGCCCATGTATATACTTGAATAAATGTTTTGAACCCATACAACAGACTTTTCTTTATCGAGTCTCTATTCTATCTGTGAGTCTTTCTTTAGAATATTTCTGTCCTCTTTTCTGTGTGTTTGAATATGTATTTGTTTCGTTCTGTATGTCTATGTTTGTCCCTATCAACCCTTTGTCCCTACAAATACATTTCACCCTATAAAAGGTTTTGACCCTATAAACCTATATCGTTACCAATGTTTAATTCCCATTGATCCCCAGGTGACATTCCCATGTTCAATTTCCATGTTCAATTCCCCTTGACGCTCTACAGTCCCATCCATGTTAAAATGCCCCATGTTAAATTCCCATTGTCGCCAGAGTGCATGGACCGTTTTTGCATGGTAAAGTCCCCTTGTCGCTAAGGTGGCCCCATATACTACTTAGACAACATTTTGTGGATGGGCGGACAAATGGGGTTTTAAAATATCTCATGGAAAAACTGTGGCAATCATATTCACCCCCAAACGAAATAACATCCTATTCTATCCAAACTTCTATATACAAAATCAATTAATCAAACATGTATCAGTAGTAAAATTCCTATGAATGTTCTTTGACAACCACCTCACATGGAAACAGCACATTGAACAACTCACCCAGAATTGTAACAAAGATCTCAATTTACTCAGGAACATCACAGGGACTGACTGGGGATCCAACCAGGAAACTCTCCTCACGATATATAAAACCCTAATTAGATCAAAACTGGATTACGGTTGCCAAGCATATTACTCGGCTAAGCAACATGTACTACAAAAACGAGACACTATACAGAGAAAAACCTTACTATTATGCACAGGAACACTACCCTCAACATCATTAGAAGAACTACAAACACTAACAGCAGAACTACCCTTAAAATTACGTAGGCAAGAACTGCTCCTCCGATATTTCATTCGATTAGATACCCACCCAGACAACCATCCCACCAAAATAGCTATAAACGAGTGTAAAGTTGTCTTCAAACCCGAAATCATACCCACAACACCAAGTGGCAAAGTAATCCTTGAACTAAGAGAAAAGATACCTCTACCAAAAGAACAGGTAACAAACAATACAGACCAGAACAAATCACCATGGTTACAAAAACCACCAAGGATTAACATTGAAGCTACCAAATTAGGCAATAAAGAAGGACAAGAAAACTTACTAAAACCTGCACTGGTAAACGAAATCAATAAAGAATACCCGGACGATGTTAAAATATATACCGATGGATCAAAAACAAACAACCCACCAAGAACAGCAGCAGCAATAGTCATCCCTGAATTCAAAATACAAACGGGATCCAGATTACCTGACTATTGCTCCATTTACACCACTGAATTCTGGGCTATACTTGAATCACTACAATGGATCAAAGACAACCAAATACCTAAAGCAGTCATTATAAGCGATTCCCTAAGCGTTATCAAATCGATCCAAAATCTCAATACACACTCTAGAGAACACTTCCTCGACAGAGCATGCCAATTAATCGACGATATCACCACATCACATCAATTAGTCGAGCTCATGTGGAATACCGTCGCACATTGGAATCTCTGGCAACGAAACAGCAGACAAAGTTGCACAAACCAAACTAGGAGATCAAAACCCTATCAAGCTTAACTATAGCTCTACAGAAGCACTAAGCTTCGTACAAACATATATAGAACAAAAGTGGCAAGATTTTTGGAACTCCTCCACAAAAGGTAAAAAGCACCATGAAACCCCAAAAACCTTAGATAGGAACATACAGCTACCTAAGGGTACCTATTTAGAACAGGATTTTGCACCATTCCCTTCCCCAGGAACAACTAGCAGGCTGTGGTGCAGTCAGAAAAAGTGGCACATGCACAATTGTGCGCAGGCCACTATAATTAAACTCAACAACAACAAATTAAACTTTTTTTCTTGGTATAATTAAGACATCTGTGTTAAAGTACACAATAGAATAGAGCCCATTTTTTGGTATCGAATTCTGAGGCCACCTCCCACCCCCATTGTAATTCTCTCTATAAAAAGACTTTGCTTAACTGTATATTATTTAGACCCTGACACGGTGTAATTGAATTCATGTTGTTGGAAACCACATTCACATTTTTGAGGCTCAATGTAAATAACGTGGGATAGTTTAAAGCTATCTCGTTTGATTAATGGCATAATTAAAATTAACTAGTACTGTTAAAACGCATTGTGGTCGCGTGGTTGGTGTCAGCCAGTTCGCGCTTTACCTTTGATTTCATTAACATTTAGCTTGATACTCAGAGACATTTGTTAGACGTATTTCTCGCAATAAAATGTAAACGGGCTAAGTGATGAATATGAGAATGAATCATAACAAACAACGTCCGAGTTTAACCCTTCTAGACTATTCAAAGAGTTATTCTGCAATTCAAGTATATCCCATAGCCAAGCATGAACATTCGCAGGACGGGCTAAGGCAGAGAGGTGGGGTGGGAGTGTGGCAGTTACCATCCATTCTATATATGTTGAAACGTGTCTCTCTCCTTGATCCTAATGACATTACTCTGGAGGCTCGTCGCTCTTATTTTGATCTTTTCCCTCCTATGCCCCCACCCCCACCCCCCGAAAGAAAAACAAACTTTCCACGGACGGATGCTCATGTGGCCAGGGAGATGGGTCAGGGTTTATTTTCCATAGAACAAAATTAAAAAATATATCCATCAATTACATTCTGTTATCTATAAGTTATATAAACATATACTTCAAGCTGTTGCGGTAGATGTGGCATATACACTTAAATAATCGTTTCGAATGTTACCTTGTTATGATTTCAAAATGTACGTTTTCTGCTAAATCTATTAACGAGTTTTGAAATTTGGTTAATAACCACAAAATAGAATAGTTTATCTATTAAAAAATACCGGAGGTTTTTAAGGTGTCCTACTATTCCGAACAATTAAAGCTTTATGTTTGAATAGTTTCAGTCGAGTATATTATTCGAAAGGCTGAGATATTTTTCACTTCAATCGGATTACCGTCAGACCTAAGGTACAAATGTAAAGATTCGCTAGCAGAATCATTCAATCAACTCCCGTTGAATTCTTTCGAAGTAGGCAAGGAAACATATTTTCTTTCACACTTGCACAAATTTATTCAGTTTTGACCTATGAAAAATCAACATTAACCCAAAATAAACTTGTTAGAATTTACTTTTACAAAATATTTAATTTGAAAAATGGACATAACTTTATACATTTAATAGCAAAACACCATATAAGAATATTGCTTTCGTATTTTACCACTCCACAAAGAATATATTTCCATATCCTTCTTGTTCACGCTATTCCTAGTTCTTTTTTGTCCTTTCCCTCAAATTTATTTTCATTCCTGTCAGATTGTGTAGGTTCAAATTATGTTCCTTCCGTCAAAATTATTTTGCATTCCTGTCAGATTATGTAGGTTCAGTTTATGCGATGAAGTAACATAGGCTTGACTGGCCTCAAAGACAGCGTGTAAACACTCCCACGTGCGATTATCGAAGAACACAATGTAGGAGTTAAACTAAAACTTCCGCATAAATATGTGTGCTTGTAAAGAATTCACGTAAAACCCGGTAAGAACCACCGACCCACGGGAAGCTACTGGCATGCTTTCTCACATACACACGTTGACTGAGCTAATTGTTCTTGTATGGTTGAATCAAAAGTATTAGCGATAGATTTAACGCTTTATTAAGACTTTTTCCTATTTAAGTATTATTTTATACAAAGACCAAAAAATAATGTCATAAAATCTTTCTCTTAATACATGACACTTTTCTTACGTCATGTACTATATCTTTCATATGTATAACAAATTGGAAATAATGGGCTTGTGTACTCTTTTTTAATACAAACCCGTCAAGTGCGTCCAAAGTAGCGTCACCAGAACGGATCTGTATTCATGAATGATGAAAACGCACGCTTGACTGTACTTTGTACATTTACATGCAATCTTATTATATCTAAGAATCTTCCAATAGTTTGTGAATATTTCTTTTATGCAAGGAAACAGTTTTATCCTATTATGCAGTCGTCATACTTTTCAAAGACCATACTATTTCGTACATTTGTAGAACTGATTAAAAGAAGAATTGTGTATTTCCTGGCTTTCGTTAAGGATATTTTATAAAGAAGTGATGGCCCTTGTGGGCAAATTTTCAAAACCTTAAATATGGGTAGTTGTATATTTTCTGGTTAACAACTAAATTAAATTTAATTATTAGGCGGATGACAACTTTTGCTTATATTTTTGTCGTTAGAAGCTTTTGATTCATTTTTGCATTATTCATTTCCGTCGCATAATTATTTCTTTATTTCAATGTTTGACATTGGAGAATCGGGCAACATACTGTATGTATGTATGCATGTATGTATATATATATATATATATATATATATATATATATATATATATATATATATATATATATATATATATATATATATATATATATATATATATATATATATATATATATAATGTTCTATCACAAGCAAAGAAGTTCTAAATGTTCTGAATTAATTCCAGTACTGATATTGAATATGCTGATGTACCAATAGTCTTGAATATGCCAATATAATCAAGAATGTCTTTGAATAAATTCACAATAATCCCAAAATAGTGTTTTAGACCAAACTATCGATTAGCACTTTGTTATTCCAATGTATAATTTAAGTAAATGATTTTCTCACATTATATCTGCACGCAACAGTAAATGATTCCACAGACTGAAGATAAGTTAGGAATGGACAATTTTGTTCATCAAATCCTTCTATGTTAATTTCACTTGACACAAAAATTTCAAAAGTTGAGTAGACAACCCTCCATCACCACAATAGTCAGGTAGGTCATCGATCACGGACAAAAGCCAAAAAAGCAATATAAATTAAATATACATAACAATATATATCATATCCAAAACGCGCGATAGAGAAACAAATAGTGAAAATATTTCGATTGTGACATATAATTTGATAGCATTAATTGTTAATGTAAAATATTATTTCATCAGGCATATGTTAATAAGATTATATTAAACACTGCTATGGAAATAAGATTATATAAACACTGCTGTGTAAATAAGATTATATTAAACACTGCTATGTAAATAAGATTATATTAAACACTGTTATGTAATAAATTGGTTAGATTTTATAGGGATACTGCTTTGAAAAACGAGGATACCAAAACACTTCGAAATCAGACGAAATATATCGAATTTAAAGAATTACTGAACAAATTGGTGTTTATAAGAAAACTCTATGATGATTGGTATTATTTAACACCAGTTCGTCAAATTATAATATTTACTTATGTTTATCATCTCTCTCTCTCCACCTTTCTGTGCAGTAATTTTACAAAATAAAACATTTTAATTTTGTTATTTTTCTTACTGAAAAATATATAATACGTCGGTTCATAAATAAGTAATAAATAGATAAATAATTTTTTAAATATGGCTCCAAAATACGAAGCTTCAACAAATAATTAGTTTGTGTATTGTTACGACTCTGTGGTCTTAAACTAAGTAACAGAAAAGAGAATAAATTTCAAGATAAATTTTATTTTCTTTGAATGCAAAGTGAAAATTTAAAAAGAACTTACAGTATTGTGAATTAAATCCCAAATAGTGCTATAGGCTCTATTGCAAGTCCGCTTCAGATGTTAAGGCAAGAATGAGTAATTTTTGAAGTAAACAACATTGATATAAAAAACTAAGGCACAATAATAGAGCCAGGATGTGGGTTTGACCTATAATCTTGGAATCACTAAGGTTTTCAAAACTTGTTTTGCCAGTTGTTGTTAGGGTTCGTTTCGCCTAATTCCACACAAAACTCATGTATCATATGTGTTGTGTTTTCAACGTGTATGTGTAAAGTTTTATTTAAGTCGACTGAATCCCAATAGAGTAAATTCAGTAACCCAGGGAAGTTTTAGCCTATGATGAAAGGTTTCTGCACTGTGTTTCTTACTTTCTATCCTGATTGCTTTTATTTTGGTGATATTCGAGCTTCAGGACTGGGATCATGACATATAAATATAGGACATCATAGGAAGCTTAAGAGATTGGAAAGTACCATAAAGAATCAAAGTAGTGTCATCTGCAATACTGTTTCCTTTAATTTAATCTTTAATATTATTATTTTTAAACGTATCAATAACATTTCTGCACATATTATAAAGGATATGAAGATAGTGGGTCACCCTGTCTACATACTATGAAAATATTGAATTTGTTTTAAAATAAAGCCATTCTGACAAACTCACGAAGTAACAAGTTTTTATCCACCGTTGTCTCATCGGTCAAAACTTATAAAATGATAGGACATTATGATGGAATCAGAAGCTTTTACAAAATGAATGTATAAATGAAACACCGGGCAGATGTAATTCTTCAGTGATATGCATTATATCATAAATAATCCTTGTATTTTGACCGATATATCGTCCTTTAATAAAACAATTTTGGCCATCAGATATTTTTTTTCATTTAGTACTAACTTCATTCTGTTGGAAATACATCCTGATGCTAATTTGTAGACGACATTTAGTAATCACATAAGGTGCCTGTTTTGTAGATACTGTTTTAGTTTGTCATCATTAGCTATACATGTTATAATTCTTTGCCGCAATACTGTTGAAAAAGATCCAGTGTTATATGCTTCGTTAATTGATCTGACTACAAATCCCCCAAATTTAATCCAGATGATTTTAATATGAAGAATATTTTATATGAATATTTTATTTGAAGAATATGAAATGGTTTTACAACGAATTTCCATCAAAAGAGTGTCTAGAAATAATTCGTCTTAAACAGTTAGTTCTATATCCGTGTTTTTGATATTTTCAATATTTCCATCATATTCTAATGAAGAAATTTGTAACTTTGTTCTTTGAATGCAGTTTTTAATTTCATTTACATATTTAGTGTCTTGAATAAGGCTGTTGTTTAGTTTTCATAAACCCTTAATAAAGTTATCCGAGCATAATATTATCATAGAGTGGTCAGATATATAACTGAAAAATTGTTATTAATTTCACCACAGTTAGTTTATTTAAAAGCAGGCTTTTTCTGAAAAAAATTAAGTTAATTTGTTTTCTGTCATTATTTTCAGCAGTTTAGCGGCCCTTCGATCTTTCTTAGTACGGAATTTAATACACCACTACACAACGGCTGGGTTCGTAGCACATGAAACATTTTGTTGCCTGTGACCAAAGCATGTTTTGTTATTGGCTCGTATTTTCTACGTTATAGGGATACTTTATGAAGCTTCTTAAATTGACAATATTATTAGCAATGGAGGAAGCCTGAGAAATTCTCCACTTCAGTCGGATTACCGTCAGACTGAAGGTGTTCCTGTAAGGCATCACTCATCTTTGCTAGACAAGGTTCCAATATGTTAACCTCGCTACACCTTGACGGATCGATCATATATTTCAGTGCTTCGGGTCTGTGAGTTTTATTGGATGAGTAAACCCGATCAAAATCAAGTTGTTAAAACTTGAACAATGTTCCTCCATGATCGAGACAAGGGGTGCACACAACTGGAATGGACTCATAAATAAGTCATTTTCAAAAGTCGGTCCGTGTTTGCACAAATACTTTCTTTCTGTCAAATACATCTGTAATTGCTTTCTTTGTGGTATGCGGTCAAACTTTCGATATTACAAAGTATCATTGTGAAGACAATTTCCTCAGCCATTTTCGGTCGATGTACAATGCCCCGCTGTTACACGATATTGTTTTGTTGGCATTCCATACTAAGGGAGGCAACTCGCGAAATCCAATAGATGTCGCTAATGCAAAGCACTGAAATATCTGATCGATCCGCCGAAGCATATCGGAATCTTAGCTAGTGAAAATGGGCATCACCACAATATTCACCTAATCACATCTTGTTGAGTTCTTTCGAAGCAGGCAAGGAAACATTTTTTCGTTACACGATTGCAAAAAGTAATTTCCGCTTTGTCCTATCAGAAGTCAATATCTTCATAAGCAGAAAACAACTGTTTTAGAATTTACTAATGACTTTTTAATGGCTTCTATCTTTGGGAAAATGATTATAACTTTATATCTGTAATGGCAAAACAAACCATATTTTTAGCACTACATAAGAATATTGCTTTCATATTATGCCACACCAAAATTAATATATTTTCATAACCTTCTTGTTCACGCCATTGCTAGTACTTACATGTTCTTACCGTCATTGTTATCTCTTATTCCTGTTAAATCGTGTAGGGTTGAATTATGTGGCATTGGTTTGATTTGCCTAAAAGGAAGACACGATGTAAACACTTCTACGTGCAATTGCTCAATGAAAACAATGTCGTAGATAAAATAAAACTTCCACGTAAACATTTATGCGGAATATCTTTGATTTTTTCTTTTGTAGAAGTTTTAAAATTCGTTCTATAAAGTATATTTCTAATTCTCTAGTCTTGGTGCTCAAATATTTTAATAGACTACCATTATATGCCGATTATTACCTGTTAGTATATTGTCTAAGTTATGTATACCAATCGGATGGTCTTTGGCTAACAGACTCAGTGGAAGGATATAAGGCATTTTAATGCAAAGAGTACAGAACTATTTTTACAGACGATTAAGCATAAACAAACGAATCCTGACACAATGAATCTAACTTTGTATGCTCATTCAAATTTAATTTAAATATTTTAATTTGTAAATATTAATTTTGCTTTAATGGTTGAATCAAGAGCACAGGTGATTTATCGCTTTTGTTTATACTGTTTTCCTATTTAAGGATTATTTTTACTCTCTCTGAAAACAAAAAAAAAATACCCAAGAAAAATGTTTTAAAATCTTTGTCTTTGATTCTGCGAAAGTTTACGTTTCTTTCAAGGTGACTTGCTGCATACGTCTTGTCGACGGGGTATACCATCTTACATATCTCTAAGCAATTCAAACTAGTCCAATGGGCCTCCGTGCTTTGTTTTACCGAAACATGTCTAATGTGTCTAAAGTGGAATCTCCATGACATATATGTAGTTATGATTAATAAAAACCCAAGTTTGATTATAAATTATCAGGAATCTTAGAAGTCTTCCAATAGTCCGTGAATATAGCCTATTTCAGGGAATGCAAGGATATATTGTATTATTCTATTCTTTAGTTTTCGTATTTTTCAGAGACCAAACTAACTCGCACGTTAAAAAACTGAAATAAAAAAACAATGTTATATTTCTTTCCCTTCATTAAGGATATCTTAAAAGTAGTATTGGCTCGTTTTGAGAAATTTTGAAATCCTAAATCTACGCAGTTATGTGTTTGTTTGATGCAACCTAAATGAAATTTCATTTTGAAGACGATGAAATATTTTACTTAATTTTTCTTTTAATTTAGTTTCGCATCATTTCCTTTCCTTGCGGTTATGTACTGATTAAAAAGTAACAATTTATTATAAATGTAATTTCTTTTATTGTCTTAATGATGACATTTTAAAACTTGCTCTAACTTTGTTACCTGTACCAATAGGTAGACGTTTAACTATATATTTTACATCCAGGAGTGTGTGTGTGTGATTTGGATTTTTAACGTAGCTTTTAAAAAAACATTCAGTCATATCGCTACGATGTCTGCAGTGTGGCAGTTTGTAGTGATGTTTAGCACTGGGGCATTATGCCGCAGACATGTGGCGCGATGTCCCACCCAGTTACATTATCCTGACACCAGACCGACCAGTCCTAACACTAACCTCTTAATGCTGAGCGCCAAGCGAGGCAGCTGTTAGTACCATTTTTGTAAGTCTTTGGTATGACTCGGCCTGGGATCGAACCTACGACCTCCCGCATCCGAGGCGGACGCTCTAACCACTAGGCCACCGGAGCGTAATGAATCTTGAAGCATTCTCAAAAACTTCGTAACATTATTTCTTTATTTCAATGTTTTGACATTTTCGAATTGGACACCATACTAGGCCTACGTATACCCTCTCCATAATACACGATAGCAAATGGTGAAAATACTTACATTGTAAATAATACCGAAACACCAGACATATCAGTTGACGATGTTAATGTAAGAATTCATACATACAAATAGAGTTACGTTATGCATTACTGGGCATTATAACCAGCTTGGTAAGTGTTCATATGGATTTATCATTCTAGAACAATGGCAACTACCATACACATACACTATCAATCGAAATGTACCAAAGTTTGAAGAATTACTGATAAAACTGGCGTTGTAAACAAAATTCTAACATATTAGTTAATCAAATTTCGTCTATTTCCAATATCATTTACTTGATGTTTTCTTTATAAATGAAAATTCTATTTACAGTTAAACTCTCTTTGTCTCTCAGATTTTAACACAAAAAGGAATACATTTTATATGGATATAACAGGCTTTATTCAGCTCGGTCACTTACCCGATATGCGATGGGGATATCACCCCGTGGCTGTCGCCGAGATGACAGGAATCATTCCTATTCGGGTGATGCTGGAACGGTATGGCCTCAACATGTTCACAGAGAAATAGTGAAAATATTTAAATGGTGAATAATTCACCTGGCTTATAGAATAAAAACAAGCCTTATACATTGACAGTGCCAAGGTAAGAACTCGTTAGGTATATATAAACAGAACTACATCATGCAAGGTATGGCATTAACTTGATTAGTGTTTAAAGGGATTCATCTTTCGAAACCTATAACAACAATTATTACATAAACACGTCTATATCAGACCAAATGTATCATAGTTTAAAACATTACTGATAAAACTGGCGATTTTGCTCAACGAGCTAAAATTATTTATATTATTTTATCAAACTTCGTCAATTTCTAATAATATTAACTCGATGGGTTTTCTTTTAAATTTAAAAAGGTCGTTAGAATTCATATCTTCCACACTCTCAAGTTTTAAAACAGTGAAGATATTATACGTAATCTAACAGGCCTTGCTTAGGACTCTTACTTACCTATGGGATGTGGAACAGTATGACCCCAACAGGTTCGTACAAACTTAACACATATGCATTTCATTTCTAACGTGATTTCTACTCTTTATCATCTATATATTCCACAAATTCTAAACCCATATTTCTTCATCATTTTTTCTCTCTCTTTCCATTTATTTCAATCCCACGTATTGTTGTGTGAAGAGATGTATATCAGTTAATATGTTCGTACTACGTTTGAGTACGGAATGTGATAATTGCTGGAAATTTTAGTTAAAGTGAAGCTACTGTAGAAAACATTATATCTTACGTGTCTGATGTACACGTGTACAGGTTGTGTATTGCAATCAAGCTTTTGTCGTTGACATTGTCACTGTTTATCTTTAACACCTGTCATCAATTTCAAATGTGTTTGTCTCACCACATACTGATTAATGTGTTTTAAGATATAACTAGACAACATTGCCAAATCTTTGATGAGAAACAAATACAAGATCGGTGTAATACATTTCAACGAGTGTTTGAAATTACTGCAAATTACACTGCGCATTACCATATTATGCGTCTGTCTCGTCCTTTATTGAACAAAGTGTCTGATGCAAAACCATCGCTAAAATCATTAAATAGCCAATGACAAGAAACTTTCAGGAGTTCGGTGAACTGTACAGCACATTACTTTGTGGGGTTCGTGGACTAAGATTAACGTAAATGATATTAACTCTTTTCTCTATCTATCTATCTCTCTCTCTCTCTCTCTCTCTCTCTCTCTCTCTCTCTCTCTCTCTCTATATATATATATATATATATATATATATATATATGGATGCAGCCAAACCTGTCTTACAAGTCACCTCTGCTAAGCACTTAACTCTTCGAAGAAATTTGCAGCCAAAATATTACAGAAATTGATCTTTATTAATAAACCACATGTTCTCAGATGACACGTTTCTTACTTCCCAGAGATTTAACTTTATATACAAACAATACTAATTAACAACATGAAAAGTGACATTTATAAAAAAGACTTACAAAGTGACATTATGTACAAAAATGAGTGCAGCGGGAAAAGCCTAGTCATCAGCAATAATACAATCAGCTTGATCTTCAGGAATAACAAAAACAGCTAGAACATCAGGAATAACAACATCAGCTAGAACATCAGGTATAACAAAAAAAACCCCAGCTAGATCGTTAGAAATAACAAAGGAGCTAGATCATCAGGTATCACAAAAGCAGATTGAACAGCAGGTATAAAACAATCAGCTTGCTCATCAGGAATAACAAAATCAGCTAGATCATCACGGATAACAAAAGTAGCTAGATCATCACGGATAACAAAAGTAGCTTGGTCATTAGGAATATCAAAATCAGCTTGATCATTAGGTATAATAAAAGCCGTTTAATCAACATAAATAACGAATACTGCATGATCGTCAGGTATAATGAAAACAGCAAGATCATCAGGTATAACGAAAGCAGCTAGATCATCACGTATAACGAAAGCACCTACATCATCACGTATAACGAAAGCAGCTAGATCATCAGGTATAGAAAAAAGCAGCTAGATCATCATGTATAACAAAAGCAGCTTGACCATCAGGAATAGGAAAAGCAGCTTGTTCATCAGGTATAACGAAAGCAGCTAGATCATCATGTATAACAAAAGCAGCTTGTTCATCAGGTATGACGAAAGCAGCTAGATCATCATGTATAGCAAAAGCAGTTGATCATTAGGTATATCTAAAACAGTTTAATCATCAGTAATAAGAAACGCAGCTTGACCATCATGTGTAATACGGTATATACTCGATTTCAAGTCTGATCCAATTACAAACTGTATCGATCTTGATCTATGCTGCATATTATGAGTAATCATTATAAAAGCTACATTCTGTTTATTATGAGTAATCATTCTACAAACAACATGCTGTTTACTGGAGCAATCATTATACTAACAACGTGCTGTTATTAGGAGTATTCATTATACAAACAAGATGCTATTTATTAGCAGTAGCGATTATACAAATATCATACTGTTTATTAGGAGTAATCATTATAAAAACTACATGCTGTTTGTTAGGAGTAATCATTATAAGAACAACATGCTGTTTATTATGAGTAATCATTTTAAAAACAAGATGATATTTATTAGCAGTACAGATTGTACAAACCACATTCTGTTTATTCGGAGTAATCATTATATAAACAACATACTGTTTATTAGGAGTAATCATTATACAAAAAACATGATGTTTATTAGGAGTAATCATTATACAAAGAAGATGCTGTTTATTAGCAGTAATCACTATACAAACAACATACTGTTCATTAGGAGTAATCGTTATACGAACAACATGCTGTTTATTAGGAGAGATCATTATACAAACAACATGGTCTTTATTATGAGTAACCACTATGCAAGCAACATGCTGTTCATTAGGAGTAATCGTTATACGAACAACATGCTGTTTTTTAGGAGTAATCATTATAGAAACAACATATAGTTTTTAGGACTAATCATTCGGGCGTTATGTAAGCTGTGTGAGTCAGCAAATGACAGTTTATACCACGATAAACTCAGCAAAAAACAACGTTAAACTCTTATAATTGAAGTTTCAATTATTCGTCATGTTATTTTGTTTGCATCATTAAAAACAGAAGTCTTAATTGAACGTAGTAATACATGTTTGGGGTTTTTCTGTTACATAGCTATTTATAACACTTGGGATTGTCCTGCTTGATCGTAATAAGGTCATTATAATACCAGTCCTACAACCAATGGAAGACAAATTTATTCAATTACTTTTTTAAAAATTGTTAGAATGTTGTTTTCCTTTAATGCTTACTTCGTATCTGCCTTAACTGGCAGTGTTTATCTTATGCTGTACAAGTGACTCTATTTATAGAAGTGGGTATTCTTAGAAAAGTAGTTCTCCTTACAGTTAATACATAAATAAAATTTTGATCACGTGGTAAAATTCTGACCAATGAAAATGTTACTTTCCTTTACCCGCTACTGGCATTGCAATTATTACAATGTGACATCATCAAAATGCAGATACATTTTTGCCAATGCGAATCGTAGCTGTTTTTTTAATTTTGGGGGACACTGTACGTAAAATGACACGGTTGCGATTTATACCTAATATTAAATCATGTATTACACAACATTGATAATCGCAATAAACGATAAAGTCAGCACAAAGTATTAGTGACTTCTGGATTTTTTTTTCGATTTACATAAATTACTGCTGCACGGTGTTTTTACAGCAGAAAACTAATGTTATCTGAATTACTGCGTCATACTGAGAAAAAAATGTCCATTCATCAATGGACGCTTTTATTTTGTTTATTTGATAAAAAAAGTCTATCATCTTTATTACCCGAGCTACTTAGAACGAATTACGCATATATTAGACTCAATGACACTGTTGCCTTATTCATGACTGCTCTTAAAACTCACATATTTCGACTATAAGGACAGACTTAAAATTTAATAATGTTTACTTCCTTAATTATTATCAGCATGTTTTTTGTTTTGTAGTTTCATGGTGTTTGTTTTGGTAATCTTGTCGTCTTACATGTTTTATGTGTTATCTAATAATCTAAAGCATGCAGAGCTTCTAAAGATTAGGCGCTATTGTGATGTATATTGAATTGTTTTCTGGCTTCCTCTCGATGATTATATGTGATGTATAATTGTATTTTGTAATTGTCTTTAGTCCAGACTAGGGACATTGATTTTGTAAACAGCACAATAGACAATATATTCTCTGTGAGTATAGATTAAATATCATGATCATTATCAATGCAGGTAATATGTTTATCTTAATCTGAGTCTATGCCACTGGTATCCTCCCATGAAAAAACTTACTTTACCTGATGTTTGCCATGTTCTTTACTATAATTTTCGTAATAGGCCTTATCTTGCTGACAATTTATAATGTTTTAGAAATGAACTTTTGACCCTCATTGTGGTTCTGTTATTGTGTATTAGTTTGTTTTGCATATAATATTGTCTAAATTTTTTTTACTAATTCTTGCCTTAACATCATGAAGCAGAATCAGTATTTTTGTTGTGTTCAATTTTTTATTTGGGTGGAAATAATTATTAAAATTATTTTTTTACTAAAAGTACGAAGTGCCCATTAATAATATTCTTAGACACAAACATTAATTTGGAATTGCAGCGAATTAAAACAAAGACATTTATGTAAGATATTGTTGTTATACATCAAGAGACTGTTAGTACATCATCACAATCCAGGTCATTTGTACATTACCAAATTCTAGACTAAAGATACATAAGCATGTGCAATATTGGAACTTATGTTGAATACCACTGGAATTCAATTGGAACCTCATGCATTTGGACTTGTGATAGAACTTTCATGACCATCTGGGATTTACTTTACAATACTCTAACTTCTTTTAAATGTTTACTTTGCATTCCAGGAAAATAAATTATTTGTTGAAGTTTACAAAGCTTGTTGCTTTTTGCTCTTTTTTTGTCACCAAGTTTAAGACCATAGAGTCGTAACACTTATTATCGTATGCAGATTTGATTATTTTAAATGATCACTCAGCTTTTACTTCATGGGCAATGAGCAACAATGTGCTTTTGGTCATACTTGTATATAATGACCCTTACTTGGGTTTATGTGCATTTGGTTATACTTGTATATAATGACACTTACTTGGGTTTATGTGCATTTGGTTATACTTGTATATAATGACCCTTACTTGGGTTTATGTGCATTTGGTTATACTTGTATATAATGACACTTACTTGGGTTTATGTGCATTTGGTTATACTTGTATATAATGACCCTTACTTGGGTTTATATTCAATGAAAAGTAATCAATACCATACTCACTACCTTACTAGTGTTTTAGTATTGCATGGGCCCTTAGCTATGTAAAGAAAATAATGTTATCAAAAGGTTACATGTTGCAAGGGATCATCTTCAATTTATGAGGTCAAATACTCAGTATCATTTCCAATGATTTCAAAGCAATACTGGCTAAACTGTGCGGTTGCAATAAGCAGGAATCCAGGATACTCAAGTGTGGCTATAGACAGCTTTTACCATAAAATCATTCTGCAGGGATAACAAAAATATACGGAAGGAGTTAGCCATCCTAATTATGAAACTGAAATATTTAAGATATAGTTATTGACTTGTTCGATTAATGAGATGGAGATGAAATCAGGTAATAACCGTCATCCCAACTTGCGTGATTAACAAGATGAACCTGGAGATGAAACCCGGGAACAAAAATCACATGAACCATTATAACTACCCAGAGATGACAGTTCTTGAAAATGTGCGTTATTGGCTATATTCCATAATCCATGTTTCAGTGCAGTCCTTTTTCTGCATAACAATTAATAAAATTCACTCGATAAGGAGGTTGATTTAGCATACTGTGTACGTTATGCATGTTGCTAATTCTTCTCGATGACATTGATATGAACATTTGCTATGACACTAATGTCCTGTTTCAGGGCATACCTGCGTCGGTTGTTCCGAGTCGTAAATGTCTTACTGTTGGACCTTCAATTGTTTGGTTCTAAATGAAACTTGGGTTGTAAACGAGTACTAGAACTAGACACCTTATAACAGTATTGGAATATTCCAAAGTAGATACGTGCTTAGTTCTTTATGAGGAGTCTTTGTTCTAAGGCAATTTTCTGAAAATAATTCTTACCAAAAATCAGAAAACGTTTAGTGCAACCTTGATATTGGTATATTAAACTAAACTGCACAATATTCGTGTAGTAAATGATGTAATGGCAAATAGCTTTGGCCTGGGAAACATGCACAACATGTCAAAGTCCTACGAATTCAAACAACAAAAACCACAAGTCGTGATTGTCAATACGAATGAGCTAAATGCATAGGAACATGGCTCAAAATGTCAATATGTCATTGATAGTTCGCAGGAACAACTCAAACAATTTGTATTTTGTTTCCCCCAATGGCCATATAAGTTGATATTGCCTAGTATAGCCAGATAAAATTAGTGTTGACATCTTGCATAGTGTAACCAAATAAAATTAGTGTTGACTTTGACATCCTGCCTAGTATAGCCAAATAAAATTAGTGTTGACTTTGCCATCCTGCCTAGTATAGCCAAATAAAATTAGTGTTGACTTTGCCATCCTGCCTAGTATAGCCAAATAAAATTAGTGTTGACTATGCCATCCTGACTAGTATAGCCAAATAAAATTAGTGTTGACTTTGCCATCCTGCCTAGTATAGCCAAAAAAAATTAGTGTTGACTATGTTATTTTGCCTAATATAGCCAAATAACATTAGTGTGGATTATGTTATTTTGCACTTGCCTAGTATAGCCAAATAAAATTAGTGTTGACTATGCCATCCTGACTAGTATAGCCAAATAAAATTATTGTTCACTATGTCATCCTGACTAGTACAGCCAAATAAAATTAGTGTTGACTATGTTATTTTGCCTAGTATAGCCAAATAAAATTAGTGTGGATTATGTTATTTTGCACTTGCCTAGTACAGCCAAATAAAATTAGTGTTGACTATATCATCCAGCCTAGTATAGCCAAATAAAATTAGTGTTGATTATGTTATTTTGCACTTGCCTATTATAGCCAAATAATATTAGTGTTAACTATGTCATTTCTCACTTGAAACCGGTAGTAGCAGAGCTGCAGAGGCATGCAACACTAAGGTTCTTATCAATATTGGGAAACGGTGAAATGCAGCTTCTGATTCATCTATAAATAGAATGCGCAATATTTGACAGTTTTATACATGTTTCGTTTCTGATGTGCTCTCGACGAATTTGGGGGCATTTATCGGTTGTACTAGTTGTAATGGGTCTCTGTGATGCAAGTCTCGTAGTGGTATTGTCGAGATGTTATAGCCGTCACTGGTGATACCGGTTTGTGATGGGTCTCTCTTATACAGGTAATATAATCATATTGCAGATTATTTGATGGCCGTTACTAGTGGTGCAAGTCTCTGGTAGGACTCTCTGATACATGTTCCATAATGATATACTGGGTCTTAGTGGCCATCACTGGTGGTACCAGCCTTTGGTGGGTCTCTGTTATACAAGTTCCATAATGATATACTGGGTCTTAGTGGCCATCACTGGTGCTACCAGCCTTTGGTGGGTCTCTGTTATACAATTTCCATAATGATATACTGGGTCTTAGTGGCCATCACTGGTGGTACCAGCCTTTGGTGGGTCTCTGTTATACAATTTCCATAATGATATAATGGGTCTTAGTGGCCATCACTGGTGGTACCAGCCTTTGGTGGGTCTCTGTTATACAATTTCCATAATGATATACTGGGTCTTAGTGGCCATCACTGGTGGTACCAGCCTTTGGTGGGTCTCTGTTATACAAGTTCCATAATGATATACTGGGTCTTAGTGGCCATCACTGGTGGTACCAGCCTTTGGTGGGTCTCTGTTATACAATTTCCATAATGATATACTGGGTCTTAGTGGCCATCACTGGTGGTACCAGCCTTTGGTGGGTCTCTGTTATACAATTTCCATAATGATATACTGGGTCTTAGTGGCCATCACTGGTGGTACCAGCCTTTGGTGGGTCTCTGTTATACAATTTCCATAATGATATAATGGGTCTTAGTGGCCATCACTGGTGGTACCAGCTTTTGGTGGGTCTCTGTTATACAATTTCCATAATGATATACTGGGTCTTAGTGGCCGTCCCTGGTGGTACCAGCCTTTGGTGGGTCTCTGTTATACAAGTTCCATAATGATATACTGGGTCTTAGTGGCCGTCGCTGGTGGTACCAGCTTTTGGTGGGTCTCTGTTATACAAGTTCCATAATCATGTTGCCGAGGCATTGTTGTCCGTTACTAGTTGTACCGATCTGTTATGGGTCTGATACATTTGTTGGTACCTTTCTATATTTCAATGTTAGTTATAACTGTATTGATTGTCCATGAATACATAATATTTCTTATTCTTGTGTAGCGTGTTCTCGCTCTCTCTCATTGCAAAATTTTGTCAATATTTTATGTAACCTGTATATAAGTTTATATTGGTAGAGTACAATATATATCAATAAAAGTAAACTCATCGAGTGACCATCATGTATCAAACAGTATCTCATATATATATATATATATATATATATATATATATATATATATATATATATATATATATATATATATATATATATATATATAAAAACTTGGTCATAACCATGACAGTTGCATATTCACGCACTTGCATCGTTAAACAATTAATCTTTCTTTCGGTACGGAGAATATTTTTCCTACATCTTTCCTTATTTGTATATGGTAGTGTTGTTTGTGTTTTGTTTTTGTATCTTATCTCATTTTTATGACTGTAATCAAAGTGTTGAATTATGCTTAAATTATTAGATCATATAATCTTCTGCGGAAGGAAATAAAAGATGATTTGCACAGATTTTGCACACATCACTAGATGTATCATCTCCTGAGAAAGACACAGACTTTGGGGGACGTCACTGGATATATCGCCTGAGGAACTCACAGTGCTAATGCAACTTATTTAGTAAAATTTATAAATACTCACGATCAAACGTATATTTCTCATTGTAGACTCATCCTTGATGCAAACATTTGAGTGAAGAAAACAACAGGAGCCGTGGTGTTATTTTATCGATATATAACTGAAGCACGTGATTTCAATCAGGTGATACGTTCAGTATTGTGTGTTCCGAAGTCAGGTCTGTAAAAGATTGAAATTGCATCAATAGAAAATTATATCTATTTGGTTGTTTTTTGTGGGGGAGTTGTTCCGGTACACATAGGATAAGCTTTCAAAAGATTCTTATCATTGTATTTTACTTTTGATAATCTCTAAGTCATGGCTCTCCAAACATCCATAGATACTTTGTAAATTATTTATCCCTGCAATAATATTTAAAGCAGAAATTAGTCAAATGATAGTGTCCATTATTTCATTTGGGCTGGAATTTATTTATTCAAATTATTTATTTCCTGGAAGGACAAAGTGCTCATCTAAATTAATATTCATGGAAATAGAGACTTTGATTTATAGTGAAATTCAAACAAGGACATGTTTTTAATATAATATTATTGTGATTCAACAAAAGACTGTTGTCACATCATTACTATTCATGCCATCACAATCACAACAGTACTTCAAGCTTCAGATTTATTTTGGAATACCACGAAGGTTTTTCATGTCTTTAGTCATTAGTACTTTTGTTAGTAATTATATGATTCTTGGGGATTTAACTCGCAAGAGAGTGAAGTATTTTTGTACATGTTCAGTTTGTATTGTATGGAAATAAAATGATCAATTTTACAAAACTTGCTGGTTTTCGCACGTTTATGTTACTTTGTTTGAGACCATATGGTCGTAATAATACTCTATTTTACACTTTTCAGATTGGTTCCCGTTCGTCCTTGTAATCAGCACATTGAGATGAAATGAGCACAGATTGTGTACTGTTTATTAACAATGATGTTTTAGCTGCAATATCCAATGAGGAATATGTTGGCATGCCATTCTTTATTTAAACAATACTTCAGTGTCATATTAGCAAATATTTCTGTATGATTGTGGATTAATATTCAGATCATTATTAGTTGTAAACATGTTCAGTTCAAGTGAGTTAAAGACACAGTCCTGATTCTGGCCTTAGAAACTTTCAGCATGTAAATTTCCCATTAAGTTGACAGAGTATTTCCAGAAAACGGTTAATGATATATAGGGCCAGTAGATGGGTCTGTAACCCTGTTTACCTAAACATTATTCAGCTTTGCCCTAATATCTGAAACAGAATCAGTCTTATTGTTGTGTTGTGTTCTTAATTTGTTTATATTTATTTATTCAATTTAGTATTCACTGGAATGGCAATGTGCTCAGTAATATTCTTGGACTAAATCATTAATTTGGAATTATAGTGAATTCAGACAAGGACAGTTAGGATTTATATTGTGATACATCAAAAGACTGTTAACACATCGCCATTTTCCAGGCCATTGACACATTAGCACGTTCGAGACTACAGACACTCAACACTTGAATTCAATTGGAACTTCTTATATTTGGACTCGTGATAGAACATGCATGACTATTTTGGATTTAATTCACAATAATGTATGTTTTTTAAATTTTAAATTTGTATTATAGGGAAACATTATTTTTTGGATTTTAAGAAACGTCTTGGTTTATGCTCTTTTCTTTTACTGTGTTAAAGACCTCAGGGTCGTAACAACTGGTACACACATCCCATGTTATTGTTATGATCAATAGTGCAAGGCGCGCTTCACTACATTTAAATAGTTTTGATATTTCTCAACGTTTTCCTAACGTTTATGATATTTCAGGTAGATTTACTCATCTGATTGCTATGGAATCGTTTTGCGGACATTTTTGAGACTGGCGTGAGGTTATACACTTGAAAAAACAGGAGCCACAAATCTCTTTTCGAAATGGCATAACTGCCCTACTTTGCTTGACATGATGCCAAAAACAGGACTCTTGGCTTCATCTATACACTTGTTTGTTGACTATTTTACATGTGATGGTGTCACTTGTCAGAGGTGAATGGCAAAACGATCGGAGACTCTATGACAGTTATTCATTTAGTCATAAAACTATAACAATATATACTCCCAAATGTCAAGAATCTCCGACCTAGCTAATTAGTATTGGTACAGTATAAGCAATTATCACGTTCCAGTGGTGTTCCGTCAGGTACTTCAGTAGATACCACTCTCATTTGAATGTCCACCATACCTGATATATGTCAATATGATAATTCTAAGTTTCAGTACCAGTGATTAAAGAATAAACACAAACGGTGAAATAGACCAAAGACATAAACGTCGTGTTATATGCATCTTTACGAAATTACACGCTGACCTGCCTGCAGATGAACTCTTTATATCCCTACGTACGATATATGAATTGTTCTCCATTAAACAATGAACCCTCTGATAAAGGTTATAAAAATGGTTTGTCTCTCTGTTCATTTATGACTTCTTTTTTTAGTAAGGACACAATCAAAATTATTTGACATGTAGACACTTAAAATTGCACACAACGTTTGGATTTATAATATACATGACAAAACTGTTATCAAATTTTCGGCACTCACTTATTTAATGTGAAATGCAAAACAATAAAGCGTTAACTTTACGGAAGAACCCGAGTTACCATGCATCAAAATGAGACATATTCCCACACAATTTAATTTCCATCTTTGATTCACCTCAGACTGCAAACTCCTGCCTCAGAATTACCATGATATATTATCTTTTCTGCACTGTATGACATTTATAATTTTAGGATAGTTAATAAAACATAGCATTCGATTTCCATTTCGGTGCCATTTAATGATGAGGTATGGGTCTGACACTTTGATCTGCAGTGTGGACATGAGGTATGGATCTGCGGTGTGGATCTGGTGCATTGATCTGCGGTATCAATATAAGGTATGGATTTGAGGTCTGGATAGGACGCAGTGATCTGCAATGTGGACATGAGGTATGGATCTGCGGTATGGATCTGGTGCATTGATCTGCGGTATGGATATAAGGTATGGATTTGAGTTCTGGATCTGACGCAGTGATCTGCAGTGCGAATATGAGGTATTGATCTGCGGTATGGATATAATGCCTTGATCTGCCGTGTTGATATGAGGTATGGATATGAGGTATTACCTTGATACCAATAGTACAAGCATGACCATTGTTTAAATGAGACTCAAGTTTGTCTTTCCATATTATGAAAGAAAACAACGCAGGTTACGTTATCTTATACTTTGACGGCAAGTAGCGAAACGTCGTGTACATTTCAATAGACATTCGCAATTCGCATGATGTCCTTTATTCTACACTAGAGTATAAACTAGCATCATTATTGGGACCTCTGTGTGTATCACTTCTTTATATTCAGTTGTTGTCATGATAATACTAAATATCACCTGTCTCCGCTTTGCCACTAACGGCCACAAAAATATATCACAGTTCCACCTTGTTAACCTTGATAGCAAGTCATCCATCAGAAATGCATAAGGACCTTCGTATAAATTAAACGTTAATCTTGTTTCTAAGTACATTGTATTCCTACTCCCCCATAAAAAATGAAATCTAAAATCCTTGTTTATAAAACATTGTATCATTTTCCTTTGCTTATTCTTTATAAAATACAACTGAAAAATCTTTCTAGCTATAACTTATTTAGAAAAGATATGTCATTAATATGAATGTACTAGTTTTCTGTCGTCTTCTTCGTGACAGAATAAAACGGTTGTAAAATGCACTGATGTTTCCAAGGTTCTAATTAAGAAAAGTTGTTGTCGCTACGACTATATATAAGAAACGCTCTTCCCCCACAACAACACTCTATCGCTACACTCTCAACCAGGGCCGTAGAGAGCTATCACGGGCCCTGGGGTAAGAAATACCCGGGCCTCTCACAGATTTTGTTAAAACAAAATGTTTCTTCTATAAAATTAAAAAGTGTTATTCACCCCTTGTCCCCGGAAGGGAGCCCGGGCCCTGGTGATATATCACCATTTGCCCCCCTTCCTGTCGGCTCTGCTCTCACCTCTTTCTCTCTCTTGGTACTATATTCCTGAAATTTAACGTTTAATATTACATAAGATTCAATATATCAGGTCTTACTATAGAATTCTCATGTTTCAAAAAATGCACGAAAAGCACGCGACTAAACATTTGTACAAACTTGGAAGGCTACAAACAGATATATTCCTTGGTACATTTGTTTTTGTGAAAAACTCAGATGTTGATACAGTTACAATTAACACACAGGGCTTAGTTATTAGTCTTTAAATCATTCTGAAACCTTTTGACGTTTATTGTAGTGGGCCTATGTGTGAGGCAGACATTAATGTGCTATATTCATTGGTATTTCATAACCGAAGCCACCTACGGTAGAGCAAAACGACCACGAAAAACTAGCTAGACTATCATGGACCATACAGCTACTGATAGCGGTACTCTGACATGAATATCAGTCGTGCTTAGAGATGCATTGTTAAGCTAACACATGTTTCAATATGTCCAAATTCCTAACAAATGCTATATATTTTCAATCAGTTATAAAAACATAGATGCATTTCCAACAACATACTTGTGCATATCTCTTTTTTCAATGGTTATTAATGACGTACATATGGACAAACATGGCATCTATTATTATCGTCGATATTGCCCATCATGTACACTATTGTTACCACGGTGTCGCTTGTTTAGGAGGTCAACCTTCCAGATATGGCAATACAGAAATGTCCAAACATCTAGTAAATAGTCTATTCAGGGAAGCATATCACGTTTGTGGTGTTTATACAAAATGTTCGATTTGTAATCGTGCATGTCAAGCATAACATCACTCATTACGAATCTAGATGAGTTACGGCATATATCGACATTAACAATAATTTATAAATAATTATTTTCTCTCTCTCTCTCTCTCTCTCTCTCTCTCTCTCTCTCTTCATTTCTTGTACTTACCTAATTTGTTTTGCCAGTTTATGTAATTATTGACACGCTTTATCTTAAGAACGAAATATACTAAGTTGTAATTACTTCTGGTAAACCTAATTGTGCACCTTATCTATTTTTCTAGGAAATAAAACAAATTTAAAACTACTTTGTTTTGAAAGTGCTCAGTTTCATTTGCCATAAATTGTTCTATAGTTCTTTTTCGAAATTTTAATGTATTCTTTCTCTTGTCCATTATTTCTAAAACCCCATACTTATGCAGTATATAAAAAAATGGAGGAGACAAATCTAAGCCTAAGATAACTTTTCAGTGCCATTTTTCTTTCTTTCTTTTTCAGGTAAATAATTTGCTTTGAAATCTTTCTATTATTGAACCCGCAATTCTTTAGTAAATGTACCAATTACATTTAAACAAAGAACACATACAGTTAAATAATCACCATCTTCCAAATTGCATCTTTCTTAGTTCCAAACTTATTTGGTCTGACAAAACTACCCCTTATTATAAAAAAACAACAATTTTTGTTCCCTTTTCCCTGTGAATTCTGAGTCCTCATTTTCTGAAAGAAATACTTAGAGTGTCCAAGAGGTTTTGAAATCCCGCAGTAATCTCTGAAACAAAAGCAACCAGCCCTAGAGTATCTGAGACAAAGATGATTCCTAATTACAATTACCTAATTCACCACTTCTTTGTAATTGCTTTCAGTTTTACATCAATGAATACAGAAAATAGTATCGTGGAGAGAACTCATGGTCTCAAAAAAGATTTAAAGTTCATAACGGTGCATAATTACCCATATAGGAAACTCATGGTTGAAATGTCATTTATATGTGGATCTTCATTTCCACATTTTATCTCTCCATCCAAATTTAAATAATTTATACCAGAAACCATTCTTAGAGACACATTCGAAAATAAATGATTGTGGTTTTGTAATACTTTCATAATATGCACAGGGTCACTAAGTGCGGGCCAGATCACAAAAAAAAACAAACAAAAAAAAAAAACAACGCTAACGATATATTTTCAATTTTTATTTTCTAAATGTGTAAATGGTAATTAAAAGGCTGCAATAACAAAATATGTTCTACCTTGGATATTTTAAATTTTAAACAGGAAAAAAGTCTTGGAAAGTTTCTTTTTGTTTTTTTTTCATACAATTGGTTTAATAACACGGTGGGAAATATGTTGTTTTGTTCATTTGGAAATATATTTGTTTAATGGATTTAGCACAAAAATTTTATAACGAACATAATTATGCTTAAAACTGGTCCCGTCTGTATTTTGGGCAATACTTGAACACGCAGTAAAAGACTAGGATCATAAATGACACACCTTTCTGAAGAAATGGAGTGGCAGACAGTTCGTCGTTAATGGTTTACCATCTGTAGTACGTTGTTTGGCGACTTTTGTTTTTTGATAGATTTTCTAAAACCTGGTAGGTAAGCTTTATATTTACAATGTCTTGGATGATAATGGTTATAAGCCACATTTAATCATGTTAATGAGGTGTATGCAAATTAATTTACTTTGAGTCTGGAAACTATACCTCGGGGAAAAGATTTTTAAATGGAAAATAGGTTGTATTGCTTCATTTTGATAATAAATGATTATATCCAAAAACGGTTTTACCGCAATTTATTTCGAGTTACAATAAATCATAATACAATTTTCCATAACTCGCAGGTGTGTAATGTATGGTTATGTCAGAACTCAGTTTAGTCCTGCATTATCTCTCGTCTTTATTCTTAACACCTGCAGTTAACTTTATAGCCGGTGTCACGGAAACGATGATCACTGAATGCGTCATATGTAGATAATTTCGGAGTGTAAGCATGCATGAACTTAATGGAGATTTCTTTAGCAAGTTCAAACAGAATTTAATGGGTTTTTTTTCCTCTGGTCCATTTTTCAAGAAATTTCTACAAAAATTGTCAAAAGGAGGGATATTTTAAGAGTCAAGTTCGTCTTCGTTATTCCACCTACGCTAGCTAGAAAATTTTATTGAAGCTTTGTAGGCTTGGTTTGTAAGTAATTACGGAGTGCAATAAGATTTTACTTTTTGTCCTGTGGCCCATATTTTGGGTTATTTCTTCAAGAAAAATTAAAAACGGGGCATTTTGGGACACTGGTTGGAGAATTTTTTATTGAAACTTTGTGGGGTAGATATATGGTTGGTTTAGATGTTCAAAAAAAGTTGTTCTTTAACTCTTTAGGGAAAATTCTTGTAACATGTTCAAGTAGAGAGTTATCTTCATAGCTTGTCTTTGTTTATCTGCCGTCATCTTTTGGATGATATTACTGGTATTTTGAAGGCTTGATGTGAGGCTGGTGTAGAGGGACAATAAAGTGTTTTTTTAGTCTATCTCAGTCCCATTTTGGGGAATATTTCTTCATGATTTGCCAGATGTTGCGCAACCCAGTTCGTCGTCGCTTCTTCTTCAGAAAGTTTGTAACCAAGATAAGTAACTGGTTAGATAAGCAAAAACGTTATACATTCTTTCTTTAGCCCATTTTTGGGTGACATTTCTTGAAATTGACAAAGGGTTAATATGTGTATTCGGTTCGGCATGGTTCATCTCCATTGAAATAATTTATCGAAACCGTGTCGGTTAGACATGTGTTTGGTGGAGTAATTTATTGAAACGGTGTCGGTTAGACATGTATTTGGTATAGACGAGCAATACTTTTGTACTTTTTCTTTTAGCCAGTTTTTGAGGACGTTATTGAAATTTGTCGTAGGAAAGTAAGCTTTTTGAATTCAGCTATTTTTATACAAGTGTGCAGTATTCTGATCTTTCATTGCTCCAAAGGTCTAGCGAGATTGAACGTGTATGTTGTTTGTCATGTAAGAAAAATACGCCAAGAAGAGCGTGCTTGAGCTGATGGGACATGCATGTCTTATGTCACTTGTTTAGGCTCGAATAAACAGTAAAACAAGAAAGAGTTAATTAATACAATAATTTATTTCACTGGAAAAGTTATGTAAAAATGAAAAAAAAATATGAACTTACTGTTTTATAGAGTCAAATTCAAAAATAATCTGAGAATTATCCAAGAATAAAAGTTTTGAAATCCTAATAAAATGTTCTACTGATTTCACGTTCGAATCCCAATGAAGAATCCAAGATGGAAGACGATGACGTATGATGCAATCTGTAGTGTTGAGGTCTACAGTTCCTTGTAGAAACAAGAATTTTCACTCCGGTTTCTGATAGCTGAATACATTTCTATAAAAGAAACTATTCTTGTTCCACAATATTACATGAGCACACTCATTTTCCAGAAAAATATCAGAATTAATCGTTTTGAATCCAAGTAATTTGAAACAACTCCAAACCATGTAATTCGAAATAACTCCAAACAGTACAAGATACAACTAACAATTTAACAGCCCAGGTTCTACTGATATTTATTCTCTAAAACTTGCGTTAAATCGTATTCTAAACGTAAACAAGGGGTCACGTGATCATCTTCTGGTAGCTTATAGAAAGCAAGTACCTGTTATAAGTCACGTACACCCAGTGTGACCCTGACGAAAAACCAATCATTTTAAAATAAAATATGACTTGTTTACGAAGGTTGCTACAAATTCTGAAAGAAGGTCAGGATTTATATCATTACCTGGTGTTTATAAACTAACAGTGAAGGTCAAACTATTTTCTGAAAAGTATCATCTCTAGTGAATAAATTTACATTACAATATCATGTAATGAAAAATTAAAAAAATAAAAATTTACAACTGACAAACAATTAAATTGAAATAAATATATATATTAAATCAAATATAATTAATTCAAATATACATAACACATGAGAGTGACTGCATGAACATGTAATCTGACATTCTGCTTCCGCCGGTGCCTGGGTTCCTTGTTGCTTAATTGCATATGAACCTACCTACCTTGGAAGTGAAAACATTATGTATTTATTTATGATTTGTTAAAGTTGGATTTATAATAAATTTATAAGGCTTAATAAGGTTTGAATTACTCATTTTCTTGCTTGTTTGCGTTACATTTTGTCAGCTCTAATCCATAGTAATGCCGTTTATATGCAGTGTCTTTAAAACATGTGGGAGGGTGAAGATACCTGCTCCATATCTCTCCAGGATAGAACATTATACATACAGTGTATTACACACCATATCTCTCCAGGGTATAACATTATACATACAGTGTATTACACACCATATCTCTCCAGGGTATAACATTATACATACAGTATATTACACTCCATATCTCTCCAGGATAGAACATTATACATACAGTGTATTACACACCATATCTCTCCAGGGTATAACATTATACATACAGTGTATTACACACCATATCTCTCCAGGGTATAACATTATACATACAGTATATTACACTCCATATCTCTCCAGGATAGAACATTATACATACAGTGTATTACACACCATATCTCTCCAGGGTATAACATTATACATACAGTGTATTACACACCATATCTCTCCAGGGTATAACATTATACATACAGTGTATTACACACCATATCTCTCCAGGGTATAACATTATACATACAGTATATTACACTCCATATCTCTCCAGGGTAGAACATTATACATATAGTGTATTACACTCCATATCTCTCCAGGGTATAACATTATACATACAGTATATTACACTCCATATCTCTCCAGGGTAGAACATTATACATACAGTGTATTACACTCCATATCTCTCCAGGTAGAACATTATACATACAGTATATTACACTCCATATCTCTCCAGGTAGAACATTATACAAACAGTGTATTAGAATAAGAGCAGCATAGGGATACTTAGTAAATATGTCAACTACATTACAGCGCATTAACATTCGACAGAGTACTAGAAGAAAAAAACAGAAAGTGTTAAATAGATTTCAAAGTTAAATTATGCTTATATGCAGTTAGCAATTCATTTTAAAGTATTAAAACTTTTAATTTATTTGCATATTTGGAGGATTTAATTATGCATACTGTGGGGAAAAAGCTTTTCCTAAAATCGAATCAAGATTATTTGTTAAGCTAATTGGGGCCCGAAATTTTGTCTGAGAAATTCCCGCTCACCCTGTCCTCTTTCAAAGTTGCTGCATGGGAAATTATGGATACATTAAAGATGAATTGAAAATATACATCTTTTTTACAAATTGCACGAAACAATCTTGACAAGGTGATTTATGTTTTTGATCGCCACTAACTATATTTAGAAGAAATTTTTAAAAATTATGCTTGTATACGTACCAAAGAAATGACTTTTTCTATATTTAGAACAGAAAACATGTTTAAGCTATAAAGAAACAATAATTGCTTTATTCACATTTACATCGAGGTACAACATTGGTTTAATTATGTTCACTCAAGGTCGACATACACTCTATTACATCTTTTGTCTGGACATTAGACTCGCCCACGCAAATATGGCGACTGTGCTATTCTACAAAATCCAGTTTGCTTTGAAACGCCAGCAAGGGTCCGCCTGGTGACAGTCTTGTTAGAAATCGTATATTAATGAAGACAATCACATAGTTTTCTTGTGCATTTTTTTATATCACTGATGCTTTTGTTGTGGTTGGGGTGGGAGATAATCGAATATTGAGGGTTTTACACGAATCAAATTAGATGACATTATAATTACTAATATCCGTGTTTTCATGTGAAGATCTCTCTCAATCCACATTAACTTATATTCATAAAAACATTATTACCGTCAATATATTGTTTATTTTATTTTTCGCGCCCCGTAGGTGCAAATCAAAGGGTTACTTTTCAAGGTAGGTTTACACTTGAATTGAACAATTTGAGGAAATAAATTCCAGCCCAAATTAATTACTGGATAAAACAATAATACAAATTGATTCTTCTAGATCTTGAGCAATCCTTTCAGTGAAAATTTTATATAGCCATCTACTTGACCTCAGATCACAATTCATATTTTCTAAAAGAAACATTACATAATGGAAAATAATATTCTAGAAAGTTCCTAATGTTTGCAAAATAAAATAAAACTTATTGTAAGTAAGTCAGCTAATAAAATTGTTATATATAACCTGGACAATATCAAGGTACGCCAGGTAAATTGTGGGGAAATTCCAATAACCTAGACACAGACCCAAATAAACAAATTTACTTCTATTAACGATCTTGATATTATACCCATGCAGATAGAGATATTTTGAGCTTTAGAATAAAATAAAAGATCAATAATTCAGGTGAAGTAGAAAATAAACGTTATGAGAAATCCACACCACTCCCTGTTTTAAGTTGCTGCACGGGAAATTATTGATCAATTAGATATGAATTGTAAAGATATGTAATTTTTAAATAAATGCAAGAAATAATTTTGACAAGGTAGTCAACGTTTCTGAGCATCACCAACAACATCTAGAACAGAACAGAAAATATAATTTATGATTTTATATGTCTCAGTGAAGTTTCTATATTCAGAACTTAAATAATGTTTAAGCCCTGTAGAAAACATAACTGCTTTATTAATATTTACGTCATTGTATAACATTATACACCAAAGGGAGTTATTGTCTAAATATTTATGAGACTATTTTACTTTGTTCGAGTAAAAGTACATATGCAAATTTATTTTCATGTTCTTACTCATAACAATATCATGGCTTTGGATCTGCGGTTGACAGGAAAATGGGCAGGCATTGTTTAAAATTACATTCAGGTACACACGTATAAGGCGATGATAAGAAGATAATTAAATTAGTGAGAACCTATACAAGGACTGAATAAGAGTACTGGTGAGGAATACATATAATAAAAACGCATATATGTATACTACGAAAATTATCATAATATAAAAGATGATATGAGAAATTGCAGAGCGACCAATGCAAGTAAGCGTAAAGGCGACTTAGGGTCCATAACACAATAACAAGTATTTGCAAACCCCGCTACGCATAAGTCGTTTGGTTGATATTCTTTGCATGTATAAGACCTATAGCAAATTATATACTGTGAATTCACTGTTTTTCGTGGGGTATCAATTCGGAGATTTCGTTGTTGCTAGGTATCACATATTTAAAGACCTAGAAAGTGTTAGCATGCTACAAGAATATATATATATATATATATATATATATATATATATATATATATATATATATGACGTGTTGTTTCTATTTGCGTGCATTATATCTCCTTTCCTTGTACTACTTGATAGATTATGATATTAAAGTCTCACCACGAAGAATTAGGCAAGGTACAAAATGAAGTAAACGAAGGCGCATGCAAATTATGTATTTTTGCTGTAAATCTTTACCTTTAGGTACTAGTAATTAAAAACTATTGTTTGTAGGTCTGCAGATGGCTCCATATATATTTTAAGTTAAATTTGCACTTTAAGTTCCTTCGTTAATTTTGAAATAATAGTCACAGGGACAGGGGTTACGGACATTGCTTTAAAAGGATAAGTGCTCCAAGTTCTGTACAACAGATTCAAATAGCTTAGCTTCAGCTGATGTAGTCTGCAATATCATCAGTGTCATCAAGTTTATCTCCTCAAGTACACCCCAACCATATTATCTCTACTGGAGGAGTTACCAAGGATTACTGCTTGTTTGATATTATTGTATTTAAGTCATTTTAGTGCTTGGGTGATGGTAAAACGTCTACATTATGTATGGAGCAGTGGACAGATCGTCGCGTGCACAGTGAAATATCCATCTCTGGGATCACGATTGGTGCTGAAGTACGACGAGGATCTGGTGATTTGGATCCCACCATACCAATTTTTTTATATTTCAGATAGTACTTTATGCTATATTTCTCTAGGCTGCTCACAGATAGTACAGTTTGCCTTATTTCTCTAGGTTGCTCATCTTTTTTCTGAGTTTTAGGTGAATTCAGATTAATCCAAAGTGAACTGTAGGTCCATGGAGCGGAATCTGGATGTTCTGTAGTTTCCGCTATTGAGTCTGCATATTAAAGTCCCTCTTAAGATCCTCGGAGATAAATTTGAGATTTGTATCTTGACAGGCTTGTTGAATATTTATAGTTTGGTGCGTAGGACTCATCCTATATTGGATTGAGCACTGTCTTAGCACCACAGCAATAACTCTTTCCGCCTCGAATTAAGGGTTTAGTTCTCAAGATTAAACCCCGATGTCTTTCCTGGGTATGTTACCCAGTGCGCAGGTGCAAATAACGGGATATGGCGTATAGTTTGGTCTAACTTGTTAAGCATGTTAGGGTTGGCTGCAACGTAAGCTTGGCACCATATTCGATTTCGGACCTTTTAAGAGTGCGGTACAATGCAAAAAGCATAGCTTGATCTGTTCCCCACTTGACATCCCTAAGGTTCGTCAACAAATATGTATCTTGCCCACACCTTCTTAATAGCTCAGCTATGTGTTTGTCACATATCAGGTGCTCATCAAATAACTTTCCCAGAAATCTTGCCACTTTTAAAAATTGTATCTTTGTTACATTTAGGTAAAGATCTGGCGTAATGTTGTTCCTAATGGAATGAACATAGTCCCTACTGTATTTTCAGGAGATAGTTTGAAACCCAGCTATTGATTCACTAACTAATTTCATCGAGTTACCTCTGCAACAGGCCAAATACAGTTTTACTGAATGGAGCGAACGGGTTTCTTGAAGCACGGATGTGGATGAAAACATCCACCTAGAAGTTCAAGAAAAAAATAAAACGAATGAAAGAGAGTAAAATAGACTCTGATGATTAGAAACACCCCCCCACAAAAAAAACACACTCCGCAACAAAAGCCAACACCAGTTACAACCTACTTCTCCCAACCCCAACCCCAAGCAAACAAAATGACAAAAGCAAACAAACAAACCATTTTCTTTTTCAAAGACCCGCTTATTGAGTATTCAACCCAAGAAATATTTAGTTGCATAAATCAGTTCGACCCAGACAGGAGATTGCAAACTGACAGGTGTAATAAAATCTCGCAACCCAATCTTGATTTTGACTTCGGCTCCGTCGTTTTAATTCAACCAAAACACTCACCAGTAAGTGTGTAATAAACGTAGCCGCTTCCTCTACAGAAGGCTTAGAACTTGAACTTATTAAATTTTGCCGTATAGGTAGGTATATGTGGTTTATTAACGTTTTCTCAAAGTTAACTTTTTTGCAAAATGAATATATCGTCAGGAGCAAACGAAAGATTTTATCATTTGCACGATCATGATTCTTTTGGTCTTAAGGATGATAATAATAGTGGATATGCTGTATGGAGTCTATGCTCTTAAAATTAGAAAAAGAAAAAAGTGACAACAGTGAAGACAACAAGCTTTGTAAAATTTAACAATGATTTATTTGCCTAGAACACAAAGTGAAAAATGAGAAAAAAAGAACTTACGGTATAGCGAATTAACTCCAAAGAATTAAAGATACAAGTCCTAGTAATTAAAGTCCTAAATGAAGCATCAGTTTAAGTCCCAAAGAGATCCAAAATTGAAGGCGATGGCGTGTCTGTTATAGCCTACGAAGTATTGATGCGATAACATTGTCTTGTTGAATCACATAAGGATTATTCCAGGTTTGAATTCAGTATAAATTCCAGTGAATATCTTCATCCAAGAATTTTATCAGAGCACTTTTGTATTTCCGGAGAAAATAATCACTTGAATTTAATAATTTGAAGAAAATAAAATTCAGCCCAAACTGGTCACAACATAATACAACTTACAGTGCTAGATGTTAAAGCACGATTGGCAAAATCCTCACAGTCACAAGATAATTTAGTTCTCTGCTTGACCTCAGGTCACAAATTAGCATTTTCTAAAAACAACCATTACTTAATGGAAAATAACCTCCTAGATTGATCTAATGAGCCATTTATACTTACAACACAATAGCCTACAACATTCACTTTGGAATATCAAACCCTGACCCAAATCAACACGTTTACTTGAATAATAATTCGGTTAATAAGCTCATGCACATAGAAAATAATGAAGCTATTATTATTAGTTGACATAAATGAAACATAAAAATAAAAACAAAATCAACCAGGTCAAGCAGAAACGAGCTCAATTTTGGACAAGGTCAAGTCCAGCAAACAATGTGACATTACAATAACATGTAATGGAAGAAAACGAAATTTAAAACTAACAGACAAACAATTAAATTAAAATTACATAACAATACACAAGAATCGAACACCTCATCTTCAGCATTGCCGGGGTGAACGTCTGCTTGAACTTCTCTACTGGTAACAGGATTCTGTGCTCGTTCCATGACTGCGGATTATTCCAGTTATGCCACTCTCTCTCTCTGTCTCTCTCTGTCTGTCTGTCTCTCTCTCTCTCTCTCTCTCTCTCTCTCTCTCTCTCTCTCTCTCTCTCTCTATATATATATATATATATATATATATATATATATATATATATATATCTTTTCTTTTGTGTTTTCTATTTTAGTAATTTTAGTTTTAATGAAATTATCAACCTTTCAAATTTCTTCTTTTTGTTTAAAAATTGGCAAAAGTTCTAATTTCACTTTTAGTATCGATCTATTAACCGCCCATACTGGACTGTATAATAGAGTGTGACACTACGTGTTGGTCAGTCTGTGAGGTTGTTTGTCATTAGGCCTGGGGTTTAGTCAAAAGGTGTGCATGATTGTCAGTATAAATTAGGTCTTGCAACCAGAGTGACTTACATTATGTTAAATTCCACTGTACTCTTTGAAAATTTAAATTAGTGTCCCCCAATGTTAAACCGAGAGATATTTTTAACATTAATTTCCCGTAAGACCACATAGTGTCCGAATCCAAGATGGCAGAAAAATGAACTTTCTTTTTTTCGGTCATATATGATCCCCCAAAGCTACATATAACTCTTCTAAACGATAATGTAAAGCACTTGGAGTGGAACTCAATCAAGGTTCATTACCAAGCTGACGATCTAATTTGGTTGGAAAAGTAGGACGGATGGAGGGACAGAATGAGCGACGAAATGATGGAAAGCATAAAAACGCAAAAGTACATACTAATGCCCCACTCACCTTTTAATACGAAACGAGAGAATAATAATTTTCAAACCAGTTGTATATTCCCATAAAAGTTTTATGGCATGTCTCCTCATTCCGCCTCAAGGCCGGCGCAAGAAACTAATTACTCATTTCAACCGCCAATACATGCGAGTATCCTTGAATCCTTTTTAAGCGTTTTCCTCGCATGAAACAGGTTAATTACTCAGTTCTTATCCCAGTCGTAGGAGAGGCAGCTAGTTTATCACGTGAGATATAATGTATTAACTTGCACTAAATTATGTAAAGGTAACACGATTTTTCTACATTATAAATCTTTTATCCTTCTTGGTTTTTTAAGATTCATCACAGCTATGATTCGAGAAAATCTGAAGCGTCAAAATCGAACATAGCACACATGAATTCAGCACAAAGGTGCACAAAACATGGACTGGCCCTGTAATACATGTTAATTCTAAGTCAGTCGTGTAACACATGCACTGCTCAGATCGATTTATCTTCTGCAGATAGCACCACCAAAACACAATGCGGATGTATTGTTGGTTATTGATTGAGATTTTGTTTTGCCTTTGTCACCCATCTAGTTGCACAGTCTCTTACGATATCTGCATAACATTATTGGTCATCAAGTGAAACTCTAGTACAAAATATGGATTGCTTCTTTGAAGGGTTGTTTATTCAGATCACATTTTTTTCTTCTTCAATAAAGCCATGAAAGTCAATTTATTTTATTGGTTTTCTAAAGTGAACACGAAATGTCAATACTTTTTTCTGAGGATTGCAAAAGATATATATTTATCATATGATAAGGAATATGAAACCTACATAGCATATATAACGAATTATGAAAATAAATGCCCCCAAAATCTTTATTTCAACGGAAACGGTTCAATTGCAATCGGTTTTTATATACATATGTTAAATATATATTAAGAACTCCATGCATCCACATCATTTGCTATTATCAAAAGAAAACTAACGAATATGCTGGTGCGGAAACAGTGACACACTATACAACATTTTAAGTCGATCCAAATATTCGTGACATCATCTGTTTTAAGTCAAGAGCTTTTGCGCGTGCGCGCGTGTATATCTGTGACTTGCTCTTGACGACATGCTAAAATCTCTTTAGTAGATACCTTCTCCTTTTGTGACAAAGTTATGAAAGAACGTGATGATAGATGGACGTAAGTAAATTACTCTTCAAGTTTTCCATATTTCAAATTCTTGCCCTGACTACATCATATCGAATTAATTTCACAATTTCACAATTCCAGTTTGTTTCCACTTTTTTATATGTAGCCTTATCGTCTTACAAATCTGCAATTAGTCATCCGCTATAATATTTAATGCATGATCATATTTTCGCATTATAATCAGAGACCTTTATTTGTGTTTTTTTTCTGAAAACTGGAAACTTTGATTACGTCTGAAAACAATTTTTAATATATGGTGGTGTTTGTGTACTTCGAGTGTTATTTGTGTACTTCGAATGTTATTTGTGTACATTGAATGATTGAACTGTGCTTATATGTAAGGAAACTCTATTAATAATATAAAAATAACGGAATTTAAAGTAGTTTCTGGTAATAAAGTAGCAAAATTCTGTTCGAACTTTACATTGGAGAGAGAGAGAGAGAGAGAGAGAGAGAGAGAGAGAGAGATTTATTATTGCCCAAACGGGGTTACATACGGTGTCGACAAAATAATAAGTGTCCAAAGCGATTAAAAAGAAACAAATGATTTATTTTAATAAAGTTTAATTTTCATAAGAAAAATTCAATTTGTGAACGATTATTTATTAACAGATCAATGAGTTATAACCAAAAAACAACAAAAATAAACAAACAAACAAAAAACTCAGTATGTATATTAGCACTACAAAGACCCCGTATCCAACAGAGACCTAATTATCAGTTAAAAATAACATTACCATACTCAATAAAAAAAAAATTGGATTTCGTAAACAGCATCTAGACTGTGTTATCTATTATAAATTAAAGAAGAACCACTCTAGTTTCCAAGCCCAAAATGTTTCAGATTCGCAGATAAATCGACTTTGTATAATGCATCCGCGTTGACTGTATTTTCCTTAAGGGCTGACGAGATATCTTAAAAGGAAAGAAGAGAAGACAAGGAACTCGTTTTGTCAGCTCGGACATGATGAAGGCAACGCCGAGTAATATTTTGCAACAGGTTATATCGAATTTTCTATTTTCTTATCGTCGGATTATTTGGGAACACGGACAATATGATCAGAAACTAAAGCCGGACTCTAAAGGGAAGTAAGGCAGTCAATGTGAGCTGACGGTATCACAGGATCTTCAAACAGAAGTGTGGATTAGTCATTATTTTAGAAGCACAACATCAAAATGCAGCATTAAAACACAATGGGACATGTGAACATTAATTATGACATGGATATATTTTGACAACTCTACATTTACATAAAACTATGCAAATGTAAATTATTAATTTAAACAAGCTAATAAGTTAAAAATTAATCGGGAAGGTTTGTAAGAACATTACAGAATAAAAACTTACAAACAATGACCATTTTTTACTTGATAGTTGAAAGTAGAAGTAATTTTAAATCTCAAACTGCTTCTTTGATTCAGGTGATATAAATTTTGGCAACGTATATTAACGTGAGAAATTCCTGTTGCAATTTTTCATTGTGTGATAGCTTCTAAGCAATATAAATATACTGGGAAGAAACGCAAAATATATTTGATGCTAAATTTACCATCGTACTTCCGGTTCATAAAATAATCGGTTTAATCAAAAGCAGAATATTTAAACAAGAAAAATGATTTGAAAACTTTATGACAAGCAGTACCTAAAATACAATTGTACAAAAATGATATCACAACTCATTGCTACAAATCCAACTGTCTGAAAACTGTATGAAAACCCATACCTCAAAACGCAACTGCTTGAAAATCTTACAACCTTTTATAATGTTTCTTAACTTTCCGCACTGGTGAATTAAAAAATATCAAATAGAACTAATTCTTTAACCTTTTTATTCTTTTATCCAGATTGTTGGATTATATATTTCGCTATTATCAAAATTGTATGTTGGATAATAGTTGAAGGAACGAGAGACATAAATTTTATACATGTACGTGTGCATAAAAATCAAATGTTAAACACAATGAAGTTTATCGTAAGTATTGTTTTGAAAATATGTCATTGTTATGACCTAGAATCACCCGTTACTTGTGTTTTTCTTTAATGATAATTGCAAATGATTTACTCCAGTCAGCTGTTGTAAATATTATTCACTTTACTATTATTGTTTACACCGTACAAAATCTCGTCTGCTTTCCATAACATAAGTATAAGGTAAACCTAAAATATACAGAGCGGAACTGTAAATGCCAGTAGATACAAATAGTAACTTTCCCAACCAATGTAACGACAGGTCTTGACATCATCACTATAACCTAACTTAATCTAGGGCATAAAAGTGATATGTGCATTCGTCAGTGTCCTTGTCACAAGACTTTTGTCTCTGCTCTATCTTTGTACTGTAATACGACCTTCTGGGTATAAACGGGATATAAATATTCGAAACATTGGTCAATATTCACACAAAAATGATTTTGAAAAATCAGGCTTTATGTCTCCGTAATACAAACAAGTATATATGCATGAGGCAAACTATCAAATTCTAACATATTATGCGCAAAACTGTCGTCACGTATTCTATAAAATTGAATAAATATAAGCAAATCATCACATCCATTTTCAAGTCTCATTGCAAAATTTACCAGCTCTACTCGCTTATAAGATGGGCCCAACTGCAAGGCGCACAGACCCAGATCCGCCATCACATAATGCACCAGCAGTTCTGATCAATAAAGTTTGTTAGAAGTGACCTGTAGAACAAACACCATAGACCCAATTTGCCATCACATTAGGCGAAGGCATATAAGAGTCTATGTTGTCTGCAGTTGGAATCGTCTTATAAGCAAGTTTACATAGTATACATTTCCAGCACAGTCTAGCGATGTCTGAAGTAAACAGACCTTGAAGTACAACTTTGAAATCATAATTCAAAGAGCAGTTACACAATAAACCCTCTGATGACGAAAGGTAAAATATGTTAAAAAATTAAAACTTGTCGAAAAAGCTGTTAAACTCTTTTAAGAATGTATATGTATTTTTAATATCAGGCAGTAGACGAAGTCATCGTGCTCTGAAACAGCCACAGTTCTTTATCGAACATTAACAGCACAAATTAGTCAACGTTGTGCAGAGGATACTTCTATTTGCATTTTGATCGCTTAAATTTGTCAGTACTCTTGTATACATCGAAACGTCTGGGCTTTTATTGAAGCTTGATTTGTAAAACAGCAATGTCAATATCTGATAGGCGAAATTCCATTCAATCGGGATAGTCCCATCTTCATTTCTGACTTTGTTCCCTATGCTAATACAATTTTCATCGCATGCATCCTCTTCTATGAAACAAACATGAGTCTTGTACAATATCGAAGCTTAAATGTTTAATACCTCAGTCATGTAATACAAGAGTCCTTCTCAAACTCATAGTGGATTACAGACACCACCAAAGTAAGAAAAGTCTAACGTGAAATATCGCACATTCTGTCTCGGCTCGCTCGAAGGGTCGTGCATTGGCAAATGCTACTCCCAGTGGTTCCAACTCTTTGACAGGAACGGTAGTGGAGGAAGGCATCTCTCGAAATTTACGTCTATTGGCGACTCTGTCATTGGTGTTTGGTCACATTGTGGGTTTATGAATTCTTCACGTAGTAACTGCTCCCGGTAAGGAAAAACCCATGCTCATCATCGATCCGCAACGTTTAATGTTTACATCAACAATCTGAATATCCTCAATAATATTGGCAAGAACAGAGGATTCCTTGTTTGATCGGGCATCCTCATTCTCCTTTTTTGAACTGGCATTGTTTATTGTGGATTTAATATGCTTCTCGTTGATATTTTGTGAGTATAGGTGACTTAGCCTTCTGAATATGTTCTGGATTTGGTTGGTCTTCCTGACTACACTTGAATCAGAGTTGCTCCTCGAGTTATTAATAGCCTCTTTGAAGCAGCCGAAACGTTTATACATCAGTTTCTTCAACTTCCGTTTGTAGTCCCTGTTGGTGATTATGATTCCGATAGGGTTCAGGAAACAGTTAGCAGCGGCCAAGTAGGATAAAGCAAATTCCTGGATGTAAGATATTGCGTGGTCTGGGCGTGTGTCTTGAACTGTTGCTGCTACCCACATTTGGAAAACTATGTACGGAACCCAGCAAATCACAAAGGAACCTGCAATAGAGTTAAGATGACAATTAGTTCTCTTTTAAAAATATCTAGATAATATTAGGCTTGAATAATCACATCTCAACGTTTTCTTTTTGCATCTTCGAGTTTCGAAGTCCTATTAATTATTGCAGTAGTATGCCAACGTTAATAAATATTCATAAATTAATAAACGTTTCTATCAATGTTCCAGTTATTTATCATATCTTAACGTGCCCCTAAATCCAACAAGCTGTTTAGTGTAGCCCATATGGGTTGAAAGGATATAAGACTAACGGCATACTTGTATTCAGAAGTCATACATATTAGGCAAGGATATATTGTCCATAAAATATATAGCAAAGAACTGTGTATTTGTCACCTTTTCCAATATAAAGTTTTCATTAAAAAGCGACGATAAATACTGTAAAGTAACTCGATTTTTTTAAACTAAAGCATTCTGAGAAAACTGTTACGCTTGTATTCAAACTGCTTCAACTACTGCCGTAATAATAATGAAAAACACATAGGTATGGGCCATCAGGTGCTTTCATCCTTGCAAGCTTAATGTAAACTCATTTAAGGAACATTATGGTCGTGGCCTCCAGTTGGTGCACCTTTTATTACCTCTTGTTGCATGATTGCCCAAGGCGATACCATATAAAGAAATGCTACACTTTGTATCGTAAAACAAATGATTTGAAAGAAAGTGGGCAGGTGCTCCTTTTCAGCATAGTTTTCTTTGATCTCATGTGTAGAACTATACTTATTTAAAGAGCTAAAACATAAGCATAGTTGACTGTACACTTTTGCACATTTAACGGTAACCATAATTATACAAAGTTCATCGCTATCATCTACATTTCATCTGGATCATACCAAAAATGAAACTTTAGTTTTCATAGATCTATAATATTCACAATCTGCCATGTTGATTATAAAATGAGTTACAACAAATCAAATAAACTGGAGCATATAAACCAAACTTTTTCTCTTCCTAAATCACTTATCATGGGTAAAAATACGTACCAACTGCAGTAAATATAAGTTTAAATATGTTGAGCTTGTGTCGTGGCTTGTATGTCTTGATGTCTGTTATGTTAACATAAATATTCGAGTTTGACGTAAATGACTCCTTCCTGCTGTCTATCTTTCTGGTTTGCTCCCTGACTATTAATAGGATCCGATAGCAACAGAATGCATTTAAGGTCACAGGCAGCAGAAATCCTAAAATAAGAAGCACAGCAGAGTAGCTGATGGACGACCTCCATCGGAGTCCACAGACGGGCAAGGCTTGTGGCTGAAATGCTATCTCTCCCCATCCAAACACAGGCATCAAGGCCAACACTGCACAGAATACCCACACCCCGATTATCACGAATATTTTTCCTAGGGTTGATACCCTGGCTGGGTACTCAAACGGGTGAGCGATGGTTAGATATCTGTCCACAGATACTGCCGTCAGTGAATAAAGTGCTGTAAGTATGACCAAAATCCCAATGAAAGCTTCCACCTCGCAGAGTACGTGGTTATAAGGCCAACGCAAGGAAGCTGTGCTGGAAATGCAAATCGGAAGGACAAATAAACTGCTTATAAGATGGGAAGTTGATAGACTGTAGACGAAAATTTTGGTATTTGAGGAAGACAGAGTCCTGGATTTATTGGCGACGTAAATCAGAATACTATTTGCAACAGTTGATAAAACGAACAAAATTGACAGCAACAGTTCTTGAACAGAAATGGAGACAAGTGAAAGGTAACTCTCAGAATCGTATGTCAAGCAGTCAATGCAATAGTCCCACGATTCCTCGAGTGTGCTCGTGTTCTTCTTCATTTCTTTGTATGAGATTATGTTACTGACTTATTTTTGCTCACAAGGTAAGTCGTTTATAAGATCCGTGTTAATCTTCCAATTTATTTTAACTTTAGTTTTCTGTAAACACGTCCTTTTTGAAAAGAGACAGAACTCCAACTCTGATATGATTCTTTTCCTTCCTATCAGAACACGTGGTCTTTCATCTGATTCCTAGAAACGTTCATAAATTCACTCAGTATCAGACGTCTAATTTACTTTGGTCCACAATTGGATAATGATTCATAACTGTATGTTATAATCTTCCTGATTGCAGTCAGAATATTATTAATCAATAAAATTATCCACTAGTTGTCCAGCCGAATGTATACAACCTGGAATAAGTGAATTATCGTTTCCCTTTTAAAGTCTTACTATTGCCATTGCTGAATGGTAATGATGCTTAATCAACTGGCACAGAAGAGTCAAGACTGTCTCGATACCTCTGTACCGTCTTGTCCGACTTTAGTAGTAGTTATGATGACAATATGTGTGCTGCCTGTCTTATATATACCTTACACAAAACAGATTAATACATCATTTGTCAAGGCGTCTTTCTACGTCACATGTACGAGTGCTTTTGATTGACTGTGAAATGCCCATTCACACGCTTCGAAGGAATGCTAGCGTAGGTATATGCCATATAGGGAGATTGGAACAGATAGAGTAAAACCTATTGGCACGTACTATTTCGTATATCTCACTGCCATTTTTGCGACTCAACCGTGTAAGGATTATACACATAGAAGAACACACAAACACTATAATTGATAAGCAATATCTACCTGTATTTTGCATAATATATTTTGCGTAGTCATGATACTGTCTTTATCCTGCTTGCAGACAAAAGAGAAGATAAATATTTTTTTATTTAAAAATGTCAAACGTTTACTGATCCAGCTGCATAAGTCAACATAATCGCTCTGATTAACTTTTGTTCTTTTATGCTTAATCGTCATTGACATCTTGGGACCCTGTTGATATCGGATGAAATATATTATCTTCAAGTGCAAAAAGATAGATGGAACCTCGAAAACATGCTATTCTGAATACAGGGTAATTTAAATTATTCGAATGATGAGAATGAACTTTTTGCATAAAATTTTAAACTGTCACACTTTTTTCCGAATCAGACTTTTATAACTTGTTGTTTGTCATGAAACCATGCCAAAGTTTGCGCATTTCACTCGAAAAATAGCAGAATTCCTGGCCAGGTCGCTGATATTTTAATGTTTTTTTTTTCTTCCAGGTTTGCTTTTCAGGAGCTCTCTGAACTAGACCAGTCGTTGTTCATTCTGAAATAAGAAATGGGGATACATATTTAACATTTTAGGGCATTCAAGTTTACCATTGCTGGCGCTGGGATTTTTACGTTGTACAAGTTTTACATAAGTAATAAATCGCTCTTGTTCCTTAAGGTTCATTACAATTTTAGCACGCATTTTTATGTTTCTATAGATTTGTGTATCATCTACACAAATTCTAAACATAGCTAAATAAATTTTGGATGCGTTATTTTAATTGTGCTTAACCATTCTATGGCGTACCTTACAGTAAATAGGTCAGTTATGAGATATAAAGTGCGTTAATACTGAATCATTTCCCAAAGTCATAATAGAAGTATTTTTGGAAAAGGCTAGCTACGTGATTAGAGGCTTGAAACCGCCTGAATTGCATATTACAGATGGAACTTCTGGCATAAAAAAAGTGTCTGTAGGCTACACCCATACGATAGAGTGTTGGAAAACTAGATCATTATTTAAAATGTAAAAGGGGACAGCTGCGTATTACATTGTAGAGAGTTTCTTAGTCTTGAGGCTATTAATATTCACAAGATTTGTCACGATCTGTTCTGCATGTGTCGTATACAATATAAGTATAAAAACAACAGTTTTTCCCTTTTTCTGTCGTTATTTAAATGCAAATGTTGAGACTAGTGTCCACTTTATTTAACATTTTTTCCTGTTGATATTAAAGTTGTTAATGACACCATTACTTCATTTTTAAATGACTAATTGTTTCGTTTTCTTCATATCAGTATCACAATTCAGTTTAGTAACTGTTCTTCTCTATGCTTGTATTCCGTCATGCTATAAAATTACATTGTAAGAATAAATGGTTACATGCAAAATGAACTGAAAAAATGAACTGTAGAGGTTTACAATGGATATTTTCTGTATGCGTAAACACAAATCTTTGATTCAAAATGATAAAATCAATCGCATATATAACAGTTTTAATTTTTATGTCAAAATGTTTAAATTAGGAGAATGATTAAGTTCTTTGAATGTATGGTGCAATATATGGCTCAGACACACTTCTTTATGACAGTTCCTTTTTTCTTCTTTTTAAAAAGTCATCTATTCTTTTTCGTTCTTTCGTTCTTTCTTTCTTTCTTTCTTTCCTTCCATGCATACACATATTGCTTACTAATTCCTCCTCACTAAATCATTTCTTCCTTTCTTTCTTTTTTCGGTATGTATAATCCTTCCCAGAAATATTTGCTCCCTTTTGATTCCCGGACTTCAATTAAATAAATTAACATCGTAGATAATAAATATTTAATTTCAACCTTTCTTGCACTCACGGGCATTTACGTAATGCGATTTCACTCATTGAATACATGGCATGAAACGATGCATGCTTTAACGACCGACTATGACCATAGAGTATAAAAATGTTGATTGCACAGGAATTAACGAGCCCAAAATGTTTTCAGTACGTCCAATGTGACGCAACGCTTGACGGCATGCAGTGGTAAAACCTGTCGTATCATGGCCATTATGTGGATCAAGAACGTGACACGCTTTGAAAGTGTGTGCGATTCATTCTTTGATATTTTCATCACTGGAAATTTACAACATAAAAAATACAAAGACACGCTAATACAATTGTGTAAATACACAGCACAATCAGAGGTACACCAGTAGGTACAAGGCTGGGAAACGAGTAACCAATAAAAAATACGTGCAGTGACGGCGCTAGTGGTGGGGTGAGTTGTTGGATAGTGACAATCGCCCCCCCCCCTCCCCCCGGGCTCCATACAGAGAAGGTGCCATCGGGAGGTTTTTTTTGGTGTGCAACTGATACTTTTATAGCACTCCACCTTAGTTTAACGAGGCAATTCTCCACAAAACTCATATTTTGTATTGAGAGGGGTGGATAGGAGGAGTAGGGAGGTGTCAGCTGAGATAAAACTGTTCTCTGTAGGAGAGTAAGGGCGCCAGTAAAGAACATTGCCCCCGTGCCCTTTGAATATTCGGCCCGCCACTGATCTTGTATAAACAAATAATAAACACGTGTAATATATATGTTAAAGTTATTCCAATGCAATAAAACACAATACAATAACATCAAAGTCCTTAAAGTACACAAGCGACACATGCGAAATCTAAGTATTTAGAGACATTAACTACGACTGTGTTAATAGCTTTATCACCTCAAATACTAAAATTTAACAACTAGTATAATACATAATTTCAAATAAATTACTCACGCATTTCGAGCAATTATTTTTAAAACTATGCACATAAACAATAACATAGACTTGATGTGAATACATGAAAGTTAGACACCCCCTCCCCGTGACATAAAGTTCTACTATTATATACTCAGATTAAAAGCACTAAATGAAACAAATTTGACAGACAGTCCTCTACACATTATGAAAAAATATACTATTTTCCTGTAAATTAGGTGTATACACGAATTACAGATAGTCAATATTACTGATGACATTAAGAATTATTGATAATTAAGTCTCGTTCCTCGAGGAAATGATCTATCCAATAATTGGTCAATTAAATCATCATTAGGTACAGTATCAGATTTCTCAGTTACATGTGTCCAAAATCTGTCACTCAAATTATGTCACAGTAAATAAAATAAGCATGTATTAGAAATACCAATGTATTCACGCTGGCTGTGGTAGGCATACTTTTAACGGATCTTTCGGGGACTGATATATAAAAATGAACTGGTACTCGGATAAATTTATGTTTATTACTAGTGCTGGGTATTAGCTAACAAGTGAAGGGTTCATGGAGCAGTACATATGTATAAATCTCTAGAAATCTTTGTAACTGAGCATAGTATTTTGTAACTTGATAGTTTCGTACAAGGAAACAGTTTTCTTCTAAATATGTATCCAATGCCGCTGGAGAAAATATCATCAAATATACAGAATTATACAGAAATGGGAGCAATGCCACGATAATAAAATATTTTGTAAATATCTGTGATAAATTCACGTTGCTTTGACAAGAGGTAAAATCATATACTCTTCGATGGATAATTTGCTCTTTTCTTGTGATTTCATGAAAATCACAAAAGTTTTTCAAAGAGTTTAATTTATTTTTGTTGATTTCGGCACCTATACCTACAAACCCTTATAAATTGGTTACAGAGCCGATCGTATTTGAGAATGTTGCAAATATTTTGCAATGTGATGCTGGAAAATTTCAAGATTACAATATGAAATGAAACCATTTGGACTAATGTATTAGAGCTTTCTTATACAAGTCAGTAGTATTTAAGGGACTATACCGACAAAGGTAGTACAGTTTTCTTGTACAAGTCAGTGGTATTTAAGGGACCATACCGACCAAGGTAGTACAGTTTTCTTGTACAAGTCATTTGTAATAAAGGGATTTAGAGTCATGCTACCGATGCCAACACCGTACAGGGCATACAATGATATGCGTACCTTGGTGCAACAAGATTTTAAAATTTTCGTGGAATTTTTCATGGATGACAATAATGGTATACCTAACACTATGCCGAGTTCGATACCTTTTTCTTTCAAATACTGTCGAAGTATCATCAAATTATTTATATTCGCTTTCTGGTCAAAACGCACAACTATGCTCTACCTTTAAGACCATGTACAATTCATAGATTCCAGCCAGATTTAAATCATCGATAGTTTAAACCTGTCGAGATATCAAACTTTATGAACTTTACAGATTTATCTGAATTTTGGAATGCTCGTTCTACTAGTTCGCACATGAATATATTTCTTTAGTTAAAGCACATCAATACACTGTCAATCTAACCCTGTTTAGAAGATAGTACCCGTTCAGGCTAGTAATATCAGATGGAAGATGATCGGCGCTTTATATCGTTGGCCGATTATTTGTAGTGAAGTCTCAATGAGCATAATAAATCGACTATTTTGATGAACGAACATTAAAAATACAGAAGATCATTGAATCTAGTATCTCAGCCTGATTAAAATTAGACACAATTTGAAACTTCCTATCTTTCAGGTTTTCTAAACAGCACAGATTGAATTCAGCGACGGCTTTATCCTATCAGGCTATCGAATGTTATTAAACTTCACATATTTTCGCCTCATTGAAATAGCGATAGCTTTAGCCTGTCAAGCTATCGATTGTTATTAAACTTCACATATTGAATTCAGCGACAGCTTTAGCTTGTCAGGCTATCGAATGTTTTTAAGCTTCACATATTTTCGCCTCATTGAATTCAGCGACAGCTTTAGCCTGTCAAGCTATGGAGTGTTATTAAACTTCAACGATTAAATTCAGCGACAGCTTTAGTCTGTCAGGTTTTCGGATGTTATGAACTCACATATTTCCACCTCATTGAAATCAGCAAGAACTTAAAACTGTCCAGCTACCAAACTTTATTAACAGATTTCAAAGATGTTTGGAGTGTCATTCTGCTGTCTCTGCACAGGAATGCAAATTTGTTTTTGAATATATGAACATTCTTTGGATAATTATTTCAGTATAAACATACTGAGACAATTCTACAAATATCGGATTTAAAAAAATGAACCTATCATTGGTTGGTCTGTTATTAGTAATGAAGTCCCCATTAGCATAATACAGGGACTTTTGATCAATAAAAAGCATGAATGCAAACAACCCTTGAATTGGTATTAAATCAGATAGAAAGTTAACTTGCCCGTCCATCAGATGTTATAAACGTCACACATCTCGCTAAATTTTGGAATGCTTCTCTACACTTCCAACACTGGTCTGTGTTCTTTAGTTTGAGTGGAGACGCTCTCTATGGAGACACACATCAATTTAAACCTGTTTAGAATGTAATTTATGGTCGGGCTAGTAATAACAGATACAAGGTGTCTGTGGCATTTCATTGTAGGCACGTATCAGGGCAGAAGTAAATGTTTGTGACACTTTCGTTGACACGTACTTTGTGTCCTCAACAATCATTAGCTGAAGATTCATACTTTAAATTTAGAATTATATCATGACTCTTGTTTCTTTATTTCCACTACAACATTGCACAGTTTGTCAAATTTAATTGTAAAACTATCTAACCTCTCACACAATATATTTTTGTCCTGACATGCTTATTTAGTTCTTACTTTTCTGCGGCAGAAAGATTGTATTATTTACATGAACTGATGCAGTGTTATTTAAAAACAAAAACGTATGAAATATCAACATTATGAGGAATAACCTCTTTGGCCAAGAACCGTAATGAAAGACCAATTATGATAACAAAATGGACCCATCCTGCAGAATTAACATAAACATTAAAAAATAGAACAAACACATAAATTGTTTTTTGATGATCGCTATCAAAGCTTTTTAGACTGATCGAAGTCAACGACACCTTTAACCTGTCGAACTATTAGACTTTGTAAACTTCACAGTCTGAACAAAGTCAGTGACACCTTGAACCTGCTGAACTATCAGAATTAGCAAATTTGACAGATTTCAGTCAAAATCAGAGACGAACCTGTCCGGCTATCGAACGTTCTACACTTCAGGCCACCAAACATTATAAAATTATAACTAAATCGTTCAATTTGTAATTTCTGATGAGTCTGCACATTAATACGTGATTTAGTTTGAGTACACCAGCACTCTGTGAATCCTCATATTAATTGTAACATATTTAGAAGCGTCTACATCTTCGGGCTAATAGTAACAACATATAAAAGTTGACCGGGTCATTACATTTTTCGGCACGTATCAAGAAAGTGATAAATAATTGTGCCGCATTCTTTGACACATTATATATAGTCTCGGATATGTTTTTCTGAAGATCTATACTTGAAATTTAGTTTTGTGTTTTGATAGGTTTTTCCCCTTTATATCCACAATAAACATAGTATAGTTTTTCAAAGTTAATCATAAATGATTTGACCTCTCACACAAATACATTTCCCCCACAAATGAATTTGCTTTGTAATTTTTCTAAAGAAAGCTTGTATTATTTGTATAGAGGGCCGGAATTGTATTTATGTCTCATAATTCGTAAGAAACAATAGCAGGAACCATAAAAAGGATAATATTGATTGCCAAGTACCGCAATGAAGGTTCCACCAGCAAAATAGTTATGCCCCATCTTGATGAAATATTGCAAAGAAAAATGCAAAAATCAATAAGATGATCTTTTGAAAATTATTTCAGATTGCTTGAAATCAGCCACAGCTAGAGCCTGTCCTGGCAAAATACAATATAAACGTCAAATATTTTAGCCTGTTAGAGACTCAGCAAAAAATAAAACTGACCCTGTCTAGATTATAGGCATATCATGTTTATTGATTTCAGCCTGACTGAACTTAGCGACAACCTGAATCTATCCAGATAATATGTTATATACAATTCACAGAGTTCTGCCTGTTAGAAATCAGACATAATTTGAACCTGTGCAACTACCAGACATAGCTGATAGAATTTACAGACATCTGAATCTTGAGCCTGTCCAGTTATTGCAATTTATAAATTGCATCGATTTCAAAATGATTGAATACAACGACAGCTAGAACTTGCCCAGCTATCACACCTTGTACACTTAATATATTTCCGCCCGAATGAAACCACTGAGAACTGAAACCTGTCCAGCCATTAGAATATAAATTTAGCAGATCTCGCTTTATTTGGAAATGCTAGTTCTACTTTTACACAGGAATATACGTTTTAGTACAGCAGCACTGTGTGGTTAATCATATCATTTGAAGCATATTTAGACGATACCACATGACTGGCCTAGCCGCTCAGGACAAAGTTGACCGGTCATTGTATTTTGTTCACGTCTCAAGGTTCAGTCAAAATTATTTGTGATGCATTCCTTCAAGCGTACTCTGTAGGTTCTATTGTCTTTTGCTGAAAATTTATTCTTGTAATTTGGAATCATGACTTGATTCATGTTTCTTTCTATCCAATGCAAATTGTATTATTCTCAGGTGATGTGACCTCTAACATCAAATATCTTCCGCAACAAATGACCAGGTCTTTATTAATGTCGTTGTTCCATTATTTGTAATCAAGTCTCCATTAACACAATAAATAGTCTGTTTTGATGAATGAATATTATAAATACAAATGATCATTGAATCCGGTCGTTCTGGCTAATTAAAACCAGACACAACGTGAACATGCCAGTTATCAGACTTTTTAAACTTTTTATATTGAATTGTGATTGTATTCTCACCAACAGCTTTGACTGTCAGGCTATCGAACGTTATAAACTTCACAGATTTCCACCTCATTGAAATTAGCGAGCAATAGAACCTGTCTAGCTACCAAGCGTTATAAACTTCATAGATTTCCTCCTCATTGAAATTAGCGAGAAATCGAATCTGTCTAGCTACCAAGCGTTATAAACTTCGTAGATTTCCACCTCATTGAAATTAGCGAGAAATCGAACCCGTCAAGCTACCAAGAGTTATAAACTTCACAGATTTCGATTGATTTTGAAATGCCATTTTTACTATCTCTGTACATGAATATGTTGTTTTGTTTCAGTACATCAGCACTCTGCCCATAAACATATAAATTAGGCATAAAAGACTGTGCATCTTTGGGATAGAAATATTGAATTAAATATGACCGGTCCATAATATCATTGGTCAGTTATTAGTAATAAACTCACTATTAACATGGTTGAATTCAGTAACAGCTTTAGCCTATCCGGCTATGAGAGTTTATGGTCTTTAAAGATTGCTTTCTGACTGAATTCAGCAACAACTTTAACCTGCCCAGTTATCAGACATTATAAGCTTCATATACTTTAGACTGGTTGAAATCAGAGGAAACTTAAGCCTGTCCAAGCATCAGACTTTACAAAGTTCACACAGTTCGTTGAATTTCAAAAACAAATTGTTCATATTGCTTCTGCGCAGGGTTATTTAGCTTATTTTGAATAAAGCAGACTGTATGGATAAACATATAAATTATAGCGTACATAGGAGTTCCTTCATCTTCGGGCTAAAATATTTCGGATAAATGTTGACCGGGTCATTATAATTTCGGCACGTGTGAAGGTCGAAGTAAATAAGTAAATGCTTGTAACGCTTTAGCTGACACGTACTGTGTGGCCTCTTTTGTTGAAGATTCATACTTGAAATTTAGAATTATGCTTTGATTCGTTTTTGGTTCCGTTGCGAAGATTGCATAGTTTAATCTGCATGTATTTGTAAAACAATGGTACATTAAATAATTTTCCCCACACATTAATTGATTTCGTTATAGTTTGCGAATGAAATATTGCAGTATTTACATGGATTGCTGCATTTACACACACACACACACACACACACACACACACACACATATATATATATATATATATATATATATATATATATATATATATATATATATATGCACAATAAGTCGTAATCACAATAACAGCAGCAAAAACAATAACAGATCAATATCACTGGTATAAATGGTATACTCTTGCTGAATGAACATTTAAGAAAGAAATCTTGAAGTGTTATATAACGATCATTATCAAATCTTATCTGCCTGATTAAAATCAGCGACAGCATAAACCTGTGAAGATAATAGATACGAACCTGTCAATATATGAGACTTGATCATGTCAATATATCAGTCTTGATCCTGTCAACAAATCAGACTTGATCCTGTCAACATATCAGACTTGATCGTGTCAATATATCAGACTTCATCCTGTCAGCATATGGGACTTGATCCTGTCAACATATCAGACTTGATTCTGTCAACATATCAGACTTAATCGTGTCAAAATATCAGACTGCATCCTGTTAATATACCAGTATTGATCCTGTCAACAAATCAGACGTGATCCTGTCAATATATCAGACGTGATCCTGTCAATATATCAGACTTGATCCTGTCAATATATCAGTCTTTATGACAATACAGTTTTAGCCAGATTAAAGGCAGCAAATTCTTAAATATTTCCAGCGTTCAGATGTGATAAATTTTACAGATTCTACAGAAAAAGTCAAACTAACACTGAGATTAGTTTGATTGAAATGATCAATATAATTGTAATCTATTCAGTTTTCAAACTTTAAACAGGTCACAGATTTCAGCCTGATTGAAATCAGAGACAACTTGAACTTGTCCAGGTATCATTGATAAAAGTGTACAGGTTTAAGCCTGACTGAACCAAGCGACAACTTGAATCTCTCCATTTTTAGACTTTATAAACTTCACAGATTTCAGCCTCGGAGACAGATCGAACTACCCAGCTATCAGACCTGATGCACTTCACATATTTCAGCCTTATTGAAATCAGCGGCACTTTAAACTGGTCCAGCCATATGACTTTACAAACTTCGCAGATTTTTTTTTCTTCTACTTCTGCTCAGGTACATTTTCTTCCTTTGAATACAGCAACAAAGCAACATTCTGTGATAATCATTTCAATTTAAACAGATGAGGCAAAGCTACATGATTGTGCTAGCAGTGCAAAAAAATCTGACCAGGTCATTATATTTTCGGTACGTATCAAGATCAAATCAAAATGCTTGTGACGCGGTTATTGACGCCTCGTATGTGGCTTCGGCTATCTTTTGCTGAAAATTCTTACTTGAAATTTATAATTATGTTTTGGTTATTTTTTAAATTCATACTGGAAACGTTAACTACTTTCTTAAATCTAATCGTAAAATGATCTGACTTCTCTCACTAAATACGTCTTCCCCCACATATAAATGTACTTATCATTAGTTTGAGGAAGAAAACCAATGTAAGGAAATTCTTTGTCATTTGGAATTTCGTTGCTTATGTTTCTGTTGAATAGCGTAACAATCTATTTACCTTTTTAATTTTTCGTAGAGTAACTGATGCCAGTAGATGTCTCACAAGTGTATAACAACCACTGTCACATGGAGATGCCTTCTGAATAATCAATAACGAAGCCATACTGTTTATAGTTTAGAAAACTTTGGAAATGATTTAACATTATATTGTTGTCTTACATGTTGCAACGTTTGTAGGCTATCAATATTTCTATTGATTGCAATTTCTCCATGATTATCTTACAATAATTTGCCTTTAATGACGGTTATAAAATACATTAGGACAGACTTGAAGCTGTCCTTCAGAACAGACACGGTTTCTCACAAAATAATTGGACGAAAACAGACACTTGAATTTTTAACACTTTTCCCGATAAATTATAGTATTTTATGTTGATCGAGGTCAGTACACAATTCTTTTCAAGTACAATGACGAGTACAGCATCTTAAAACATGAATTAAAACATTATCCACCTTTATTGGTTTTATTAATACTTTACATTTCCTGCACACATTTGTGGCCTTTTTCTTGCAACATCAATGGAGATAATTTTCTTTTTCTTTTAATCTATGGTTTATTTTTCAGTGTTTCCTGTATGAGCTTGGAACAATTTGACAACAGTACCTTCAGTCTCAACATCTGTAGAAACAGACCAGACATACAAGTTCCTTAAAGGTATAGTTCCGTCTAATATTTTACAAGACCATTTCAGTTACACAGTTCACTTTACCTTCTTCCTTGAGGCAGGACACATTTTTGGACATTTGTGTCACCTTGACCTCTATTTATGTTTAGTAAGTCCGGGATGATTATGCATCGGCTGTATCACTCAACAATTATCCAATCATAACAAATTTATAAAACAGGACATCGTGTAATGCAGTCGGAAGACCTAATTTGATTTAGGTACTTAGTGGTAGAAAGCTTCGGACGAAGAATTATGTCGAAAAGCTAGAAGAAAATCATTTCTTATAATGTGAAGCCGGAAGATGTAAATGTTCTCACACAGTTTATTAAAAACTAATTATCTTTGTATTATTTGGACACAATAGGATATATAATAATTTGTATCATTTGTTGGCGTTTCTTAGTGCTTTCGGCGGATTTTCGAATCAATTTAAACATATTTAGATGCTACTCCAAGATCGGGTAGATAAAGGTTCACCGGATAATTGTACTTTTTGAGCGTCTTAATATTGAAGCAAAAGCGCATTTGATGCCTTCGTTCACAAATATTCTGTAGAATCGAACTTCTTTTCGGACGATTTACACATAAAATTTAAAATTATGTTTTGATTCATGTCCCTTCATTTTCACTCTAAATATTTTTCTCTTACTGATGAAGTTAGTGTGTAATAAAGTGCAAAAGAAAGCTTGTAATTTTTGAACTGCTACTGTAATCATATTTAAGCACAATAATGTTTAAGACACCTGAGCGAAAACGATACTAAAAAAATCTTTTGTCAGGTACCTGTCAATGAAGGATCCATTAAGATACTAAATGGAACCATCCTGCTGAATGAACGTTTAAAAACATACAAAACCTTTAAATTTTATGCGATGATCATTGTCAAAGCGTTTCAATATTCTGATTCAAATCATCGACAATCTGAAATCAGTCAAGATAAGAGACTTCATAAACATCACAGAATTCCGTTTTAGTGAAATGATGACCAACTGTAATCATCCAGCTGTCAGACTTTATAAACACTACAGGCTTCATCCTGATCTAAATCTGATACAATTTGAATCTATCAGGCATATCAAGTGTATGGTTTATAACCTGACTGAACTTGGCGATAGCTGCATCTGTCCAGTTTTCAACTTGACAAACTTCACAGATATCGCAATCTGATTGAAATCAGGGACAAATTAAACCGGTCCAGCTATAAGACTTTATAAACTTCACAGATTTCGCAGTTGACAAAGTTGTTTCTTCTACTTCTGAGCAGATACATCTTTTTACTTTGAATACAGGAACACTGATCAATTAAAGCAGATGATGGTGACCAGGTCATTGTTTTCTCGGTACGTATCAACAAAGCATCAACATTTACTGTGACGTTGTGCCTGACACGTAGTATGGCTTCGGCTATCTTTTGATGAAGATTCATACTTTAGATTTAGTATTATGTCTTGGTTGATTGCAGATGTTAAATAGTTAATACAATCTGTTTGTAAAATGATGTGTCCTGCCACACCACTCACAACAAATATGTTTCTCCTCAAGCTACATCAAATGAATTTTGCTTTCGTATGCGGAAGAAAGTCAAAGTAAGGAATATCTTTATTTTTTTAAAAATCATTCTTCGTTGTATTCAGTCTATTGAAAAGTGAAACGATCTGTTTAGTTTTTATATTTCGTCGAGTAACGGATACCAGTTGATATCTCGACAGAGTTTAACTACCACTGTCAAACTTAGATGCCTTCATAATAATCTATAATGATACATTGCTGTTATAGTTTACATAAAGTTGAAAACGATTTGACTTGATACTGTTATCTTACATGTTGCAAATTAGGCTGGACATTAACTGCAGCCAGTGATTGCAATTCTACATGGTTATTTTATAATAATTACCGAGTTATAATTGTAATATAAATACTTTGGGACAGAAATGAAGTTGTCCTACAAAACAGACACGATTATTAACATCCATGGTAACGAAAACAGATACTTGAACTTTTAACACTCTACTCGATTCATTCTAGTCTTATCTGTTGATCGTGGTCAGTACATCATTCTTCTCAAGTACAATGACACGAAACAGCATCTTAGCACATGAAATAACACATTATTCATTTTTATTGCTTTAAGTAACAGTACCTTAAATGTACACTTTTTGAGGCCCTCGTGCAGAATGAATGTATATAAATTTCGTTTTCTCTTGAATACGTACTATTTGGATCACTGTTTCCCACCTGAACTTCGAACGACTGGAAGACAATACCTTAAGACTATATAACTAGATACAGACCAGACTTATAAGTTCCTTAACTATATAGTTCAGTCTAATATTTTACCAGATCATTTCAGTTACAGCTTACTTTACCTTCTTCCTTGATGCAGGACACATTTATGGACATTTGTGTCACCTTGACCTCTATTTATGTTTAGTACGTCCGGTATGATTATACAACTGCTGTATCACTCAACAGATATCCAATCATAACAAATTTATAAAACAGGACATCGTGTAATGCAGTCGGAAAATCTCATTTATTTTAGGTACTTAGTGGTAGAAAGCTTCAGACGAAGAATTATGTCGAAAAGCTAGAAGAAAATCATTTCTTATAATGTGAAGCCGGAAGATGTAAATGTTCTCACACAATTTGTTAAAAACTAATTATCTTTGTATCATTTTGACATAATAGGATATAATTCCAATTTTTATAAATTGACTGCGTTTTATGCGCTTTGATTGGATGTAAACAATCACGTGATCATGATCTGGAATTTTTTACACATCGATAAATTATGCGGACTACTTTTGGTTCCCTGCTACCAGATCATTTGATGTGAAGTTTTATCTATATCAACGCCTTGTACCCTAATAATGATAACAACAAGTTCCCACCCACCCACTCCAGTGATGTCTGATCAAAAATGACAAGCCACAGCTTAAAATGGACCACTAGAAGTTAAAAGAATATAACTGCACAGACCTTCCTGCATTCCAACACTCGCCCCTTTTGCCGAAGAAGGCATATATCAGGTTTTAGAAGCAATCTTCGGAAATTATTGCATTTCACCTCGACAACATGTTACAGCACAGCGGTTATTAAAGGTCAGGGTGATATGTCAACCAAGGGATGTCACTAAGATTTTGCTTTTGAAAGATCGAAATGCGTAGAAAGTAAAAACGACGTTGCTATAACAACATGTGCCACAAGCAAGCGTAATTTTCCAAAAATAAGAGGAATAATCCTATTTTAACAGCAACAACCATTTCTTATGTATTAAAATAATGATCATAACAGTATATCAATGGCATGACCCGTTATGACATTCTAACCCATATCACAGTATAAAGAATCGATCGATGAATCTTGGCTAGCGAATGTAGGGCTATGTATTCTATGGCAGTTAAGAGGCTAATTAAAGAAAACTTCGATGTACATAAAAGTGAATGATTCTTTGGTTAAATCCGCTGATCTGATCTTAGAAAGGAAGTTAATTGGAATTATAAGGATTTAATGATCATGGTTGGGTATTTGTCGATGTGTAAGTTTTACCTAATCACTCACAAAGTTTACATAAAGTCCTTTGGACTTTATTTACTTTGTGAGTGATTAGGTAAAATTTACACATCGATAAATACCCAACCATGATCATTTAATCCTATAATATAATTTGTATCATTTGTTGGCTTTTCTTAGTGCTCTCGGCAGATTTTCATATCAATTTAAACATATTTAGATGCTACTCCAAGATCGGGTAGATAAAGATTCACCGAATAATTGTACTTTCTGTGCGTCTTAATGTCGAAGCAAAAGCGCATTTGATGCCTTCGTTCACAAATATTCTGCAGAATCAAACTTCTTTTCGGACGATTTACACATAAAATTTAAAATTATGTTTTGATTCATGTCCCTTCATTTTCACACTAAATATTTTTCTCTTACAAATGAAGTTAGTATGCAATAAAGTGCAAAAGAAAGCTTGTAATTTTTGAAATGCTACTGTATTCACATTTAAGCACAATAATTCTTAAGACACCTGAGCGAAAACGATACCGAAAAATCTTTTGTTAGGTACCTGTCAATGAAGGACCCATCAAGATACTAAATGGAACCATTCTGCTGAATGAACGTTTAAAAGACGCAAATCCTTTAATTTTTATTTGATGATCATTGTCAAAGCTTTTCAACATCCTGATTCAAATCATCGACAATCTGAAATCAGCCAAGATAACAGATTTCATAAACGTCACAGAATTCCGTTTTATTGAAATGATGACCAACTTTAATCATCCAGCTGTCAGACTTTATAAACACTACAGGTTTCATCCTGATCTAACGCTGATACAATTTGAATCTATCAGGCATATCAAGTGTATAGTTTATAACCTGACTGAACTTGGTGATAGCTGCATCTGTCCAGTTTTCAACTTGACAAACTTCACAGATATCGCAATCTGATTGAAATCAGGGACAAATTAAACCGGTCCAGCTATAAGACTTTATAAACTTCACAGATTTCGCAGTTGACAAAGTTGTTTCTTCTACTTCTGCTCATATACATCTATTTACCTTGAATACAGCAACACTCTGATAAACTTATCAATTTAAGCAGATGATGGTGACCAGGTCATTGTTTTCTCGGTACGTATCAACAAAGCATCAACAAGTATTGTGAAATTGTGCCTGACACGTAGTATGGCTTCGGCTATCTTTTGATGAAGATTCATACTTTAGATTTAGTATTATGTCTTGGTTGATTGCATATGTTAAATTGATAATACAATCTGGTTGTAAAATGATGTGTCCTGCCACACCACTCACACCAAATATGTTTCTCCTCAAGCTACATGAAATGAATTTAGCTTTCGTATGCGGAAGAAAGTCAAAGTAATGAATATTTTTGTTGTTTCTTTAAAATCGTTTTTCGTTGTATTCAGTCCATTGAAAAGTGAAACGATCTATTTAGTTTTTATATTTCGTCGAGTAACGGATACCAGTTGATATCTCGACAGAGTTTAACTACCACTGTCAAACTAAGATGCCTTCATAATAATCTGTAATGATACATTGCTGTTATAGTTTACATAAAGTTGAAAACGATTTGACTTGATACTGTTATCTTACATGTTGCAAATTAGGCTGGACATTAACTGCAGCCAGTGATTGCAATTCTACATGGTTATTTTATAATAATTACCGAGTTATAATTTTAATACAAATACTTTGGGAAAGAAATGACGTTGTCCTACAAAACAGACACGATTATTCACATCCATGGTAACGAAAACAGATACTTGAACTTTTAACACTCTACTCGATTCATTCTAGTCTTATCTGTTGATCGTGGTCAGTACCTCATTCTTCGCAAGTACAGTGACACGAAACAGCACCTTGACACATGAAATAACACATTATTCATTTTTATTACTTTAAGTAACAATACGTTAAATGTACACTTGTTCAGGCTCTCGTGCAGCATGAGTGCAGATAAATTTAATTTCTCTTGAATATTTACTATTTGGATCACTGTTTCCCATCTGAATTTCGAATGACTGGACGACAATACCTTAAATCTATATATCTAGATACAGACCAGACTTATAAGTTCCTTAAAGGTATAGTTCCGTCTAATATTTTACAAGATCATTTCAGTTGCAGCTTACTTTACCTTCTTCCTTGAGGCAGGACACATTTATGGACATTTGTGCCACCTTGACCTATATTTATGTTTAGTAAGTCCGGGATGATTATACAACAGCTGTATCACACAACAATTATCCAATCATAACAAATTTATAAACCAGGACATCGTGTAATGCAGTCGAATAACCTCATTTGTTTAGGTACTTAGTGGTAGAAAGCTTCGGACGAAGAATTATGTCGAAAAGCTAGAAGAAAATCAATTCTTATAATGTCAAGCCAGAAGATGTAAATGTTCTCACACAGTTTGTTGAAAATTAATTATCTTTGTATCATTTTGACATAATAGGATATATAATTTGTATCATTTGTTGGCTTTTCTTAGTGCTCTCGGCAGATTTTCATATCAATTTAAACATATTTAGATGCTACTCCATGATCGGGTAGATAAAGGTTCACCGGATAATTGTACTTTTTGAGCGTCTTAATATTGAAGCAAAAGCGCATTTGATGCCTTCGTTCACAAATATTCTGCAGAATCGAACTTCTTTTCGGAAGATTCATACATACAATTTTAAATTATGTTTTGATTCATGTCCCTTCATTTTCACACTAAATATTTTTCTCTTTCAAATGAAGTTAGTGTGTAATAAGGTGCAAAAGAAAGCTTGTAATTTTTGAACTGCTACTGTAATTATATTTAAGCACAATAATTCGTAAGACATCGAAAACGATGTCAAAAAGTCTTTTGTCAGGTACCTGTCAATGAAGGACCTATTAAGATACTAAATGGAACCATGCTGCTGAATGAACGTTTAGAAACATAAAAATGCTTTAATTTTTATGTGATGATCATTGTCAAAGCTTTTCAACATCCTGATTGAAATCATCGACAATCTGAAATCAGTCAAGATAACAGACTTCATAAACATCACAGAATTCCATTTTATTGAAATGATCACCAACTGTAATCATCCAGCTGTCAGACTTTATAAACACTACAGGCTTCATCCTGATCTAAATCTGATACAATTTGAATCTATCAGGCATATCAAGTGTATATTTTATAATCTGACTGAACTTGGCGATAGCTGCATCTGTCCAGTTTTCAACTTGACAAACTTCACAGATATCGCAATCTGATTGAAATCAGGGACAAATTAAACCGGTCCAGCTATAAGACTTTATAAACTTCACAGATTTCGCAGTTGACAAAGTTGTTTCTTCTACTTCTGCTCATATACATCTATTTACCTTGAATACAGCAACACTCTGATAAACTTATCAATTTAAGCAGATGATGGTGACCAGGTCATTGTTTTCTCGGTACGTATCAACAAAGCATCAACATTTATTGTGACGTTGTGCCTGACACGTAGTATGGCTTCGGCTATCTTTTGATGAAGATTCATACTTTAGATTTAGTATTGTGTCTTGGTTGATTGCAGATGTTAAATAGTTAATACAATCTGGTTGTAAAATGATGTGTCCTGCCACACCACTCACACCAAATATGTTTCTTCTCAAGCTACATGAAATGAATGTCGCTTTCGTATGCGGAAGAAAGTCAAAGTAATGAATATTTTTGTTTTTTAAAATCGTTCTTCGTTGTATTGAGTCCATTGAAAAGTGAAACGATCTATTTAGTTTTTATATTTCGTCGAGTAAAGGATACCAGTTGATATCTCGACAGAGTTTAACTACCACTGTAAAATTTAGATGCCTTCATAATAATCTATAATGAAACATATTGTTACAGTTTACATAAAGTTGGAAACGATTTGACTTGATATTGTTATCTTGCATGTTACAAATGGGGCTGGACATTAACTGCAGCTAGTGATTGCAATTCTACATGGTTGTTTTATAATAATTTCCCATTTATAATAATAATACAAATACTTTGGGACAGAAATGACGTTGTCCTACAAAACAGACACGATTATTCACATCCATGGTAACGAAACAGATACTTGAACTTTTAACACTCTACTCGATTCATTCTAGTCTTATCTGTTGATCGTGGTCAGTACCTCATTCTTTGCAAGTACAGTGACACGAAACAGCATCTTGACACATGAAATAACACATTCATTTTTATTACTTTAAGTAACAATACGTTAAATGTACACTTTTTCAGACCCTAATGCAGCATGAGTGTAGATAAATTTCATTTTCTCTTGAATATGTACTATTTGGATCACAGTGTTTCCCATCTGAACTTCGAACGACTGGAAGACAATACCTTAAGTCTATATATCTAGATACATACCAGACTTATAAGTTTCTTAACTATATAGTTCCGTCTAATATTTTACAAGATTATTTCAGTTAGAGCTTACTTTACCTTCTTCCTTGAGACAGGACACATTTATGGACATTTGTGTCACCTTGACCTCTATTTATGTTTAGTAAGTCCGGGATGATTATACAACAGCTGTATCACACAACACTTATCCAATCATAACAAATTTATACAACAGGACATCGTGTAATGCAGTCGGTGAGTCTCATTTGTTTTAAGTACTTAGTGGTAGAAAGCTTCGGACGAAGAATTATGCCGACAATTTAAAATCATTTCCTATTTTGCCAAGCCGGAACTGTCTTTATAATATTTTGCCATAATGTATGTATGTATGTATGTATGTGTTATCATATACCAATATAAAATCTATATTATTTGTTAACTTTTCTTATTTATTATATGATATACATCGTTATTTTGCACTTGACTTTTGTCCCTAAATCAAGTTCTAAAGCTAAAACAAAAAATAACACTTCGTCTGGGTAGAAACAAACTTTATCCAAAATTCAAGTACTTCACATAAACGCCACTAGATATACTTGACATAATATATTTTAATAAATAAATTCCCCTTGAAATAGTTCTAAAGCATTATTATTGGATATAAACGTCCGAACATCTGAAGGACATATTTAGAAACGTTTCAATGGTTTCATGTCGTAGAACTAAAATTGTCCAATACCATTGTCTGCTGTTTGCCACGGTAACGCAGATCAAAATTACATACAGTTGCCAAGACAAGCTGTGCCACATCCGTCAGAATATGGCAGCGGTCAGCCACATCCGTCAGAATATGGCAGCGGTCAGATCATTCCAAAGTTAGGTGATTAGAGTTACCTTCACTCTCATTCAGAAGTTAAAATGTCGAGAACAAAATGCGTAATCTCTCTCTGATACTCAATATTTTGGCAAATTTCAGAAAAGAAATGAATGACCACAAGACCTAAATTCGCAAAAATATCAACGCCAAACTCACCAACTACCGCTAAAATGGACAGTCAAGTAAAGTCACTCAAGATGCTACCTACTGAATCTAACAAAAAATTTAACCGATATAGAACGCGTAAGTAAATAACAATACCAGATATTGCAACTATAACATAACTTGGAAGTGTTCTATCTATTCGAATTTTTATTTCATACCAGACTGTACTATTCGTCTATGTGTTATACATAATCCATCTGTGAAAATTCCCAAAAGAGCATGATATAACACAATGTGTTATTTAAATGTTTTGTGTCTTTAAAACTATCGGGGTGAATAAATGCATGCTTCTTTGAAATACTGAAAATTGTAATGCACATGCTACTTTCATTTGATTTGCAAGACCCGTGACACCATTTCATTTGTTTCTTCATCTCTTCACATCACCTCCTTGGCCAGAACCGAGACAGATGGAATAAATTGCCTTGCTCTGGGACGCCACGTTAGCCAATACAGTATGGCAGTCAATTCCTTGAAGACATTCCTTGTAGGTATACTATTTGGATGACTGTTTTCCATCTGAACTTCGAACGATTGGACGACAATACCTTAAGTCTATATATCTGTAGATACAGACCAGACTTACAAGTTCCCTAAAGGTATAGTGCCGTCTAATAATTTTACAAAATCGTTTCATGTACACAATTTACTTTACCTCCTTCCTTGAGACAGGACACAGTTAGTGACATTTGTCCCATCCTGACCTCTATTCATGTTTAGTAAGTCCGGGATGATTATACTAATGTTGTATCACTCAACAGGTATCCAATCATAACACATTCATGAAACAGAACATCATGTACTGCTATCCGAAAACCCCGTTCGTTTTTAAGCACTTAGTGGCAGAGAGATTCTGATAACGATTATGCTTACAATTTAGAATAAAATAATTTCTTATCTTATGAAACCGGAGGTAGTAAATGTTGCCTGTAACACTGTATTTGACTAATTATCCTTATAACACTTTGACCTAATAGGACATAGTTATCCTTATAACACTTTGACCTAATAGGACATAGTTATAGGCGGAAATTGTATGCATTGAAGTAGGTCACAACGGTTTGGTTCTCCTTATCAATCTCAAGTAATTGTTATTACACAGATCACTCCATCTTTGGGTATTATCATAAAGGTTTGATAATCTGTCAACGCAAAATGAATAAGTACTTTACGCATTCTAAAAGCATGTTTATGTTGTTTCCTTTTTGTAGATTTTCCATGTCATTCAAACATTATATACTTCAGTTATCGTTCGGGTTTTGCGTTTTGTTGCTTAGTGCTTTTTTGTTGCTTAGTGCTTGTTTTCTTGCTTAGTGCTTGTTTTGTTGCTTAGTGCTTGTTTTGTGAATGCAAGTTGCTTCTTACCCTGAAGAAAAACATGAAAACAGTGGGAGAACTGTTTTGTAGTTATGCCGTGACCACTTGTATTTGTTAACAGATTTCGAACAAGTTTGAAATGGCAACTAAAAGATACAAAAATGAAACTCAATAATAAAGACCACAGAACGGTTATACTTCAAATGATACTCTGTTAAGCACGCAGCTGTGTACCATGGCACCATGGTATAAAAGTATAAAAGCATACATTATGCATTAACTGGATTAACAAGAGTTTGTAGAAATGCAGCAAGAGTCAATGGAAAATCTCCATTTCTAACAAAATCAAGAATACTAAATGAATTCATGTGGTATTGGAAGACATTAAAGGTAAAATCATAAAATGGCTGCTAAAGGCAATACAAACTAGGACAAAATGATAAATCAATGCATAATCAATATGCTATATATCAATGCAAGAAAAGCAATTGTAAAATTATATTAAAGTTATTCGGTAGTGAGGGTAAAGAATTAATAAGATTTTTATATAAATACTTTTCCATACTAGCATATAATGGAAGTTCATATCATTAATAATCGCGTACAAGGAGAAATTTTAACTGTGTACATTAAACTAAAACAAGGATGGCCAACAAGTTTCCAATATACAGATTATTTTAAAAGCTTAACAAGACCGTTGCTACAGTACATTGCTACAGTACATTAAATAAAGTATTACGGAGAGAATGATGCGACCTTTATTTGCCCATGATCTTATAATGGGAAGACCAACACTCCAAGAAGTAATGATTTTATTATATGTAGTCTTTATAATAACATGAACTATTTAAAAAATAAAACAAAAACATTCAGGGTGTTTTGGCTTAGTATTTTACAACACTGCATACATTTAACGTTGTATGGCAATGAGAAGGGGATTAAATTGACTTGCCCTTGGACGCCACATTAGCCAATATAGAATGCAGTCTAATCAATGAACTGCTGCGGCTTCCTTCTTTATCAAAACAGATAGGCCTTTGTTTAATTATGGAACAGTTATTGTGCTTCTTCCTAATGGCAACACATTTATATGGGCAATAATTCTTGTTATATGTTCTATAATTCTTATGTTTGGACACTCCATTTTAGTGTAATCTCGTTGTCTGTCGGGCAGCAAGTAGTAACAATTCTCTAAGATAAGTGGCTAATATTAGGAACGATATCATTAGTCTATTTAAATCCATTTTCAGGCGGATATCAGTATGTTATGTCAGCATTTTACGCTTTAATTACTCGATATTATTTGACACGACGGAGCCCATTTCCAGACACACTGTTATTGGAAGTGTTAATCTAGGTAGACTGCAAAACAATTTATTATTACTGCCTTTTCAAAGCACGCTGTTTGTTTCTGTCCTTTTTAGTAAAATGCATCCTCTCTGAAATGTAAATTATGAATAAGTAAATGATCTCAGTAGACCAAATGCCATGTATGGTCCAGGGAGAATCTGTTGTGTTATCATGGGAAGATTTATTTTAATGTAGTCGAATACAAAGCTGTATTTATTTCAATCTTAAGGACTGGTATGCTTAGGTACTGTGATTATCTCTGACAAAATACATTGAAATATTTAAACAAGTTTCTAGTTTGTACGTTCGTTTATATGATTGCATGATAGTTCGTCACATTTAACGTTAGCTGAAAATGATCTATTATACATCAGTTATTATATATTCTACGGCAAAGCGCTTCCGTAAGCAACGTTTTGGTTAGTAAACAAAACTAAGATCTGGACAAATACGTTATATTGCTGTACCCGTTCAAAATTATACTGCTTATGAAAGAAGGCTTCTTAACAAAATGTAATTAGTAAGGTGTTGTATAAATCATAACCCGGATCTATTCCATACTTTATTTTGTCTTATGAGATATTATCCTGACCTGAAAGGAAAGCCCCCCCCCCCACCCCTTTATCCTGTTCAGAAGTAGATTTTGTGTAGATGTGCGAAGAGAGTCCTGCGATAATGCCCAGTCATGATTGCAATGAAATGGGGTGAGTATTGGTTTCAAATTTCGATGAAACGAGCAATAGGGTTTCATGATTGAAATTGAGAATGAACAATCTAGATATCTGTGCTCAGAGTATTGATGAAGAGATTCAGTATTAAATGTTATGTTAAAGTTTGCCTTGAAAACAGAGCGTGTTTCTTCAAAGCATACTCTCACATATGTTTTAACACAATATAATTATGTTCGCTTGTTAAACAATTTCAAACTCAAACAAATTCGTATCGCTTTCGATTTTCATACGGTGTGTATTGTAACTTTTATCTGAACAGGAAACCGGTCGTTAGATTCATACTTGAATTAGTCTTAATATTCACGTGTTGCTTTCTATTTTGCAGTATACACCGATCCTGTTGTTATTGACACCAAATCAAATTATTGCCGTATATGTTTGGAAGAAACGACCCTAACTATATAACAACAAAGAGAGGAGACACAGTTTGCTTCACCTCTTATTTCTCTACTTTTTCATGTTTTGTCTTGTTAATTATGTTACTTAAAATATTTGCAATATTGTGTTCTTTACCATTCTTTTATGCCGATTCACTGTTTGGAGAACGGATTTCTAAAAGAAAATTATGACATTTTTTCTTCTGCCTCATCGCGTTTAATTTAAAGCAAAGGATTTTAAACATATCATTAATAGTGTAAATAGGTAATACAAATATCATGCGCGAAGGCAAATATCGTAACAAGGCTATCATATCTGATATCAAATACCATCACAATGCTTTCATATTCGATGGCCAATACCGTCACAAGGTTATCAGATTTCGTTGGAAAAGTGTATTTGAGTGCCCAGATTTCAAATTTTCGGTACGTTCGAGTTGCTTGTGGTTGCCGAGTATGTGAGTGATTTATGTTAGAATTATCGACGTTTACTGCATTATGAAATACCAAGAGATTGGATAAATACTAGTTAGCTATCATATATCAATATTGATTTTGAAAAAAAATATTTCATCAACATACGATTAAACATTCTCTTAACAAAATTGCCCCTTTTCTACAACATACGAGTATCCGAAGCAGCCAATGCATTAATATTCGTTTAATTCAGTACCTAACAGACAATCAAGCGAATAAATGGTCACGTGACCGGAACCGGAATGTTCCGGTATTCTTAGTGATCAGGAATAATTTCCAGTGCACAGTCAACCAGGTCTACTTCCTGCTCACTATTTCAGTGACATTGTAATTAGGGCCTCGTTGGGACATGAAAGTCTTGATTCTCATATAATGGCTATATCTGGTTCAGAGCCCTAGAGAACGAAGACGTATTGGCAACTTTGATACAATGATGGAATGTGTATATTATGTCCTGTTGTCCATCTTCAGAGCATCGTTTTTCGTACTCTACAATCGTGTTTGTATTGAAATAGTCACGTTTTAAACGTCTGAGGAATCTCGTTACGTAAATTTAATTGTAAATAAATATTAGTAGAGAGTCCTGGTAAAATTAATGTGTCTCCTGTGTCAGTGTGCAAGTAAGCCGGTATGGTCACGTACACCGTACATCTAACACATTTACTGTCGGTACGGCCGTACGGGAAAGACGCGGTCGTTACACGTTCCGGTAAGAAATAAAATGTACTTGAACCACTGCCGACAGTATTATACATTTATTAATTTGTCATTCTGTCTGGAAGAAAAATTAGCAAAGACCCAAAAGATTATGATTAACGCTTCATGTTTTGGAAGTTCATCAAAATATATAACAAGTTCGGAAAATCTGCAAACAATCCGAAAACAATTGATCAACATTTAGAATTTTGAAAATATGTAAACTTTCAGTGTATTAAAACATGCCTCATACTGTGATATAGAAAATTCACCTGTTACACATACAAGGTTAATCATAGTGGAATAGTCAAAACATATGTGTACTATAAATGATACAGAATTATACTTATATTTCGTCAATCCGTATCTTATATTTCGTCAATCCGTATCTTATATTTCGTCAATCTGCGTTCTACTGCTGGACCAGTATTTTCGACTGTCAATGTTTATAATAAATATTCTACAAGTGAAATTGATCGATAACGCACGTATTATATAACTCTTAAACGTGGTGTAAAGCACCATTTCTAAAATATGTATCGTGAACGCACCGAAGGTCCTTCAAAAAGTATTACTCTGAAATCAAGACTATCTTCGATGAATAACGAATGTAGCTTTCCATATGTTCGTTATTTCTTTTCCTAATCTATGGCATTTCATTTTTTCGTTATTACTGCGCGTGAATCACGAATTACAAGCAACGTTATTAACCTAGCGAAAACAATAGGAAGAAGCAGAGTATAGTTTAGAATTCGCATAAAATGTTGCATGTTATGTCAAATATTGAAAGTGAATGAGAATTCGTTCTTTATCAACACTAAATTCGCTTATTTAATGTAAACGATCAAGTAACATCGACAGAATTCTTCATTTGACAATTTGTTCGTCTATTGTTTCATAACTAATTTTTGGGATTTTTGTAAACGGTATAGCGTTTTCTTTGCGGCAGAGTTTGTTGTTTGCATTAACAACAAATATAAAGTTAAATTAAGAATGAAAGACTCATTGAAAGAAGTTGTTTGGACAAAACACCCAAATCAATATTTTAAATCAATGTAGATTTCAATTTATTTTTAATAAAGTTTGGATTGTATGTGTAATTCATGCCAATAATTACTTCGTGAGCTACAATTTTCCTGTATCATATAAAAATACGTCCATTATAATTAATGCTAGCATTTGCAAAAAATTATTAATGATATATATTTTTAAATCGGTTCGCGTTCTGTATCGTTAAATAGGAGCAGAAGTGCATGTTAACATTTTAGCTCACATGATGATTTCCTTGTCTGCGTGATTACATTTTAGCTCACACTGGGACTCCTTTGTGAGTATTTTCACATATTTGCTCACGTTAGGATTCCCTTTGGCTAGTCACTAGCAGCGCTAACAAAATTTAATACATAGTATCTGTACATTGCTATTCATATTAGGTTCTTTCCAGTCGAAAATGATCTTTCTTAAAATTTTATAAAATTATAAAAGCACCTGTTTCAGTCTATTCAGAACAACCTCAAACTTTTTTTAAAAAATAAAAAGTAATGAAGTTACAACGACTTGAATTTGAGACATGTTATTTGGGCCTTCTGCCTATAATCATTTAATCACGTGGCAGGTCTGGGAATTCTTAAATTATTAGGAAGGATAAGTATACTGATAAGGTTAATATTTCTTTTAATTGTTTTAAGTTTTTAAATCTTTGTTTTCATCAAAATTTTGTTACTGTTGAAAATTATATAAACACCTGCGCTCAAGAATAGTTCATATTCATGTTCGTCAATACAATAAATATTTAGCTCCCAAACCATATTTGTAAAGAGCTAAAATTGTGTGAATGGAACTTTATTTGGTATTCCTTTGAATTCATCCAAAAGATCCAACATTCAAATTGCGGTGGGAGAAGTGATTCACGAATATGCACCGTTACACCAAGCTATTCAGCAGACAAGAAAGGTAAAGAAATCGCTCACAGAACTAACCATACATGTTTATTGTAGGACGAGGTTAGTAATCTAATAAATGAATTTGAATATTTGACTAAATGATTCAAAATAAGAAAAGTCTTTGTACTTACATGTATGGTAGTAGCAGCATTCCGACGATAGTCATGGTAACAGTAGAAGTGGTGGTAGCAACATCATTACTATTGATAGTGGTTGTAAAGTGATGACAGTAAAAATTGTACATTTCATTAGCATTTTTAGCTAACAACAATAACAATGGAAATATATTTTGGTGTTGGCTGTGGTGGTCACTATTGGTAGAACTGTTGGTGATGATGGCGGTTTTGGTGTTGTAACAACAGTGATTACATCATGACTAAACATTTTTAACTCAGCATTATCCTGAAAAAATCATTTAAAAATCAATCAACTCCACTTTTTGAATTATGCTTTTATCTATATAACTCGACTTTGTCACATAGACAGCAATGTTCTGTAGCCACCCTTGTTAACTGTGATTACTTGTTTAATTTCAATGCTTAACGTACTCACGGGCCAAATATCATATGTTCATTTTTTTGCATCATTTGAAGTGCTAGTGTAAATAATGTACAGGCAAACATGTCTGTTTAAGTATTTTTAAACAAAACAATATTTATCTCAAAGTTTTCGTCCATATAATACATTACAAATTTTAATCATATACTGGCTTGAACTTTTATCGTTGTGTATCATCATTGACTGAAATGTGATGTAAGTTTCTTTCACCTTTCCTAATGCTGGGTTCAGAAAATATATGGCGGCTTACGTCATCAATGGCTCCTGCAAAAATATTTATTATCCTGCGAGCCATTGAAAACTGGCATCATACAGTATTGGTAAAAGAGGTCAAACATTTCCTATTAGATCCTAATATAAATATACCTGCACTTAAAGGGATACGCAATATATGCCACTTAGTGAGATAAGTTTATGTTTGTAACCGAAACAAAATTGTAACGGGTGATGAGCAAAGCGATTATCTTTTGGAAGAACTTGATAGACAGCATGATTTCAGAAATCTGAGAAATGGGGTCAGGGGACTCAATTGATGACATACAGTACAATTGAAAGTTTGTACTAAAATTTTAGTCTCGTCTGGCTCTTTATAGTTGTTAAACACTTTTTCTAGCCATCGCAACTGCCAGGCAGAAGAAAAATACTTGATTTATGCCCGCAAAACATATGATAAATTGTCTCATTCATAAATATTTTTGTTACGGGGAAAAGAGAAACGAGAAAAAGAAAACTGCAACAATAAATATATATTTGACAGAGAAACACATTTACTTAAATCTCAAGTGCAGCTTATTTTTTAGAGTCACATGTGTTGGAATCATATATGGTCCCTTGAGGGTTTCTAGCCTCAGACAAGAATAATTTAAAGCATTCACGTGGCATAATTAGCAGAGAAGATAATCAATTTTCAGGTCGAATTTATGGTATCAAAATTAGTCTGAGAGCAATAGACAGAGTCTAGTACTCTCTAGAGGACAAACATTGAGTACGATGTAGGAAATAAATATACTATGATCTATTTGAAATCCCTTAGTCTGGCCCCAAAAAGGTCAATCTGCACCTCAATGATATGCAAACACAAACACGAGTCTGGGAGAAAAGGTCATTGAACCCTATTAGCGACATTCAAATGTGCTAGAAATAAATTATCTCTGTCGTGATAACATTGTCATAACACTAAGGACATCTTTCATCTTAGATGCATTTATACTTTACTAAATGCTACCTCTTGATGATCATTCATGTAGCAATATTTAGATATGCATGGAAAATGGATAAGTTAAAAGTAGCACGTATGTTCACGGCGTGGTATCGTTTCACGAAACACAAAACAGTAGATGCTATCAACAGACGAAGAACTGAAAATTTCGTGTCCGTGAAAAATGTAGTACTAGACAGAAAACATATCCATGCTGGTCATTACAAGGTTCACAATGACTAACTAACGTCTTACTTCATCACACTCTGTTTCTTTGGAATTAATAGAAAAATATTTCACTTCTTGACTGAATTAATATTTTACTCCTATACCATGAGATGCCGTAGATTCAGGAAAATAATGTACGTACGCAAAACTGCACTCAGTATTCAAAATTTTGGCAAGAAGATGATAGGAACTGAGACAATCTTTGCATAACTTCCATTTGTACTAAAAAAAATGCATTATCATCATATTACTGTTTGCGTAATTATGTAGCTTGAAGTCTTGTGGTCTCAGTGTTTTGTACTTTGACTATATATTCTCATTGCTTGCATGTTTTATTCTCATACCTGCCTTGCATAAAAATATAGGACAGTAAATTAAACGTAAATTTAAGCTTTACGCGTTAGCATAATACATATTGCATCTTAATTAGAATTTTTTAAAACAATTTTTGGTAATACAAATGCTTGTTATTAATTTAGATAGAAACAATTTTGTTCTTAAATAAATAGGACGATTATAGTAGGAACTCAATTGTCTAGGAACAATGTGTTTTAATATGTTAATGTAATGTATTATCAACGGCTACTGAACTTTATGTTTCCCATTTATTTCCTCGTTTGATGTTGTTATTCACCTTTTTCTGACGATTCCCACCTATTTCATCCCATTTAAGTGTTTGTGTATAAAATCGTTTTATTATTGTAGTGATACGTTTCAAATGGTAGCTTTGACGTAACATCAGCTGCGTTTTAACTTTAACCACACCTACCTGTTCTCCATAACAAAAATAATGACGATAACTAATGTTATTTCCTGAAACTATGAACTAAAAAAAAAATAACAACAGCCCGCTCTTTTGAAAACATGCTATTTTTGTATTTATTTGTTTGCTATTTCCTCCGTATAAAGGTATTAGCGAGATATTGCACAAAGTGTGCTTTTTTAAAAGCGTCTTCGCAGACGCATGTTTGTTGCACAGTGAGTAATAAGGACTTGGTGATTTTCCGGAAATGAAATCTGTGTTCCATTGTATGTTGCTTTGTTTACAGTCCAGCCTCTACAAAAAATGCCGGTGAACCTATAACAAGAACTTCACCGTGAAGTCATCTTTAAAGGTAGTTTATATGTTTATATTAACATATGATGTGCATTGATTATCACATAGTGGAACGTTCAGTGCTGAAAAGCAAATGTAGATAATATATAGTAGAATTAATTGTGTTCTGAATCCTGTCAGGGCAGTATTGATTAAACCTCAGATTAGTCTAAAATCTTTACTATTAATAACAGACACATGAAATTTTCACATCTTGTGTATATTGACTGTAGAAATTAGAAAATATGATTAAAATTTTAAAAATTTAATTCAATGTTTTTAAAATAATTTAAAAACAATAATTTAAAATTAATTTTTACCCATAAATTCACAGAAATGGTATCTGTTGGAGATGACAGTCATTATTATTATCGTAAATGTATTCCTACGCCATATACAAGTTGCAATAGAGGTTTTTTTCTCCAAAGCCTGTAAGCGAAAACGTAATAATGATTGTATAATATGCAATCGAAATGTAACATCCAATAGGTTATACGGTCTATTGTCATATAGGGATCCTTAGACAAACATATGAAAGAAAAAGCATGTTCACAGACTGGCATTAATGGTAAAGTTGAGAAGTCTGAATATTCCAAAGGATCTCGATGCATCCCATTTATGCCACAGTAGTTTGTGTGTGAATGTTGATCACCTAATTATAGAACCGTTAACAACAATAGGCAGTGCTGCAAAAGTTATGGGTATTTGATTGGGCATGGTGACTTTTCAGACTGTATGATAAAGTTGAAATTGTAATATGGAATAATACGGGTATCATGATATGTCATATACACCCACCCACATCCATATCAAATTATGTTTGGCATACTTGGATGGATGGCTGGATGGATGAATGTGTTGAGTAAGAACGAGAAAAGAAAGAGTGTGGTCTTTATTTTAGTAGACCATGCTGGTATGACAGTGCTGTCTTAAATAAATTCCTTCCTTCTCTCAGCTAGTAAGTCATTTCAGGTTATTTTTTAAAATAATTTTTGTAAACTTTTAAAATTTAGTTTGCATTTTAATTTCTGAATTTGTTTAATCATATTCAGAGAAAACTGTTTCGACATATCAATAGGTCTCATCAGGTGTTAGTACGTAACACAACTGCACATATCATGCATTGTGTTACGTAAAGATTTCCCCACTACAGTTTTCCCTTCTGTACCATGTGTTCTTCATGGTGTTTTTGAGCACTGTCATTTTTCACATGGCATTAAGATAATCTTTTCTATCTGCAGTGTCCGTTGGCTCTTGCTAAACCTGGGCATAGGAGTGATTGCCCTTGGAGTCTTGCAGTCCTTTGTAGTAGTCAGACTTCCTATTGCCTATTGTCCTGTACCTCAGATGGGCCTGTATCATATTTCCTCGTCTTGCTAAAATACGTTGCCTGGTTTGTGGACGCTTTTGATACAGCTGATGGTAAGTGCAGTCTTCATCCATTGTCTCAGTGATCTCAGAGTCCTTGTTGAAAGTTTACCTCCCACGTGTTTGACTTTTGTTTTCAGTGATGATCCCAGTCTGTTATTGAGTCTGTGTAATGCTAAATGCTTTCTTGCCTCAAAGTTTCTGGGTAGTTAACATTTATAGGTAATGAAACACTGATTGACCTGTTCACAGCCTCACATTTCTGCGTGTTTGTGTTCAGTCGCAGTCTTTCTACAACATCACAGGAGAGTTTCATTTTCAGAACTTCTAGCAGGATATTCTTATCATTTTCTGTCGTGTTTAGATGAGTCACTTGATGAGGGCCCAGGTATGCTGATCGTATCCACCAACTGTTAGCAATTCCTACCCCACAGACCTTTGAATAATGCCGACATTTCGAGCAGTCCCCTGAATAACAGCACAGAGTGGCATTAAGTACTTGGGGAAGCTGACAATTAATTTTCGTAACATCACCAATATTGTCCTCCATCAGTTGCTTGAAGATCAATCTGCAGGGTGCTTTAATATCATGGCTGACAATTGTCTGTTTGGGCTTTTTTTCCCTCTCTTATTCCTAATCCTGGAAACATGTTTTCACTAAATCTTACAGAACTACACCCTTTGAACTGTAAACGATCCAAATGAACGGGGTCCGACAGTCGTTCTATTTCCCACATAGGATCTAGAATGTTGTAAACATCTTGAAAGCCAGATTTCAGGTGTTACCTTTTATTGACAGGCCCTGGTTTAATTGCTTCACACCTGATAATGAAAACCATTGAGATTCATGATAAAGGAATAAAGAGACTTTGCCATAGATAAAGATTTGTCAACTTCAGTTTTTAAATTTTCATTAAAATTTAAGTTAAAGTTAAATTTTTACATAAAAATGTATTATTTTTCAAATTAAATTTTCTAGGATAGTTTAAAAGTCAAGTTTAATTTTTTAGTACTTTCCAGGTTGGTGTAAGGACTAAAAACTAATTAAGTGTTCTTTAAAGTGTTTTTCTTGATTAGCAAAATCAGTGAAACTTTTAAGTTTTGCGCATTTTTGACACTCGGCCATTTGGAACTGGCTTGTGCTTCTGTTACAGTGGCGTCAGATAAAAGACTCTAACTGTCATATTCAAAGATAAAATTCCTTGAAACTTTGCAACAGTATGTTAGAGATTAATTCGATGACGGATAGAGGTTTTGTCTATTTAGGTGAAATTGTCTAAACTTTCAGGAATCGGGTCACAATTAGCACTTCCAGTTCTGTACCCACGAATGTAGTTCTACTATATTTTTAGAGCATTTTGTGCTCTCTCATTTTGGTGATGATAGAAGAGATATATCTATGCATTTTTTGTAGGGATTTAAAGGTAATTGTTTATTCTTGAGAATATGAGCTTATGATATGGTAGTCTGTGTGTTTTTCGGCGACAGTGCACAGTGAGTAATAAGGACATGGTGATGATCCGGAAATGAAATATATGTTCCATTGTATGTTGCTTTGTTTACAGTCCAACCTCTCAAAAAAATGCCGGTGAACCTATAACAAGAACTTCGCCGTGAAGTAATCTTTGAAGGTATTTTAGATTTACATATGATTTATAATGATTGTCACACAGTGTACGGTTTAGTGCTGAGAAGCACATGTAGATAATACACTTGTGTTCTGGGTCCAAATGGCATACTGGTTCCTATCAAAATGCATAAATTTAAAACGGCAATGTGCATTTCTGACAATCTTACACAGTGAAACTCGTGTGTGCACTAGTAAATGAAGTTTGTTTTAAAAATTTACATAATGCATAGCATGATCTTAAACAGTTGTGTATTTTCATTCGCGAATTACCAATAAGGGCTCCATTAAAATGCGCGAAGGCAGAAGTGGAATAGCAATCACAAATCACGTGTCTAACCTTGACCTTGGTTAAAGATGATTAATTTCTTGGACTCTAAAACAGAATATTCAACTCATTTTACGTACTGACAGAAATGTACGTGAATTACAGAACATTCAACCTGTGACTGGAAGATATGATAAAAGTCACGTACGGTTTGTTCCACAACACAGTTCACAGTGAATAAAACTAGGATTCAGTAACCGACAGGCTCATCTACATTACAATGATAAATTGTGCTCTACGCGTTATTATGTTAATGATAAAAATGGATCAAAAATACTGTATAATGTTAAACACTGTTGGTGTTACTTTATGCACATGTTTTACATATTTAATGCCTACTTGATATAGCATATTCCATATTTATCAGAAATTTACGATTCTGCGTTCAAACAGCACAACATGCAATAAACCAGAGATTTTGCCTTTGCCAAATCCGGATTTCACCTCATCTCTACTATGTATGTTTCTGAAATGGTATAAATATGTTCAATCACTTGAACAGCCAACCAAATAATATATTTGTTTTATACATTATTAGTATTACCAACTAGAATCGGGTAAATAAGTTAATACTAAATTTCGGACGATTCTTATCGATGTAACAGGGATTGTAAATTCCCATTTATGAGAAATCAATCAATCAACCTGTTACAGCTGATTTTCTTCTTAAATTAACAAATAATAAAATAAATTTACAAGGGAATCAATTAAATAATAATAGCTGATCACTGTTTATTAAAATTGAAATTTAAAACTCTGCAGTGCATTTCCATTATCATTATTAGAGTTTATAAGAGGGTCAGAGTGTATGGAGATAAACAAGAAAAATGCGCTTCTCTGGTGGACACAAATTACGTCCGCTTTCTGTATCAGAAAAGAACATTTTGAATTGTAGACATGAATACTATACAGAAAGAACTTCATGAGCAAATACAACTATATTAGGAACTATTTTCTTGATCTGTACTCTTTTACTTTGCACAGTTGATTGTAGCTAAGGAACAAGTTATTAATCTTCGAAATCCAAAAAATATAAAACAGATTTTAGCTGAATATCCTTTTAGGTTCATCACAGAAACCTTTTTTCATTTCATGAAACTCATTTTCTTTCTCGACAGTGTTGAGTGAATCAAATTGATGGTCAAGATAAAACGGGTATTACTGAGGGTAATGGATTGAGGCGACAAGCATGACCTTCATACTTTTATAGATTTTGTAAATATAAGCTAATGCTCATCGTTAATATTTTCGTTATGTTCAAATTATGATAGTTTTATACTTTTTTCCAAAGCAAATTTTTAAAATCATGTGAGAGAGAGAGAGATTTAGATTTTTAACAATTTTTTTCAGTCATATCGCTACGATGTCTGCAGTGTGGAGTTTATAGAGACGTCTAGCACTGAGGCATCATGCCGCAGACATGAAGCATCATGTCCCATTCAAACAAATTATCCTGACATTAGGCCGAGCAGACCTAGCACTAACATTTTAATGCCGAGGGCCAATCAAGGCAGCTGCTAGAACTATTTCTTAAGTCTTTGGTATGATTTGGACGTGGTTTGAACCCGTGACCTCCCGCATCTGAAGCGGACGCTCTAACCACTTAGGCCACTGGAGCGTTCAAAAAAATCATTTTTGTAAAAGATTGCAAAGTCTTCACAGATCATCGATAGTTCACCTCTGTCTGCGTGGGTTCGAGTCTTAGTATCGGCCAACATTGGTATGCGAAAAAGCTTGCTGTAGCTTTCCGTGGGTATTTATTTGTTCTGTTACGAGTCTAAGCTCTTAAAATAAGTAACATAAAAGAGTAAAAGACGATATGTTTTGTAAAATTTAAAAATTATATTTATTTCCCTAGAATACAATGTGATAATGAGAAAATAATAACATACGTTATTACGAATTAAATCACAAAATAACCAATTTAATTACAGACCCAAGTCCTAGTAATTTAAACTCCTGAATATAATTCAGTAAAAGTCTCGAAAAAAACTCCAAACTGAAGTCGATGACGTCTCGGTGGTAGCTATTAAAGTGTTGATGTGTCAGCAGTCTTGTGCTGAATCACAGGAATGTATTTTCATTTTTGAATTCAGTATAAAATGCCAGTGAATGACTTTATCCAAGAATTTTATCAGAGTACTTTTGTATTTCCAGAGAAAATAATCACTTGAATTCAGTAATTTGAACAAAAATGATCCCAGCCCAAAACTACTGGTCACAACATATAATATACAACATAAAAGTGCTAGATGTTAAAGCACGAATGATTAAGTCCTCACAATTACAAGATTATATAGTTCTCTACTTGACCTCAGGTGACAATTAGCATTTTCTATATAAAAAATACTTAAAGGAAAATAACCTTCTAGAATGATCCTGATGTTTACAAAATCAAAACCATAACATGTAAAGGTCACTTAGGAAAGTCCAAAACCGTGACCCAAATAAACATCTTTACTTTTTCTGTTAATAAAGATCATGATATGAAGCCCATGCAGATATATAATAAATTAGCCATGCATTAGTTGTTTACCCAAAATGAAATTTTACAAAAGTCAATCGGGTCAAGCAGAAATGAACTCAATTTTGGATAAAGTCAAGTCTGAAATGTTTTTTTTTTTTAAAATTAAAAACTAGCATAAAAACTTGTAACTTAAATATACATAACACTTCGCGGAATTTTTCCGGGTTCTTCCTCCACCAGAAATATTATCCGCCATGGATAGCCCATCGCGTGCTAAGAAATGGCGTTAAATCGGAAACAAACACAGCAACAACTTGATACTGCAAATTAAACCATGACATAATAATGGCAGATTCCTGATTTAGCAACGTTACAAATAAATCACTGGTTTAGTATTGTGTCTGTAAAACCTAATTCATGATTTGTGGGTCTCTTGTGGAGCTGTAATACCGTTCGGAATATCGTGGTCGATTTCCGATAATAGTCAAATAGTTTGGACTCTTTGAAAGACAGTTGAAGGTGATTTTAGATATACTAGCTACATTAGGCAACTCGTATTGAATTGACAGCAGTTAGATGTAGCTAGAATAGATCTTAAAAATGATAAATATTGAGAGCCATACTCGTCCAAGTTTCAACCATCTTTAAATTTCCTGAACGTTCAATAGGCATGCTATTTAATAATTTAATAATTACTTTATAATTTGATAGTGAAACATATCAATGCGAGGAAAATTATATCGCGATAGTGGCGATGCCACTTTTCTCGCCACATTGACGATATCACTTTTGGAACTACTTTCTCGTCATTTAAGAAATACAACCGTCTCTTATGAATATTATCCAAACCTGTATTTAGGCTTATTCCATTTTTCTTCTTGCTATGCTCTTTCTCTCTCCGTGCCTTCCTCTCTATCCTCGACCACATCAGAACGTAGATATATTAAAAATTGTCAGCTGCAGTATCTATAATGTATACGCCTGTGGAGCAATGAGGTGTCATCAAGGAATGCCGAAACAGGAACTCCAAACAAGAAAAGTAGACTTCAAGTATTACCTTTCTTAGAATTATTTTTTTACATGAATCATGGAAACTGTCAGTGACTAAACTTACTTGACCTGTTGATATGTGTCACATATACGGTATTTGTATACAAGACAAATGGTACACATTTTTAATGAAACAATTCCAGATTAAATATAGCAATGCACTTTTCTGAGTAGCAATTTTAGCTCGTATCACAATCCTGTTTAAAACAACGGATATATAGGGAATTTATTCTTGTTGATGGTAAACCGAAATTAATTGACAATCGACCATCGGCTACAGTGTCTCCTGCCGAATTACACTGCATGATTGCCAAGCGAACACAATAATTCATGATTGAATGTAGAAATAAATAAAATTAGGCACGAAAATATTTACTATCAGTAATATATCTTGTTTAAAGATTGTACATTCTGAAATCTGTCAGATACAACATCTTTGTCATATTTCTCATTTTGCGTAACATGCCCTAATCCTCGCCTGAAAGGTGCTAACAAATATTGAAATCAATTCTGTTCATTTTTGTACAAATACAGTCATTACTGTGATAAAATACACAAAATAATGCATGATATGTAAACGCTAAATTGGCACAACGTTGCTGTCCCCAAATTATTGTAAAATTTAGGAACTATTGTTAGTTTTGGTACAGAGACAAGAAAATATATGCCAATCAACGGTTGTTTGCTTTAAGAATATATTTTAAAAAAAGATCATAAACGTTTCTTGAGTAGGGACACGGAAATATTTCACTTGTAAAGTGAGAACATTTTGTATTTTCAAGAGTGGCTTCGGGAGTCTTTACAATACAATGTTTCGACTTCACTCGAGAAATATTTACTGATTTCTACTACAAAACGTAAATATGTTCTATTCATGCAACTCTTGAATTTAATTAGTATTGACACGCAATCCGTTACTGTGACATCAATGAAGTTATTATGACATAATAGCAAACATGAACTTAAGGGCAGTTCGAAATGGCCACTCATTACATCCAAGGACTTTTTTCTCCAACATTCAACGGAAATGTCGGATGACATTTCAATTGAAGAAGGACATGTGCTGTCTTCACTGTAGCACATTTCATCGCGGTTTGGTTCTGACTGAGTACCAATACAATCCTGTTTGATTTCGATTTCATTTGAATTCTATATTCCACCTCCAAATATATCTTAAAATATAACAACAGTTCTTGCAGCGCTAGTATTGTACTGAACATTTTGATAGCACGGGTCGTTTTGTCTCTACAGTGACTTCATACTTTTTAAGAAGCCTTTAATGATTATTTTACTGCAAATGTCCTATTTATGTGTGAATGCATTTCCAGTTGTTTTAATTTTATTCTTTTTTATATTAGTATACTTTAGAGTCACAAACCAATTCTTTAGATCACATTCTCAATGTTTTTGAATGTCTACCATTCATTAGGCAATAGGCATTTTTGTCTCACATGGAAGATATCGACCATGCTAATTGTCTTCATGATATTGGTAATATTATTCCAAGCTAATCCTGCACCGGTTCTCGATGTTTCAGGATCTGAGTGTGTATACTCTAGCTCGAGATGAATAAATGATTCATTAAATGAAAACCAAGCCATTCAAACATTTAAATGTATTTACAGTTCTGCTAAGTCATTATTATGATTTAATTAACATTTCTACCAACCATACGATTGTTAATATCCGCCATTTCTAACTTTCTGCTTTGTGTAAGTATATTTTTCTTTCATTCTTAGATTCCTATACAGTGTCACATCACATGGGCCAAAATGGATTTTGGCTTTTCTCTTTTTACAAAGATCCAGAGAGAGAGAGAGAGAGAGAGAGAGAGAGAGAGAGAGAGAGAGAGATGTGAAGACTTACCATAAAGGCATTTATTCATTGCCCGTACTCATATTTCTTTATTGGTCGTTTAGGCTGCTGACTTATCAAACAACACAGTGAAAGAAAAAGGTTGACGTTGTGTAGAACAGCCTTCGGACTAATCTGATTTTGGAACCAATTTAGTACGTTTTATAATCAGAGAGAAAGAAACACGCTTTCTCTCGTAATTCTAAGATCTTTTATGTAGGAAAATGGCTGTGCTAAAGTTGGAGACCTGTTAGCCCAGCGCCAATGACTTCAATGATATGACAACAAAATATGTTGTAACCAAAACATGTAGATAAATAATAATAGTTTAGATTTGAGTAAATGAAAACAAATATAGAAATGAAAACAAATGGGATTGAGTCCAAGTTCTCACAACATAATTAACACTCTCCCTACATGATACATTTTTTGCAACAATTTCAACACGACAACATCGTAATGAAAAATGATTGGAGAGACACCAGACACACACAGAGGCAGGCAAAATGACAGTAATCACGATTTGACTGAATTATTGAAATCGTCCAGTAGCGGTTATATATTTGCACACATGATGTAAAATTATATATTTTTATTTGCATAGCCCTTTCATCAATAAAGCAAATAGAAGCTACTAGAAGCATAAGACAATGAAAATAAAGTTTCATCATCTGAGTTAGTTGTCTACTGTACATGGGACAGAACATGAAAAAGTGTGAACAAAAAGGAGAGTCAGAAAGTTGAACACGGTAAAGATCAGCTCTTAATGAACTTACATTATATCGCAGTCTAGTAGGAACACTATCCAGTGATCGATTAATAAAACTTGGCACTTTGCTAGATACTAATTTTGGACATAAACACTTTTTCAAGGCCCTTTAAGACATACTACACTGAGTATAATGTTCGAAATTGTTCCACAAAGATACCGTTGACGGTATGAAAGATGAATTGGTAGAATTTATCTTGAAACTGCATATGACCATAATGTTTGGACGTCGAAGGTTATAATTTGTTTGTTAGGATACAGAGGGGAGGGAGTAACTCAATGTTATAGTTTGGAGTTTGGATCGTTTTAATGTTGTGGAGTGTTAGTAATATTTGTCTTTTTCTTTTAGACTGCAGACTCTCTCGCCCTGTTTCAAATGAGAGATTGCCTACTTGTGTATTATATGAGTTCTGTAACTATTTTTTCAGTTTCGAGTTGTAGTTTGTCCAATTTTACGAAACAATCAACGAGCATCCGTCCCAGACTACACTGGTATATTCCATGATATGCCTGATATATGTTATTTATAGCTTTGATAACTTTTGCTTACTTTATTTAAGTTTTCGTAGCTCAGCTATTCCAAAAGCTGCTGTTTGTGAAATACTATCGATGTGACAAATCCATTTTGTATTTGATAAAATTATTAATCCTGAATGGCGATACGCATCCAAATATTTAATTTCGATATTATCAACTGAGGTAAAATAATCATTGCATAAGTTAGCTTTTTCTTTTTCTTTTTCTTTTTCATCATGATGGAAACCGAAGCATTATTTCTTGTATGTATAAGAGGTGGAATCGAATTTGAAGGATTTATCTCATTTAAAAAGATTTTGTAATTTTCCAATAATCTTTTAGGAGCATTTCTTTCAGGGTCTGAAAGATGCGCACCAATATTATCCATATAATGCTTTGTAACACATTTTTTCATTTTTTAATATATTTTTATTTTATTTGTTTGAATATGTTCCAGTCGATTGGCCAATCACGATTGAATGCAGAATTTCGTTCTCGATCCCATCTCTGTTGGAAGTCAAACCACCGGTTTATCTGTTTGGCGAATTGCTACAGTTTTACAAGAAATAAACAAAATTGAGAAATTTTAATAGTCTGATTGTGAATATATCTACTACCATAATAATATCGCTTGTTGTCATGAATAGATCTGCCAAATTTGTACCTGACGTCAGAGTATTCAATTTGTTAAAATCGGCTTTTTTGTAAATCCAAACAAAGTGCACGTAGGCCGAATGGAGGGGCACGTGACCGCTGATTGCTATATTAGGAGCATCATGTTCACTAATTTCTCTGTCAATTTTTAAGATGGCTGTGTAAATTATAGTTGTACTACTACTTACAAAGATTGGATCAATAAAGGTTTTGGTAGTAGAAGTAACTTATTTAGGATTTGTTACTGCATTTCTTATGTTACGTGCTTAGGATCGAATAAACGACAAACAAGAAAGAATGAAAACGACAAGCTTTGAAATATTTTACGAATAATTTATTCCCCTGAGAAAATACTGTAAAATGAAAAGAAAAAAAACCAAGAGCTTATGGTTTTAAGAATCAAATCCAAAAATAATCCAAGAATAATCCACGAATAAAATTTTAGAACTCCTGATATTGAAATGTTCTAATGATTTCAAGTTCGAGACCCTACGAAGAATCCAAGAAAGAAAGACGATGATGTATGATGTATGCTGTTCAATGTTGTTGTCTACAGTCCGATGTAGAAACACAATAAATAATCCTCCGGTTTTGGAAATCGAAATAAAAATTTTAAGAAATGTATTTGTTCAAGAATTCGGTATGAGCACAAACATATTTCCAAAGAAACGAATTAATCATTTAGAATCCAAATGATCTGAAGAAAATTAACATATTACTCGAAAACCGGCTACAAAAGAATGAAACGAATTGACAACAAGTGTTTTTTAAGCCCAGACTGTGAGATCTCTCTCTAAGCATCACTATTAAAACTATGTAATAGGCAATTTGGGATAAAACGAATTGCGAAATAGAGGATCACGTGATTTTATTTACTTATAAAAAATCACAAAGCCCCTGCATGTCTTTGAAAAGATCCAATCATTTTACTCCGAGAATAAAGGTTGTTTACTTCACTAAAAACTATTTACAAGTTGAGGATCACGTACCCAACACAGCCTCGATCTCAACCTTATTATTCCCGCAATAAAAATAAATTAAAAATAAATTGTTCACGTGACTGTTCCTAAACTTGTATTAAGGTCGGGAACCAAGTCAGCCTTATGTGTTTACTAAAAAAACAATGAAGGTCAAACTATTTTCTGGAGAAAAAATTCCAAATCACGTAAACAAGATTATATTATAAGATTATATGATAATAGAATGCGATAGAATACAAAATTTAATGCTGACGAACAAACAATAAAATTAAAATAAATATAAATTAAATCAGATATACGTAAATCAGATATACGTAACACAGTTCGTAGACTACATCTTGTCATCAAATTAACTCAATTTACAGAAGTAGAAGGTACAAGTTAATTAGTGTTATTCTCCCCATAATAATAACGTTTATACTTGTCACGAATTAAATCAATTGAAACTTCAAAACTTTCTCAGAAATTTGTTGGAGAGTTTGATCTGTACCCTACCACAATGCAAAATATGAGTCTAAGGTAATCTCAATCCACATTAGTTCATTGTCGTGACAGCTAAGTTCAAATCGTTCAGACGTTAGCAAATTAGCTTATCAGAAACGTATACCATGACGCGGTTCCATGACAGTGTTATCTTTTCTAAAAAGTTTTTCTAAAGCTATCCAGTTTCAAGCAATCCCTATGGATGCTAGAATTTAAACGTGTTTCACTAAGCATAAAATTGAAAATTCGTCCGCTATTCTTTCTAAGTAATCAAGTTTTGTCGGATGCTCCTAATATATAAATGAAGTCAATACATTTAATTTCCCTCGAAAAGTCCCAGCTTTGCTTTCAATCTCCACAGAAAGAGTTAGTAAGAGTGAAATCATTAAAATGAAAAGAGTATTCTGAAAAAACGGAAATGCAATAACTACATTAGATTGCTAATAAAACACATTTTAAAACGTATTTGTGATGTTGATTTTCATGGCTTTACCGCGAAACATCGAACGATTGTTGATTAACCGATGAAGATTCTATATTGTATTATAGAGTTATCCGTTATTATTGTGATTTTATTATGTGGTTCCTGTTTTCAATGGAGGTATTGTCTGTGAAGACAAGATATGGTAAAATTATATGCTAGAGTCTGATTCTACAACACTTTTTTATTGACATTGTGAATAGACAATTAAGATTTAGAACAATAACTCTGCCCAATTAGTTGACATCAGTAACTGAGACTAGAACGTAGAGAATGTCGATGTTTAAACGTAGATTGTACATGTGATTCTTATTATTCTTAGCAAAAATCGATTTAAAAAAAAAAAAACCTTGAAACTTAAAAGTTTAAAGTTATTAAGAGATAGTTTTCCAGATTTAATTTTAACACATGCATTGTTCAGTTATATTTACAAATTCCATTTCCTTGTGTTTTTGATATATTCTTTTTACTGTAAATGTTATACAATCAATTATTTGCGTTTGAATTCCATTGCTTGTTATGCTAATTTATTCAACCATTACCATTTATAAGGTGACATTTAATTCATTTATCAGAAAATGATCCGAAATTTTATTTCACTAACAATCATTATTTATATTCCAGGAATAAATTACTATTATTTAATCAGTTGCTGATTAATATCTGTTGTCAGAACGAAACCGTTATTTGATATTGAAATCTCAAACCACACCCAGGCGGCATATGAGAACAACGTGAGACTTAGATATGGTTGATGGGAGTGTGTGTAAAGAGTAGCTATTAAACTTTTTAGTTTACAAACAGATGTATAAAAATGTACATCTGGAGTGTGCAGTATTACTGTATGGTGTAAAACACGCATCCTGAAGCAATATTTTTGATGATGTTGTTGTAAAATTTAACACCATTTTTCAGCAAAAGATTAGCTATACATGGCGGCCAGTATAACTGGTGGAGGAAGAACCCGAGAAATCCGGGAAAGAACCACCAACCTACGAGAACCCACTGGCAAGCTTTCTCACATACCAACATTGGCAGAATCCGAGACTCGAACCCACGCAGACAGGTGAGATGACACTGATAAGTATCATTGAGCTCTTTAGACCATTCGGCCACACGGGGCCCCAACAATTTTTGTAACGATTGCAAATACATATACATGTACGTATACCTACCCATACATACATACACGCAGATATACATACGTATACACCATTGCACGCACATACATACACAGGTACACATCCAGTTATTGATGCAAATTGTATCTTATTGGCAGTCACATACATTTGTTGTTTCATAGTTATGTCAACACATTTAGACTTATTAATACTGAGCAACTTTTGGAGGAAAATAGTGTATGACATTTTATTACCCTAGGATTTTATTACCCTAGGATTAAGTAAGTGCTTCTCTTTTGCGTCAGATAATATTTTTTTTAGAGCAGGTGCGATATCATTGTCGTGCAGAAACTCGTCAGAATGAAACTGTCGTGAGACAAAATCATCTGGTTCTAAATAGTCTTCTTTTGTGCTTTTGTGGTTCTTCTTGCATTAAAATCTCTACATATGTGATATTTGTTTTAATTGGAGCATGTTTATTTGGTCTGCAGTATTACATGGTGATTCGGTAATGAAACCATACATTGTACCAATGATTAGGTTCTTATCAGTTTGGAAAAAGTAAATTTTTATTTTTTAACTAGAAAATGTAAAATGATTCAGTTCTGATTTCGGGAAAATACCGAACAGATGTGCTTCTTAAAGAAAACAAATATACCACCACTTTTGCATGTATACGTTTACTTTTTGGATTGAGAAATGAATGAAAACTGATGTAGATTAATAATGTCATACGTGTCGAGCTTAGGTGCATTCATACATAAGTTATTATAGGTCTGAATACTCTCACTAAATTCTTGGTAAAGAAGCCTCTGTTTTAATCAACAAATGTTTATGGCTCCACATTAGAGCTGCCTATTATAGCTACGTCTGAAATGTGCCCTTTTGTTTCATTACTACAATTCCGTCCCGGTGTCATTTACGGGTGAGATGACACGATTGGATGCACACTCCATGCAGGCCAAGACAATGGTTACAACTGCATTGTTACCAGAAACTGGGTCAGGCGGAAGGTTGGTTGGTTGAGTTGGTTGAATGGTAATTACTACTTACCGGTTGGTCAACATTTTAGGCCCCTATGCTGGACATAGCTGAGGCTCCTTCCGGGAAATCTGAACGATGTTTGGTTTTTCAACCCCAATGGGATTTGCATTGTTTTCAGTGTTTACAGTGATAGCGGTGGTGACGGTGGCGTCTTCAGCCTCTACTATTCGTTCAACAAACACTCAAAACGGTTGTTGACTGGAACTGGGTCTGCTTAGGCTATGTTGCACGTTCATCTTCTCAAGTCAACATTATGTAATCGTTATTGTCGCGGTCCACATTAGAACCCCTTTACATTATTAGGGAGTGATGTACACGCACGCACATCATGTCAAACTGTTATTGGAATGCATGGTTATTAATTATAGCTACTCTGCACTAACTGTTGACATACAGAAAACAGGACTGTTCACCCGTAACTTTTATATATTGGTGAACTTATTCTCTGCCTGGTAATTACACGGAATGTTTGTCACACGGCATTGTAGTAGTCAATCACACAAATGTGAATCAGTTAATGTGGACCTAGAAACATGCGTTTCTGATGCTTCATCTTCCTTGTATAGTTTCTGACGGGCTTACATTAGTGTTTCCGAAAGTTCATGTTATCTCTCTTAAAATCAAGTACAGGCTATATCTATATCAAATCGGACTGTCACTAGTACGAAAAGTCTGTTATCATGACAAAATTGACGTAGGTTGATAAATGGACGTGTAAGTTCAGATCAATCAAATAATCATTTAAATTTACTTGCCTTGTCAAAAAGAGCGTGTACATAAATTATTTATGTTGTGAAAAAGTAACAATATATAACCTTGAATAAAATACACGCACTTGTCAAGAGAGAGAGAGAGAGAGAGAGAGAGAGAGAGAGAGAGAGAGAGAGAAAGAGAGAGAGAGAGAGAACTGGTGAACAGCACACGAGAACATTAGATTTAAAAAAAAGATTTTGTTACATACATACATACATGCATCATACATACATACATACATACATACATACATACATACATACATACATACATACATACATATAAAACACGAAGTATGTATGTATAGCAAAGAAATGCATAAAACAACACATTTTGTAAAATTCAACAAATAATGTATTTCCCTAGTATACGAAGTGAAAATATTGAAAGAACTTACTTATTGTGAAATAAATTCCAACTAGTCCTAACATATTTATCGCTAGTCGTACCTAACGAGTATTGTCGTGACTAAATTCCAGTGGTGTTCCGAAAACAGTCTGAATGTATTGATGTGCCTGTCGTGGCCTGTGAAGTGGAGCTGTGCCAACGGTCCTTTGATGAATCACTACAATATATTCCAATATGTTCTTGTCTGAAATTTAAAAAAAATCTAAATTAATTTTCCAGTCCAAGAATAGTATAGATGAGCACTGTATATTTCCAGTGAATACATTTTTAATAATAAGTCCACCGAAATGAAATACTGAACACGACAATAACACTGATTCAGCCTCAGATGTCAAATGCTATAATGAATAATTTCTCAAGTAAAAAACATTATATAAAAAAATAAGGCACAAAAGGAAACCCAGGATGAGGGTCAAATGTTCATTTATTGAATATTCTATGTTTCAACATGATAAAATCTGTTACTAAAACTAAAATAGAGAATGTAGTAAACATCAGGTACAACAGGGTAATTCGCTAGAATACCAAACCTAGACCGAGACCCAATTAAACATGTTTGCTTCTTGATAATGATCCTAATATTTAATTCAGATATAATAACCCTTGCTGGTCATTTACACAATTAACTTGATTTGGACAAGGTCAAGTCCAAAAGAGTATTATACATAACACAAAATCATGCAGATAAAACCATGACAGATACCGTATAGGCTCGAATAAACAGTAACACAAGAAAGTGTGTTTGTGTGTGTGATTTGGATTTTTAACATAGCTTTAACAATTTTTCAGTCATATCGCTACGATGTCTGCTGTGTGACAGTTTATAGTGATGTCTAGCACTGGGGCATCATGCCGCAAATATGTAGCTGATGTCCCACCCAGTCACATTATCCTGACACCAGGCCGACCAGCCCTAACACTAACCTCTTAATGCTGAGCGCCAAGCGAGGCAGCTGTTAGTACCATTTTTGTAAGTATTTGGTATGACTCGGCCGGGGATCGAACCCACAAGAAAGACTGAAAACAGGAAGCTTTGAAAAATACAATTTATTTCCTTGTAAAAATTCGGTAAAAGTGAAACAAATATGAACTTACGGTTTTATAGAATCAAATCCAAAAATAATCCAAAAATAATCCGAGAATACAATTTTAGTAGTCCTAATAACAAAATGTTCTACTGATTTCACGTTCGAATCCCGACGAAGAATCCAAGATGGAAGACGATGACTTATGCTGCAATCTGTAGTGTTGAAGTCTACAGTTCCTTGTAGAAACAAGAATTATCACTCCAGTTTCTGATACTGAATAAACTTTTATAATAAAACTGTTTTTGTTAAACAATATTAAATGAGCACACGTATTTTCCAGAAAAATAACAAAATTAATCCTTTTGAATCAAAGTAATTTGAAATAACTCCAAACAGCACAACATACAACTAACAGTTTTACAGCCCTGCTTCTACTGAGATTAATTATCCAAAACATGGGTTATATGATTCTTTCTAAAACGTAAACATGGGGTCACGTTATCATCTTCTGGAAGTTTATAGAAGCAAGTACTTGTTACAGGTCACGTTTACCCAGTGTGACCCTGACAAAAACCAATCATTTTACACAAAAAATAAAAATAATTGTTCACATCTTAAAGACAAAGTCCCATCATAACCTTGAAAACAACCAATCATTTTAAAATAAAATAGAACTTGTTTACGAAGGTTGCCACAAAATTCTGAAACAAGGTCAAAATTTAGATGAACACCTGGTGTTTATAAACTAACAGTCAAGGTCAAACTATTTTCTGAAAAACTTTTGATCTCTAGTAAATAAATTTACACTACAATATCATGTAATGAAAAATAAATATATTTAAAACTGACAAACAATTAAATTGAAATGAATATATATTAAATCGGTTATAATGAAATCAAATATACAGGACAATATATATATATATATATATATATATATATATATATATATATATATATATATATATATACATACATACATAATACATATATATTCATATATATATATATATATATATATATATATATATATATATATATATATATATATATATATATATATATATATATATATATATATATATATACATACATAATACATATATATATATATATATATATATATATATATATATATATATATATATATATATATATAGAGAGAGAGAGAGAGAGAGAGAGAGAGAGAGAGACATACATACATGCATACATACATACATACCTTAGGTTTAGGGTTCGGTGTTCCGTTTTTATTTTTCTTTCGAAGTTGTTCTTCTTTTCTTTGTTCAAGAGCTTGATTAGTTTGGAACTGATTTATGAGTGCCGTATGTCTGTATGTCTGTATGTATGTATGTGTGCGTGTGTGTTATTGTACCTTAATAGATCTATGAAAGTTGTCAGTAGCCCACTATACTTCCGACGAGATAAGTTAATATGGTGTCCTCGATTTTTATAACTGCTTTTATTTTGTAAAGTCACATGAAGTTAATTAATAGAACCATGTAGGAAAAAGACAAACTTTTGACGAATTTTCAGTTGCAATATACCTTTCGATGCAAATGAGGGGGAATTGTTTCATGTTATTTGTTATAGCGTCCATGAGAGGCCATGAATTCATCTAATCGGACTTCAACTAGCTCAGTCCGTATTATAAAGAAGAGTCAAATATAAAGGTAATAAATATATCTACTTTTTTCTTGCCATCGTACGTTCATCCATAAGTTACTTGAAAAGAAACACGGTCACTAGTGTTCATATAAATCATATTTTTTAAAATTATTTCACAAGTCTTTCGAAAAAGATCTCTTTTGTGCTGAGTGGAAATATATGGCTATGATAGATATGTGCATGCTGTACATGTAGGTGCATGCTGTACATGTAGGTGGTTTCAGATTCATAAGCTGAAGAAAAGAATTTTTCATTCGGTTACCATAACGACTATTGTAACACTTTTTACTGTAGATAACCATTTTTGAATTCCAATGCAAAAAGACCAGTAAAGAAAATGTTGGCACACTTCTTCCCTTCCTGGGTTAGACACTGACTGCCATGGAAGCTTTACATTTTTGTCCATAGCAAGTTGTAATTGTAAAACAAGTGGACATTGATATAAGCTGTCTTGCTTTTGCATTGTGGGTTTAGAAAAGAGGGATCATGCTGTATAATGTCCCGAATTTTCATGCCTTTGCAAGTACATGCACATATGTCCTCTTTTTGGGTGACTCCACCTGCACTCTGTGAAATAAATGATTCATAATTTGATATTCTGCTGCATGAATCCGTTACAAACGTCGTTTGATTGATCATCTCCCATCTGGCGTGCATCGAAATGGAACATGTATCAACACGAAGTCAACTACTTGAAATTATAACAGATAGAGTAATATATGACATTGGAATGTAAAACAGTGAACCCAGTAATTGGCCTGTAATTTTTGAGAGGAGTTTATCATTACATTAACCTGTTACTGTCGTAAATGTGATTATAGTACAAGTAATAAAAACAAGACCATCCCCTCCCGAAAGATAAAACAACAAGAAAACAAAACAAACAAACAAACAAGCAAACAAGCAAAACAGGCATCGAATATGAAAGGTCGGGGGGGGGGGAGGGGGCTCGTTCAGCAGACTGGGAAGGGCGAGCTATGTGTTGTGACCCCTGGAGAATTCGGCGAGAGCTGTAGAACCTGAATATCAAACACTATTCATATTTGTGCAAAATTCGGTAATTGTATCTGCCTTTATGGCAGGATTGTACCTGTTTCATAGCTGTGTAAGTCATATACTTTGACACATATGGTGATAGAAGTACATTGTTCGTATTTTAGTTTAAATGCTAAACATTTATCATCAATGGTTATCGATTCATATATCAATCCTATTTGTGTGTAAGTTCCATGAGTTGATTCTTGTTTGAGATACGTGCTCTGATTAGTTGGGAACGAGGTCATTTCCTGATATCAGTCATTTAACTGCTTGCATATCATTCTGTTAAATCCATTGTTGGTGTCAGATTCATTCATTGTTCAATTACGTATAAATAACCATCATATTAATTACTTTGCTTTCAACGTCTTTTCTAAAATCCAGTCCTAACTTGGATTCATCCTGTTACACATATGATATTAAGTAATTGAGCCATTAATTCAGGTTTATTCTATACAGGTATTTTCTTCCAATAATATAAGTAAGTATTGTTTTACAAGAGATAATTGGCACTAGCTCTAAATAAAGTGGAGGCCAAATATTACAATAGCTAGAATAGAGATTATCGTTCAGAATGAAATGTGACAGGAACGAACCTAATATTTTGGTGCAATTTGTGAAGTGCATTTAAATGTTAATTTGGTAGTATATAAAATATTTAATTAATAACTTGTTTATTAAGAAGGCTGACATGAATGTACAACATAATTTGTGATATACACGTTTTTGATCACTCTCTATTTGACAGACGTTGTGACTGGTAAACAAATAAATTAAACTAGTAAATAAACGAAACACTGGTGGAGAATCATTTCATCAGTCTGTTTATAAAACAAAGACTTTTAACCTTTTTCTTACTAATTACAATAATTTGATAATATCATCATCAACCTCGTGTTTTCTCGTACCAATTCCCATATTTTCTACATCAACCAGCCATAAATAATATATGCACCCAAATATGATTGATACGTGTAACTTTACCTATGCTGATCCTTAAATGTCCATAAATAAAACAACGTCGGCTACAATATTGATTTAAAAATTACACCCATTAGACGTTGCTCAGTCATACAGAATTTGCAAACTTAATGTCGTTATTTGGATGCTATCAAAAACGCATCGCTTGTATTTCAAGTGAATGGATCCTAGTAGCAGCTAATAATTCCCCATGATAAAGTCTGACTGGGGCTTGTTTGACTCTGCAAAGGTATTGCTTTCAATAGTGACCTTGACCGAGATTTGGAATAGGTATGTCTTAATGCAGATGCTTAGTTTTCAACATGTAGCAATCAGACATGACGTGCCATATCTTCTTGCACCAGGTGCACGTATATCAGATACTTAATTCCTAAATGGTGTGCATGACTGAGATTTGGAAGTGCTGGTATGAAACTGCTAAGGCTTTTTTGCCAATAAACTGCTGAGTAGGAGATATACTAACAAAAGAAACTTTGTGAGTCAAGGAATCATTGTTAGCTGCACGGGCAGTATGTTCTAACGCATCGACGTTTTGCTCATCAAGGTAGGTCATAAAGTCACTGGACGCAGTTCTGTAAATTAATATGATTTGTCTGAGATTATCGTAGTTTTGACCAATATTATTGACTGAGCACCACATATCAAATAATTGTTTTTGTTCCTCTTGCAAATTTGACATGCGTCTGTCTAGTGTCTTATAACAGTTCCTAATAGTTTCTTAGTATGCCTCAGGTACCACTCAAACCCGTAAAGACATTGCTTAACCACATCAGAAGCAGCACTTTGTTGGACTGACAGTGAAGTATAGGCTTTACCAGATTGACAATAGGTAGCTTTTAATAAAAGAGTCCAATACTCTCTAGGCCATTTCAAATTTTTAAAATTAGGATAATGTTTATCTACTTTTTCCTCTAAAGGGGGTAGTAACCTAATATTTATAGTAGCATCAGAACTGAACTTGTTTGTAAAGGGAAGGTGTATTATCACTTGCCAGTTCTTATTCGTTTAAATTTAAATTTAAATTCACCTTTCATCCTTTTCTTTTTCTCTTTGCAGCTGTATTTCCCTCTCTTCCTCATCACTTTCTCTATGCACTTGTACTTGTCTATCTTCTATTTTTCGCTCTACCTCTTTCCCCTTTATACAACTGTAATTCTCTATCTTTGTTCTGAAGCTGCATTTGTCTCCCTGTATCTCTCTTTCTCTTACATTTCTCCAATCGCATTTGTCTCTCTCTTTCTTTTCTCCAATGGCATTTGTCTCTCTCTTTCCTTTCTCCCATCGCATTTGTCTCTTTCATTCTTTTCTCCAATCGCATTTGTCTCTTTCTTTCCTTTCTCCAATCGCATTTGTCTCTTTCTTTCCTTTCTCCAATTGCATTTGTCTCTTTCTTTCTCTTCTGAAGCTGAAGCTTTCTTAACTCTTTTCCCAATTTGTGTATTAAATGTAATTCCATTACTGATACAGAGTTACTACTCAAAACCAAAACACATATATCCAAAAAATTCTTATCTAGCAAATTATTTTCTACTTCATGCTTCGGTAATATTGCCTGGCAAGCTGGATCAATTCATCCTTTTTCAAGTACTATAACCTTTCCATTGGAAGATTTAAAATAATGTTCTCCACTTTAGATTATACTTTGAAAGTTGGTAGGTTTCACCATTGATTTCTCAGATATGTAAACTAATATCAGGGACTTAGCAAATTCAGAAGCAAAGTATATTTAAATATAAAAGGACAGCAAAGTACTTTAGAATCATTTGCGCCCTTGACGAGTCGTAAGTTTTCCATTATCACTCTGCCCAAATGAAAAACTGAACACAACAATAAAACTAATTTTGCTTCAAGATGTTAAGGCAAAAATGAATACGTTTGTAGATAAGCAAGAAATAAACCCCTCTACGTGAGTTCGATCGCATGTTTCTAGGTTCAGAATCAAGACTATAGATATGTTTACATTATTATTGACCTGAATAACTAATCCACAATCGTAGAGAAGTATTCTGCTTTGTATTATGTTGCTTACAAAATAAATTTCCTTGGGCATATACACAGCGAAACTGATTTCGAACAAGGTCAAGTACAAACTATGAATGTATGTAACTTATATTCTTTAAGAAAAACCAAAAAATAATACAAATTAAATTTAAATAACAGCTTAATCCTATATTTTTAGCTGGGATCAATGAGTATATGTTTTATAATGCGTTTATCAACCTTATTCACGCTAGACTATCTCTTAAATTTTAATCATGTTATATCAAATCTTGTTATCGTTATCATGTTATATCAAATTTTGTTATCGTTATCATGTTATACCAAATCTTGTTATCGTGATCATGTTATATAAAATCTTGTTATCGTGATCATGTTATATCAAATCTTGTTATCGTAATCATGTCATATCAAATCTTGTTATCGTGATCATGTTATATCAAATCTTGTTATCGTAATCATGTTATATCAAATCTTGTTATCGCAATCATGTTATATCAAATCTTGTTATCGTGATCATGGTATATCAAATCTTGTTTTCGTTATATTTGCTAGTTTCTCTTCAAGTGGTTGTTCTTTTATAATTAAAAAAATGCATATGAATCATTAAGCTGATAATGTTGCTATAAGATAGTTTTTGTGCTTAATTTTTCAAGCCTTCCAATCGATCTGTGAACATTCTTCTCACTTCAGAATTTCTTCAGGTTACAATTAAACTCTAACTTTAATGTGTTAAGTCAACCGTTTAAATTCTTCATACCCACATTTTTTTCACCTGATTGAAAATAGTAAAAACCATTCCATTTTGGTTCATATAGCCTTCTGCTGCTAGTAAATTGAAGTCGTATCAATATTACAACCGTCTACTTCCAAATCATTGTTGAGTTCGAATGGAAGAAGAACACTTAACTTGATCACTGTCATGGAGGCTGGAAACTGGACTTAAAAGGTTTGTATGCAAAATTCGTCATTTTACCCTATATTGCACGCGCATCAATGGGAGAGTAAACGTACTTGATAATGAAAACGCTGCTCTGAGAGTAATTGCTTCGACGCTTTCCATCATTCGTAATGTGACTTAGGATGTCCATCGTCAATTTAAAAGTCCTCGACGTTTTCCTTTACATGCTGGAAACAAAAGTCAAGTTCAGATAATATCAATTTTGAACTGCCTTCAAGCTTCTGGTTGTTTTTATGTCACAATAACTTTATTGACGTCTCAATCATTTTATGACGTATCATCACTGATAGGAACATACTTTTTCAGGGTATTGAAACCGAATGATTTCTTAAAGTCTTTCAGTACACAGCTGCATAAATAACATTAAAAGCAAAAGATGCGGGCATTTTATTGATTGTTTTAAACGTGCTCGAGTGTTATATTTTCAAAACCCATTATGTTTTGTACGAATCTGTTCTTTGCACATCTTGCCGAATGTTTGTCTGCCAAAGACTTACTATATTTGGGAATTATCACTTCGATTACCTCCGTCTCGTGCAGATAATTGAAGTTTTCTATGAAATGATGATGCTACGAATGGTCGATCGTGTGCTTATTGGAACTATATTGAAGAAAATGAAATTTAATTCAAGACGTTTTCCACTATAATGAGTTTCATGGTCATTCAAGTGTTTCACAAAACATGTTTGATACTTTGCATGTTTTAGACGGTAGTGAATTTTGATTTGTGAAGAATAGAAAATTTTTATGTACATTCTTCGCCCGATGTGTACCTCATTGTGCCATCGATGGATATCTAGTTTAGTGCGATCACAATGCAGCCCTTTGCAATGGAAGTCATTGTCCTAATGTAGTTTATCTTATAAGGACATTGACTTCCAATGACTGAAGGCACATTACGATAGGATCTAAACTAGGTATAAATCTATATCGCAATGAGTTATACTACAGGCGAAGAATTTACACTGATTTGATGTAAATTAATGGGTAGTTTTACATATCTATTATTCAACGCAAAACTACTTAACTGAAATTTTCCAAATGTTACAGGGGAAGGAAACAAACTCTTCCCATTTTTCTGTTTCAGATAATTATGTCATCATATGCATATATATTGCAGATAAACATTTGGATAAAGCTACCAAAAGCGATATTTTTGAAAATAGTTTATATTTTTAATTTTTTTATTTATTTAACTGAGTTACAGTAGTGTTGCAGGAGAGCGGAATTCTAGTTGGTCTGTTTGATTTATTGCAAAACTATGGTAACTTGGGGTGCAGTACTATCTGTGCACTGACACGATGTGTTTTATGACAATATATTTTAACTTGACTTGAAATAGTATTGCAAAATAGTTAGGCTATTTTTAGTGATTTTTATTGAAAAAACTAAGATAACTCAGCTTAAAAAATGTACTGCTTGAAAACAAAAGAACACGTACATTAAATGCTGAAATATATGAACACAACTCTCGAAACTTGAACAATAAATACGAGTTTAAATGTTGACTAATATGTATATTTAAATGATTATAATCCATCACATAAACTTGAAAATTATTGTCATATTATAAATTCATATTTCATGTTTGTAATAGATTTGAACTTAACTAAATTTGCAATATTTCACATACAAAAGATTTTCAGGGTCTAACGTTTTTTGTTTTTAAAATAATCTCATAAGAAATCCATGCAAACAAGTTTTTTGTTGTGAAGAGTTCTGTTAGTTTGATTTATAATTCCACGTGAAAGAGTTCTGTTAGTTTGATTTATAATTCCATGTGAAAATCGATTTATAAGAAGCCTCCAGGCTATTGCAGTAGATCCTAAAGATTAAGTACCGCATAATAGGGAACACGACTAACGATTAAGTACCACATAAAAGGGAACACAACTAACGATTAAGTACCACATAAAAGGGAACACAACTAACGATTAAGTACCACATAAAAGTGAACAGATCTAATGATTAAGTACCACATAATAGGGAACGCAGTAGAGGCTACACTGGAAATGGATCCAATATCTACATCGATACACTTTATAATTCATCTTAGAGCTTAATATTTTTTTATATATTGCTTATCTGAACCGTTGTATAGCAGCAATGTTTATTTTGGACGATTTGTTTCAAACCCACAAAATATAAAATGTATTCATGTTGCGAGTTGTTACTCCATTTTATATATTATAATGTATACAACAGAAAAACCTCGAATTGTTCCCACGAAGTTTTCTGATGAGTTTATCCTGTTTCAAACTGCACTCCAGTTACGCATGTACATAACGCCACTGTCTGTAAATAACGTTGTAAGAAGTGGTCAACCTAGATTTTAGTTGTCATTTAAGTAATTTCTTCGTTGGCGTTTTTGCACATTAACGTTAATAGTCCTAGAACTGTTAGGTAAAGGTTTACAATTTTCTATGCCTTTTCATTACTTTTGCAAATAGCTTAAAACATGTGGTAATAACAAGAATTGCCTAATATCAACTTTTGTTGGTATTAACGTTTCGAAAGAAACAAGATCACTACCTTGGGAGCCATTCGCTCATTTTATATGCTGCATCACTTCCTCGAAGTGATTCCGACTTGATCAGAAAGCCTTTTTGGAGGAATTATTAAAAATGGCTACTCATAGTTTGCATTGTCCTCCCGTTCACGATTAGGTGTAATGGTTGAAACATAATTGGTGTCAAGTAACCTCTAACAATTCAGATTGATTAATAAATGCTTTTAAAAAGAGTTGCAATATTTATATTGCCTTGCATCGTTGGGAACATGATATGTTCTCAGAAATGATCATGATATTTTCTCAGAAATGCTAAATGATCACTATTTTAAGCGAACATTTATCGTCGAATTAAATTTATAAGATCTCCTTGACTCGTGAAACAAGCTAACATTTCATGTCAGAGGATCAAACACGTTCGATTACACTATTGACTTGATTCAGGTATTAAGCCCTTCCTAGAGGCATTTATGCGATTCCGCGAAACACGTTTCAGGCAACTTCAGTGAAATTGATTGGACAAACATTCTGATTTTATCAGTATCTTGTTTAATCCCAGGCTTGCAATTATGTTACGTAATATATCAACTGATACATTGCAAATAATATATGGTATATTTCAATTTTCTAAAAGCACAGAAGAATTGTCTAAATTCATACCTTCAAAGATTTTAAAGTGAAATGTATATGCTTAAAGAATTTTTGTTGAATGTCTACTGAGCAGAATCATCCATAGTCACTTTGTAATACATTTTGTGTTACTACTTCGTTATCTAGCCTTGTATGTTTATAATTTGTGAGATCCATTATGTTGTTAGATGCCATATTTTGTATGGAACAATCTGTAGAAACATAATGAATGAATGATCTAATAAAACGTTTGGGGTTTGCAGAGCTACAAGTTCATAACTACAGATAGAACAGACAGATCCCACTGTCGGATCTGATACTGGGGGCCATAGACCTTTTTTCATTGTTTACAGTTAGAAAGACAATGTATGTCGGTGATAGTTCTCATCCATTCACTATGGGATTCTAACCATGGTAAGTAGCGAAACCTTTCTTTGTGAAATACTGGCAAAGAAAACCCAATTCAAGGTGATATACCTTAACAATATGACCTTCAATGACGTAAACAGCTTTAGTATAATTTGATTCACCAATTACTCCAAATAGCTCAAATGAACTGCAAGATGAAATAATTCATAAAAATATTTCCATCAACCACAAGCCAAAGCTTAGCTAATCAAATTAAATTATATAGAGAGAAATTATGTATCTAACAAAAATTGACGAATTTTCATGGGCGAATGTGCTATTGTACCGAAAGTAATCGACAACTAGATAGAACTATTGGATGAAATTGTATTTCCTCCTTTTACTTAACTACTTTTGTCTAACTTCAAACATGAAATAGATTTACAGCAGATCCTTTGAGATTTTACTGTGTCATCTTCTATAATAACTTGCATATTAATGTGCATTACTCAAAGTGCAGACTTGCAGAATTGATGTAATCTATAAAAAGCGAAAATAAACCATGTTATCATTATTACATTTTTTCCGAGCAAGTTTTGATGGTAATATTTAACGAAGACGTTGACCGTGAAAAACTCTCGCGTTGCCGAAGCACACATTAATCATGTACGTATGAATTTTACACATGAAGTATGTTAATACAGATCAGTGAATCATTAAATAACAAAACCATACAGGCGACAATTGTCCCTGGCGTTGACAGAAAGAGTTTTACACGATGTGTAGAATTTAGATGGTACAATTAAAAGGTCGTTTTTATCGATTAAAAGAACGCGACTCAGGCATATAAACTAGATGATTTGTAAATATGTTCTAATGTTAATCGTTGAAACTGTGTTTACAAAACTCAGCGGATAGAAGTTGAATGTCCGAATTCCTGTTTCTAAGATGTTGAGAGAAAAAGCATACTTTTTATTCACTCAACTTCTGCATTTATCTCTGTAAAACTGGCTTTTGACAATACTGGCACTATTATCTGGAATTTTGGACCAAACTGTTTCCATAAGATTATCTCCATATTATCTATGAGTATATTTTATTTTGTAATATTATATGTATTTTCCAATAAATTACAAACTCTGCTCTTGCATCGTGAAAACATTGTTTTACTGTGAACGCGTTACTGTGAGTTAATTATTCATATGTTATGAAAATGTATCACATTTTATAAGAATAACTTTATGGGCAGGTTAATGTCTCGAATTATTTGCTGAATATTCATTGTTGTCAAAAGTCAATAACATTGAAAGGACGTCTACTCGCTTACTTCTGAAATACTCCGCACATTTGTAAATTACTACTCAAATTATATGTCACTCGCCATAATTTTAATTATCATTTTCAACCTGTATTAAATATATGAGTAATCTCCTTGCCAACTATTGAAAACGTTCAGTGAGATACGAATTCGTCAGACGAGAGGAACATTCATGTTATTGTCGTCTTAATATTGACCAAATTCCCTTGCCCTCCTACAGTCATTTAGGTCATGTGTAGAGGCAGGCATAACTGATTGAATCGACTACGGAACATGGAAAACAAAACATATTAGTTTACGTTTTGTTTGCTATAGTATTACAGTAACTATAATGAGTATTCATTCAGTAATCGGAACATGGATCAGCTTCTGATGCTTCAGAAACAGTAGGGCGAGCCGTGTATTCTACATCTAGGGATCATTCGAACTGTGCAAACTCAACATACCTAAACCCATATTGTAAATAATTTAGATATGAATAATTATTCCGGATAATGTTTATTGTACCGAGCAACAGCACGAACAAAACTCTTTGCTATCACGTAATTCTTGCAACCAACTTAAGTGAGCATACAAGTTACAATTGATTGCATTTGAGTTTAATATATAGCTTTACGAGAAGAAGTGGTTTTTTTTATATAAAAAAATGCATTGCTGTTCTTAATTTCATGAATCTAACAAAGGAAGTTTTAGTCAAAGATATAAACTGGCATTTGTACACTTAAATATTTATAGATATGTGTCTTTATTATCATTCATGTATTTTTTACCTTAAAATGTTGGCTTTGTTATTGCAAATATTCATTGGAATAGCAATCAACTTTACCCAAAACAATCGTACATATGAATTGCAAGTAAATGTCACAGCAGTAATAGTATTTCACAAACCTCTTATAAACAGCTCTACATGATCACATATCACTAGTTATTTTATGTGTGGTTGGTTATTAAATATCGTATTTAAAAATTGACGGTTGGCTAAAAATAATTTCGGAAAAATTAAAGTATTTTTTGAGAAGAAGCTATGCATGGGTAAATTATACGCATTCGTAGGTTTGAACCCAAAACGATTATTTTATCGATGTCGTCAATACTACAGGATATAAACGGGAGAACTCACCGTCTGGATATGCAGAGTGGGTACCTACGTGGGAATTTGTATCATACACGATACACGCAGTATGTCAATTTTCCCTTGGACAGATGATACATAGAATGCAAGCGTGATGTCCGTGGGAATCGAGTTAGTTGTTGAAGTCCTATACGCCATTACGAAGAACAATCATTTGATAATTACACCACCTAGTGCCAGTCATGGGCCGTTTATATTCATCAACTGATTTTTTTGCCTAAATATGGACAGACGAGGTAAAGCGATAAACCTCTTTCCATAAGCAATATTCGATCAGAAACTATACAAAGAAAATAAAGCGATGCAAACGTTTACTCTGGAATCACTCGCTCGATGCATTTTAGAACATTTTTTAAGTTTTGAGGACATATCATCCTGCAGATACGCAAATCATATAATATTTTATATGGAATTCTGAGTTATCACTTATTGCTACCCACCAGTAGCAGTATACACAGTGAGTCAACTAATGGCGTCCCCACGTCACTGTTCTCTCGAAAGTTGGTGGTTTTCTTATCAAATAATAATGCGCATTAATTGCATTACTGAGTCTTAATATAATGTGGTTGTGTTCACTATCACTCGGTCAAAGATATCAGCCCTTTAGTAGCGTCCTTAAGGAGGCGGACGGGGATGTTTGCCAGAGACGCCAGATGTTTTGAGGCGCCAAATACACGGGCACCCTTTGAGCTTTCATCGTGGCTTGATGACTACACATCCCCTGTTTAACGAATTAATACTCACATGAACAAAACTTGGTTGATCACGAAAGGTGGATGCACAGGATGTATGAGTTTTGTGCGAAAGGTAAAGATTGTATTGATTAGCGGTAAAACACCTTCACAATTACATAAATTAGTAAAGTATACACAAAGATAATGTTTTGAGAAAACGTAATCTAGACTTCTTTAAAAAGGCATCAGGATAACATAAATTTATCTACATTTTCTGCAACTAAGAAACCAAGGATAGATGAGTGGCCAAATCTTTTAGCGATATCTTACGCGAGCATATAAATCACGTGTTGTTCAATTTTACTTCGAATGATAGCAATTACTAAGGCTTTCTCCATCTATGCACGTAATGCCATTTCAAATAATTATCGCAAAGCAAATTAGTAACTAAATCAAATGCAATATACCCTAGAGTTGTGACTCATTGCACATTTTTTCATAGTGTCAGTGTCATATTTGTCAAACAAAATTGCCTCCCTCCGGCAGTTTCACTTCGGTTGAACAAACTGGAGATACTTCATTCTTAACCATGAAATAACGTTAAAGCCAAATTAGGAACATATATCAAATGTGAAAACGGATCCCATTTATCTATTAAATCAAATGAAAACAAAATTGATTCAAATGGTCTCGAAATCCGATCCCATCTATATCTTAAAGGTTTCTCAATTTATCAAACACATCACAATTTTGTGCTGTGCAGAATTTAAAGGGTATGGAAGAGAACACCTAAAGGTGAAGATCGCATGTAGTCACTTTTTGATCGTAAATGTGTGTTATTAATCGGTATAGGGCACATAATCTGAGCATGATGTAGTTTTGTCTATGTTGGGTTTAAATGTCCATTATTGATGGCCATTCAAGAGTGCTCTTAAAACTCACTTATTTCGACTGCAAGAACAAACTTTAAGACCTAATAATGTTTAGTACCTTAAATATCTTCAGCATGTTTTTAATGTTTTCTAATTTCAAGGTGTTTGTTTTTTGTAATCATATCATTATATATGTTTTTATGTTATAGGTGTGTCTAATGTTTTAAAGCGCTTAGAGCCGCTAAAGATTAGACGCTGTACTATGTATTAAATAATGAAATAACAAAGTCCTCATTATTATTAGTATTATTATTAATGAAATATTCTGAAGATGAAGATGCCATATCGTCTTTCTTCGTAAATCCCGATTACTGATGGGTATAGAGAATATACGCGGAAGGTGAGGGTGCCATATTGTCTCTGTTGAATGTAAATCCTAATTATTGATGAGTATAGAAGATATATGTGGAAGCTGAGGATGCCATATCATCCCTGCTGACTGTAAATCCTCATTATTGATGAGTATAGAGGAGATATGCGGAATATGAGGATGCCCCATTATCTCTGTTAACAGTAAATCCTACTGATGAGTATAGAAGTGAGATGCAGAGGATGTGGATGCCATATTGTCTTTCTTAAATGTAAATCCTCATTATTGATGAGTGTAGAGGTGAAAAGCGGAAGCTGAGGATGCCATGTCATTTATGTTGACTTTAAAATCCTATTATTGATGGGCAATGAGGAGATATGCGGAATAAGAGGATGCTATGGGGTCTCCATTGGCTGTAAACGTCCATTATTGGGGTTCCAATGCTCTTCGCGTCTAGAGGGAAACATCAGCGCCCTACCTTGGATGAAGCTAGATATGGACTGAAGTACTAGCTTCATAATATGACCCGTGAAGATAGTTTATAATATTAAGTGGTAGTCGAAATCTACTCTATCTGACTTGTGCAAAGTGGGATAGAAGAGTTATTGAAAATCCCTTCTTTTCATGTCTTTTGCCATATAAATAATCATTTTATCCACATCCGTATGCATGTGCATCACTTGGAGGCGCTATTTTGAACATTGATGCACGTGATTCGACTTGCTGATTGTCTAATTATGTGCAATACACAGGAAGTAGATGAGCAGAATAACAGGATACAAACTTATATATATATATATATATATATATATATATATATATATATATATATATATATATATATATATATATCCAATAAAAGTATGATCCATCCAATAAAAGTATGATCCACCAGCATCAGACGTTTCTAAAGCTCTTTGGAGTCTTGTAGCTGAATGATTTGGATGCCAGTTCGCCACCAGATGATGTAGATGGGACTACAAAAAGTCATTAGCATTATGAAATAGATTTCATAAAAAGGCTGTTTGATTCAGAGCTTTAGAGCACATTAACACAAGACATCATTAGCAACTGGACATAGATTTCATAAAAAAGGTTGTTTGATTCGGAGCTTTAGAACACATTAACACAAGACATTAGCAATTGGACATATATTTCATAAAAGGTTGTTTGATTCAGAGCTTTAGAACACATTAACACAAGACATCATTAGCAATTGGACATATATTTCATAAAAAGGCTGTTTGATTAAGAACACCAAGATAGGTCCTCAAAAACGCATTTTATAGCTGTTAAACTAAGATTTAAATAACAAATAAAACAAGGTAAATCCGATTCATTCTGAAGTCTACCAATGTTACCGTAGCCATGAAACAGCTATGTATCATGTTGCTATGGAGAGGCCATTCAGCATCATGCTTCATTAATTCTCTGGGTTTCACTCATTTTGATATTTCTAGTGATGCCTTCCTAACAATATGTGCTTTCTGCATAATAAAGCAACAGGGAAGCAACAAAAACTAAAAAAATAAAAAAAAAATAAAAAAAATAAAATAAAAATAAAACAATAAAAAAATTACAACCCATTATATTAATGGCGGATATGCTTTGTTTGCAACTGACCTAACTGCCAGACAGTTAGCTTGTTATGGAAATCTATAATATGCTGAAGCGCTGCTGAAGACATCTGTGAGATATAAACAAATGGCCCCTGTGACATTTGGTAATACGTTCTTATTTCCGTTAGAGCGGGCAGTTTCCATGTGACCAGTAATATGTTCCTTTTAACCAATCTGCTAGTGAAGTGAAGTACTGTGCCTACACAGCCGAAAAACGTGAAAATTATCTGGTCTGTGAGTGAAATTTAAAAGCTCATTGTGCAATGGTACGAGGGAAAATTATCCTGCTTGAAAATGGTCGCATTGTATCTTTAAGCTAGAATAAATATGGTCAGGCAAGGATAAAATGATTTCGAGTCAGTACCCAGCTACGTAGTTCATATAAAAGTTTAGAGATTTTGTTCGACTGTGCTATCAGTTTGAAATATTTATGACACGAACTGATTTTTACAATATTGAAGGAGTGATTCCTTATATTGAGATTAGTTTATCGTAGCTGTGAAAGCAGTGTGGTATAAGTGCACGTGCAGAGTAAATGTGAACAATGGTTACTCTGGTGGACGTACACGTGTATAGTAAGTGTGAGATTGGCGAGTACGGTGGAAGTGCCTATTTAGAGTTAAGTGTTGTTGTTGTTGTTGTAGGGTTTAACGCCATTTTTCAGCACACGATAGGCTATATATGGCGGCTGTCACGGAATTGTGTAGGAGTTATATCAATATGTATATGTTGTCAAAAATGTACTCGGGTTTCGTTGCCGCGTACAGCGTCACCCGAGGGTGGTATATTTTTTCGGCTTAGTTATTTCGAAATCCTGAGCGAAACTCAGACCATGCTGCACGAACAAATTGCCTGCAGCGGGGAAACCTTAGTACCTAGCTGCGCATATCTGTCACAGCTAGTGTACATATAGAGCAAATTCTCTATAACCAAATCACATTACGCAGTCTTGTCAGGAAGCTTACCCCTTTACGGAAGCAAATCTCCAGCTGTAGAGCTGCCTAAATGCCATACCTTGTATATGGTTTGATGTGGAGTCACCAGCTGTAGAGCTGCTTTATAGATGCCTGCCACGCCTTGTACATCGCTTGATGTGGAGTCACAGAACTCTGTGGGGTTTCGTGTGACGTATACGCTGTGTTTTGGTGACGTTGGATCGGAAGAGTGGACTGGTTTTCTCGATGCGAGGGACCAGGGCTTCGCGACCATCGGGTCTGTGATGTGAGGGATCCTTCAGCAGACTGAGAGGAGCGGACCATGCGTGAGTGCTTCTCTGGCCATTTACTAGAGCGCGTGGAACCGGAGTTAACATCTTGGTCGTCAAATGGGCGCCACGATAGTTATAGTGTTCCATGTTATTTCCACTATTGCATTTCATAATGTCATTCCATTCTTATTGTTATGTCGTTATATGAACGATCGATAGGTTCATAATGTCATTCATTCCTATTGTTATGTCGTTATATGAACGATCGATAGGTTCATAATGTTACTCATTCATATTGTTATGTCGTTATATGAACGCTCGATAGGTTCATGATTTCATTCATTCCTATTATGTCGTTATATGAACGATCTATAGGTTCATGTCATTCATTCCTATTGTTATGTCGTTATATGAACGATCGATAGGTTCATCATTTCATTCATTCCTATTCCTATTTCAATATCGGTTTACGTTCGATAGGTTCATAATTACACGTATTGCCATATCGTTATGTAAACGATCGATAGGTTCATAATTTTATTCATTCCTATCGTTATATGAACGATCTATAGGTTCATGTCATTCATTCCTATTGTTATGTCGTTATATGAACGATCGATAGGTTCATCATTTCATTCATTCCTATTCCTATTTCAATATCGGTTTACGTTCGATAGGTTCATAATTACACGTATTGCTATATCGTTATGTAAACGATCGATAGGTTCATAATTTCATTCATTCCTATCGTTATATTTACAATCGATAGGTTCATAATTACACGTATTGCTATATCGTTATGTGAACGATTGATAGCTTCATAATTTCATTCATCCCTATTGCTATATCGTTATGTGAACGATCGATAGGTTTATAATGTTATTCATTCCTATTGCAATGCCGTTGTATGAACGATCGATAGGTTCGTAATTTACACTGCCTTTCAATATCATTTTATGAACGATACGTTCAAATTTACCTTCTTTTCTAAATCTTTATTTGAACGATACATTCATTATTACATTCTTCTCTAAATCGTTATTTGAACGATACATAATTACATTCTTTTCTAAATCGTAATTTGAACGATACATTCATAATTACATTCTTTTCTAAATCGTTATTTGAACGATACATTCAAGACTCTTTATATTGGGGTGTAGGTCACTTTTATTGTTGATCGGTGATAGGAATTCGCGTTTGTTTTGAAATTCCATTTGTTAAATTCATGTTTGAGTTTTTTTCCCGTTGAGTTAATTGTTGTTGATAGTTCCATGTTAGGAACTTTATGATTTTCCTTATCTTTTTGTTTATAATGGTGTCAGATTTGTTAATATTTAAATTGCGTTTATAAATAAACATCTTGTAAACGCAGTTGATTTTGGTGTCTTCCCTAATCCAGTCCCAACCTGGCTTCATCCTGTGACAGCGGCCAGTGTTAATGGTGGAGGAAGAACCCGGGAAAACCCGGGAAAGAACCACCGACCCACGAGAAGCTACTGGCAAGCTTTCTCACATACCCACATTGGCCAAATATGAGACTCGAACCCACGCAGACAGAGGTGAGATGGCAGTGATCCGTAACGGAGAGGGCTTTAGACCACTCGGCCACTCGGGACCCCTAGAGTTAAGTGTGAAATATGGTCAAAATGCAACCAAGATCCCAGTATGGTCAAAATGCAACCAAGATTCCAGTAGGTTTTGTTCAACTATTAGACATAATTATGCAGGACAGCAAGAGACAAGTCTCTGTGTGTAATAGTCTATAATTGTACTGTTCATACTAGGAATCCTTTATCTAACTGAAATGTTGGTCTGAGTTTGGAGAAATGCATGTATGAAAAATGGCAAAATAATAGTGATCTGACCCCAGCAGGGCTCGGGCAGGTATTATACAAAGACAACTGTGCCAGGCCAATTGTAGGCATTGCTGCAAACATACGATCACTTCAGTATAGCATATTTTGTCCAGAATTATGAACCTTAGGTCTGTGTTTTTGTAACTCAATAATTTAGAAGTTTAGAAAATAGCTATCAATAACAACTCCTAGCGATAGTTAGTTACATTTATTTACACCTACGTCCATTTTTAGAGAGTTCGGGTCAACCTACGAATTATTCTGATGAATCGTTAAAGAAACTGTCTAGAAAAGTTTTGTGCACAGAAGAGATTATGCATAATATATTCGCCTTTAAAAGGTCAAGTACCAAACTAAAAATGAACGTTAATATTTTCACACTTTCACACCGCTCCGGTGGCCTGGTGGGTAGAGCGTCCGCCTCGGATGCGGAAGGTCGTGGGTTCGATCCCCGGCCGAGTCATACCAAAAATGGTACTAGGCATCACTATAAACTGCCACACTGCAGACATGGTAGCGATATGACTAAAAACATTGTTAAAGCTACGTTAAAAGTCCAGATCACACACACACACACACACCAAACTACTTAAGGCGACCTTCGTCCGTAAATGAGATTCGAGAATACATTTATCGTCTAAGTATCACTAGACTTCACATTTTGCAGAGTCCTTGTTTCTCATCTACGATTTGTCTTTGAAAGTCTTTATACGACGACAGTCAATGTTTTCTAACCTTTGTATGCTTAAGAAACGTGTATCTAATGCAACTTAAGGGAAATCATCGCGACATGCCACTGCCAAACATCCCTTTAATATCCTACATACTTGACTCAGACACGCATGTAGTCCCCTTAAATCGGACCTTTACATAATCAACTTAGTTAACTATTTCGTGTCTACACTTTGTTATGATAATGAAGATGTTGAACACTGTTTTATCTATTGCTCCTTATCTAATACCGAAAGAACCCATCTATTTCACTCTAGCTTCCAACACAATTCTTGTGTAAGTCAAGATTTATTATTGAAAGGTGATGTCGAACTAAGCAAAGAACAAATTCAGTACTATTCCTTCATAACCAGAAATATATCCATGAAATTAGACTTTTTAAATACTGACATTTATATTCTAAGTAATAAATCCTTAAAATAAAAGAAATGAACAGCGGTGACTTATGCTGTGGAATAACTTATCTCTCTCTCTTTCATTAATTACTTACTTCTTAAGCATATAACTATATGTTTCCTCTTTTCTTGTTTGATATATTCCATGATTTTTATATATGAAACTTTTGACCATGTTTTTCATATATGCACGAATTTTTGCGCAAGAAATGTTATCTTGGGATCTTTTTGTATATTTTGGTCAAAGACCTAGTTAGATAACTTGTGTTCAATCTTTTACTGGTAAATTAAATGACGATCAAATATGTTTGACAAAAAATATAAAAAATGCAAATGCAGTAAAGTTCTCCATATCTACAAGCAATTATCTGTTATGGTCTTTTAAAATATGTTATACAAACGTAAAAGCTATTGCTTTTCAAATTTTACTGCATGTATTTGCATTGTGCCTCTCTCTGAAAAAAAAAATGCATGATCTAAATGAGCCGATTAAATGTCTGTTGTATTAATGTATTTAGATTTTAATGGGTTACAATATGTGCCATGGTGCGTTGGGAATGTTTGTTAATAACAGTATTAGCTGTAATTTTGTTTCACTGTAAAACGGTTAATTCATGTATAAATAAAATCGCAAGCAATAATAACAAAACAGTGAATTAAATGTTTGCTTTTGCAAGTTGCAGTAATTCATCACTCTAATATTTGTTTGTCATGTCTCGTATGAAATTATTTGTTTTGGCCTATGGTTTTAGGTCTTAAATAAAGTCTAAACTAAACTTTGTACGATTATTATTATGATTATATATAGGTAAATGTTTTTGGTTTCAAAGCACATAAAGACTGTTGTTCATTTGTTCAAAACAAAATACATTTATATGCAATTAACACTGATTTCCCATGGCTCAGTAAGAGATCTCACAATTTGAAAACTAGACTATGGCAGCCCGCACCCCACCCCGATTCTTTGTTTTTCAGGAAATTGTTTTAACCTGAATTAGTCACGTAGGATTTTTCCTATACATTGACATTACAAATATAATGTCAGCCTTACCGTTTAAAAAGTAAATTTAGGCAAGTATGCATCTCATATGTGGTTGTATGTTTCATATAAGATAACGCCTTAGATTAAGGCAGTTTCTGTGGCATCGTTTTGCTCTCTAATAATGTCAGTTTAGAATGAGGATTACTTAACCAGAAACAGTTTTCTTCAAGTGGAGAAACAGGTGGAGTAGGAACAACGAGGGCGGCCGCCTGTACTCCATCTTCCTTTGAAACATATATAAATTACGGTCAAATTACGACCACCTGTTTACGTAACCTTGCTTCTACTGAATCGAGTTTAAACCTTAGTTACATTTTTGTCAGACTAATAGTCACAAAACCACAACCAAGGTCGCTACAGCGGCTGACCAGAATGAAACTTCTTCCTCGTACGTGCACAGCAAAAACACATCCCTGCGTCATGCTCCACGATCGCACTGCTGAATAATCAATCCATATCCTAACAATAACCAAATCCATATACTAACAATAACCAAATCCATATACTAACAATAAGCAAATCCATATACTAACAATAACCAAATCCATATACGAATAATAACCTCGTGTTGTTGTTGTTGTTCTAGGGTTTAACGCCATTTTTCAGCACAAGATAGGCTATACATGGCGGTCAGTATAACTGATGGAGGAAGAACCCTGGAAAACCCAGGGAAGAACAACCGACCCACGAGAAGCTACTGGTAGGCTTTCCCACGTACCCACGCTAGCCGAGCCTTGGACTCTAACCCATACAGACAGAGGTGAGATGGCAGTGATCCCGAACGGTCAGCGCTTTAGACCACTCGGCCACTCGGGGCTCAATAACCTTGTGAATGTAACGACTAATGTTTCTCCGTTTATAGTCGTTTTTAATATAATATTTTTCCAATTTTGGTTATTAAACTTGTACTGAAACAAACTGTAAAACCTTCGACAGCGACGACTAAAAGTATTACAAATCGACGCAACATATCAAGTTTAATTCGTTCGAAAGTGGAGCTAAATTCATACAGACATACTGGCTGTTTAATATTCAAGAGACCAGTTTCAGTACATTTTGTTTGTTGTTGCTGCTTTTTATATTTTTCTGATTAAAAAACAAAACAACGATGGAATAACTTAGATGGCAGACAATTAGCCATTAAGTACCGCGAGGAGAGAAACGGAAACTGTACACAGTAAGAAGTTGTCAGGTTGGTCATTTGCTATTGAAATTCTTTAGTTTCATCATAAAACGTTAGCCATCCTGCTATGCTCAGGTAAACATAAAATTTGAAAATTAGTATTCTGCTGCTTAGCAAACAGATATAACGAAATGTGTGAATAATGGTTTGTTCATTCAGTGTCTGATTGTACATAAATCATAATTTTGGCCTTATGATGTTGCATTCATCATTTTCAGACAAGTAAATATTTATATATGCTTGGAGTACGAATAAATGCTTTAGATGGATCAGTCTATGGCATTGAGTTTATGTTGCAATGAAAATTGTTTGAAATGGTACATCGACGAGCAACAAGTAATTTATTTTAGATTATGATGATAGATAGAGGTGATATTGAACATACAGTTTAAAAACGGAGTTTAAGTTATCCCTACCTTACTTGTCGCAGCTATAAGTATCAATACGATTAAAGAAGAAAAACCCACCATATTTAGTACTGTTATATAAAAATGAAGTGATACGTAGAAGATGCGGTCTTGAATTTCTGACAGGAATGCATCATGGTGCCGTACGTGGGTCTTTAATCTCACTTGATACCATAGACGAGTTGTTGCTACTACGAATATTGTATAACATTTGCTAAAATACAAAGTTACTCCTGCATTTATTAAATTTAACAAACGTATTTTGGAAACCAATCTTACCTAATAACGAGTATTTTTGTCAGCACACACAGCATACCTCGTTATGGCACACTGATGTACTCCTGTCTTTCTCTGGCAATGGATTTGATGTTATTTCCACGCTCATTACATCTATTTTACATCAAAAGACTTTCACTCAACACACAAGGTGTGGCATGAGATAGATTTGTCGTTTAGCAAAAATCATTGGGATTGGGTTTCCAAGAAGATTTTATACAATTAGTAAGATATAATAGGGACTGAGTTTCCTAGAACGTTTAATGACGGATTCATTTCAACCACATGGACAAAAAACAAGATCAGTGTTAGGCATTTATTCTGTCTTCTGAAAGAAGTTCAAAGATTCTCATTAAAATATATGACAATTATTTCCTGGTCAGCACCGAATTATTTGATTTAGAGCATTTCAAAACATGCTACTTGAGAGGTTATTCTCTTTGATGGGTTTGACAATGACAGTATGCTAATTGAAGAAATGAGCCCATATCGGAAGGCACATCACACTTTATGATCGATGAAGCATGTTTTTCGTGCCTGAATTTTCAATCATTTATGACAGTAACTAACTAAACCAGTTATGGTGAATACGTCAAATTGTTGAGTTACAGTGGCTAATTATCTGGGTAAAGCCAATATAATTGAAGTTTTACCTAGAGCGTAATGCGATAAATATCAATCAGCTATAGCATCTATCAACTCCCTTGAGTACATACGACATGAAATTATAAAACCTATTATTCAAGTGCATTCGATGGAATCACTGACCTTAATACATATGACCTTTTCTACAAAAAGATAATTAATGTTAATATTCTACACCAAAGATTGCGATGCTGGGGAAATATGTTACATTTTACACAGGAAAGTAACAAAATATGATGTTTAATGCATACATTATAGTCATTTGGGCGCGTAGACTTTTTCATAACCTATTTATATGTAACGGCGATAGATTAATATATATATATATATATATATATATATATATATATATATATATATATATATATATATATATATATATATATATATATATATATATATATATATATATATATATAATTCAGGCATTATTTACTGGGATGGTGGGTAGGTGACTCAAGCAAAATCTCTATAAATCAACAGTTGTATTTCATTTTTGAGACACTATCTCTATCTCTGTGAATAACGAACGTCCGTGTGACTTGAAACAAAGGTTGTAAATTTTTAAAGTGGCAGCACATCATTATTATTATTATTATTATTATTATTATTATCATTATTATTATTATTATTATTATTATTATTATTATTATTATTATTATCATTATTATTATTATCATTATTATTATTATTATTATTATTATTATTATTTCCGTACTGATTATAACAATGTCACCGCTGTCTCAATCAATCTTGTATACTTGTTTCCTCTTTCCCCACATCAACGGAGCAGATATACAATTTAACGTTTGTTGACTATATATTTACACAAATAAACATATGTCAGCCACAATACCAACCACACTGAGGTAAAAGGTGTGCTCGGTGCAAATTGTTATGTCTGAAAGTATTTGTCAATTGGATTTTTCCATCTAGATGATTTCTTAAACGTATCTGCTGCGCTTTGGATTAACAACGTTGTAGTGGTAAAACGCGTCCTTTCCATTTTTTCATCTATAAATAAAGGGTATCACGTGACGGGCAAAACATTGTCCTTAGTTCTGTACTATGGGTTATCTTAACCGATACTTTTATTGTCGATGATAAAAACACAATAGCACACTGCTCACAGCAACCCCGTTTGCAATAATGTGCTGGTGATGTACTTAAAACGATCAAAATTATTTTTCAAGAATCATCCGTTATATTAAAGTGATGCCTACGATAGTACAAATCAGTTAACTTGTTATCAATTTTAGATCATCAGTTGTCGAACTTTAAACATTTATAATAATTGTCGGGGGGGGGGGTAATTCTGTGCAATTGGATTACCTTTTCCTTATCTTTACGGCACTACAGAATTTGTAGAAGCAATTATAAATCATTTCATCACACACACACACACACACACACACACACACACACACACACACATATCTAATAATAATAATAATGATGATGACTTTTAATAGCGCCTAATCTTTAAAAGCTCTAAACGCTTTACAATTTTAGACAACACCTATAAGATAAAAAACATATAATGATATGATTACAAAAACAAACACCATGAAATTATAAAACACTAAAAAAAAACATGCTGAGAATATTTAAAGTAGGAAACATTATTAAGTCTTTAAGTTTGCAGTCGAAATAAATTAGTTTTGAGAGCCCCCTTGAATGTGATCACTGTGTCTTTGTGTCTAAGTTCAGTGGGCAATTCATTCCACGTTGCTTGGCCCTGGTGTGCAAAAGAACGCTGTCCATATGACTTTGTTTTCATAGTGGGAATAATGAGTATGCGATTGTCAGAAGAGGAGCGTAAGTATCTTGCTGGTGTGTACACATGGGTGAGGTCGGATAGGTATGTTGGACTAGAGTCCGACAGTGAAACGTAGCACAGAGAACAAATTTTGTGTTTGATTCTGGATCGAATGGATAGCCAGTATAGGGTACAGAAAAGCGGGGAGGTGTGCTCTGATCGTAGTACTCTAAGTTTGATCCAAGCAGCTGTGTTTTGAACTTTTTGAAGTTTCTGGAGCAGATATTGAGATGAACCAGATAGAATTTAGTTACAATAGTCCAGTCATGAAAGTACTAATGAACACACAAGTGTTTTAGTGACATCAGCTGAAAGATATTTGCGAATTGAGCTGATGCGTCTCAGCTCAAGATATGCAGCCTTGCATATGTTCATGACATGTTGGTGCAATGTGAGAGTACTGGCCAGAGTAACACCTAGGTTTCGTACTGATTGTGTGAATTTAATGATGGTGTTGCTGATATTTAATTTTGAGGTAAATGATGTGAATGAGAACGTCTTTGTGTTTTGATCAGAATAGCCACAGTTTTATCATCATTCATCTGCAGCTTGTTACATGTCATCCATGATTTCACATCAGAAATGCACCTCTCTACACCTTGGATGGTAGCATCAACTTCAGTTGGGTGGCTAGATTTGTATATTTGAGTGTCATCAGCGTACAATTTGTTAGACACTGGATGATGATCTATGACACTTAAGAGCAACTGAGTGTACAGAATGAAGAGAACAGGTCCAAGAACAGACCTCTGTGGAACACCACAACATAGATCAACTGGGCTGGAGTGTATTCCATTTGCAGATACAATTTGTGTCCTGTTGACCAAGTAGGACTTGAACCACAGTAAAGCTGTATCATGAATGCCAAATACATGCTGGAGACGGTGAAGTAATATATCATGGTCTATTTGTCAAATGCTGCAGACAAATCAAGGAGGGTGAAGACTGTAATCTTTCCGCTATCCAACTCAGGGAGAATGTCATTAACTACTTTTAGAAGAATAGTTTCAGTACTGTGGCAATGGCGATATGCAGATTGTACATTTCTAAAAAGACTGTTTGAATTTAGATGAGATACAAGGTGTGATAGAACAACCTTTTCTAAGATTTTTTATATGAGATTAGAAACTGGGCGGTAGTTCTTTAAATCGTTATGGTCTAGTGTTGGTTTCTTCAGCAGAGACTTTACAATGGCAGTTTTGAAAAATGATGGGAATTCCCCGGATGAGAGAGAGGAAATGAAGTGTTAGTGAAGGCAATACTGGATCTAAGCACTCAAGCAGCAGTGATGTTGGAATAGGATCAAGTTCACCTGACTTTGGTGCACTCTTCATCAGGATTGTACGTACAAAATCCATAGAGACAGGTTTAAATGCTGCTAATGGCTGCCGCTCAAATTCTGTATCCCAACTGTATGGTGACGACGAGTCAATTGAAATTGTGGTGTCAAGCTTATCTCTAATGGTTTGTACTTTGTCACCGAAGAAATTTGCAAACATGTCCGGAAGGTCGACTGGAGAGAAGGTAGTTGGAAGTGGTGTAGATTTGTTCCTTGACATTAGCTTGTTAGTAATCTCGAAGAGCTTTTTGCAGCTGGAACTTTCCATGATCTTAGTAGTATAGTGGGCTGATTTCGCTGCATGGACTATATTTGTAACATTTTTCTTAGCGGCTTCATATATTTGCTTATGAATAATGAGTCTGGTGGAAAGCCAAAGCCTCTCAGCTTTACGGCGGTCTGTTTTAGCGGTGCGAAGCTGGTCCCTAACACTGCTATACCATGGAGAACACGTTTGAATTGATGCTCCGCACTTGGTAGCTGGGGCATGTTTATATATATATATATATATATATATATATATATATATATATATATATATATATATATATATATATATATATATAAACTTTATTTAAAAACGTAATGTAGAACATGGAAGGCATGCAGTAATTAGCACAAATTAAGGTGAAGAGGAATTCAATTTATTTTATTTGTAAAAACCTCTTGGTGAATTTCCTAGTTCGAGTTCCTTTTTTTAAAGTGGAACATATACATGTGTCGAGTGAAAACAATGAAAATATGTATCATAATTTATCGTCCCTCTTTAGCTTTACAAGGACAAAATAACATGAATTTGACTTTTATTAAGAATAGTTGCTTCCAAAGTATTGCGCAGCAGCAAAATCAATGGTTTCAAAAAAAGCCTCTAAATTCCATACCGAATAACCTGTAAACGCTGTCAACTGATATTAATGAACGTTTTGGTGGTTTATATCTTCTATGCCATATACATTTTGTTCTAGAAATGAAGATTTAGTTTAACGCTTTGTTCACGTTAATTTTTTCTCAGATGGCAATGTACCTTAAATGTGATGAAATGTTCTGAAAACTTGGTGTTCGTATAAACCTTGGCGTTCGTATAAACCTTGGTGATCGTATACAGATGGATGATATACTCTTGGAGATTGTTTTACATCATTTTTAGTTTGAAAAAGAAAATACTAGATATTGATATCATTGTCTCCAAGGTATCATACGTTTCTAAAGCATGCAAGCTATGTCGATTGTCTGATTTATCAGTTCGTTGGTAGGATGAATGGTTGATTTATGATTTTCATGACATCGATAGAACACTGAATATAAATTTATATCATTAACATTTGTCAAAGCAAATGAGAGAGAATCGTGAAACGGTTAAGTAAAAACTCATCATCAGTTCATAATATGCAGTCCGGAAATGACCATGAATTGAAAAATTGGAATTTTGACAAACTGTCATCTTACTTTGCATCTGATGTGGTACGGTATAATTTATACCCTTCTCCACCAATTTCCCAGGACAACTGGAATTAAATCAAACGAAAAAGAAAGAAAAAAGCAAATGGAAAAAGTATTAATTAATAGGGAGAAACAAAAATCACTTACGATCTTCTTGGCAAAGATATATTTAAAGAAAACAGCATATTCTATGTACAGCTTTTAAAGGGTGGTGATGTTAAATAACTCTTTTGGCATTTAGAAAAAGTATTGTCCCAGGATCTGGTCGCTGGATTTTGGTCTCAATTAAGGGTTTAAAATAATTAAATCGGAGTATCAGATCTTACGTGATCTGCATTGTATGTGTTCAAGTTTTAGAACAGAATATGTATTACATAGTTTGTTTCATTCATTCAAGAGACTGTCAAAAAGTTAGTTTGAGAAATTAACTTCAGGATAACAGGAACTCTAATGAGATGAAAAACACCACGATAAAATTTCAGATTTATAAGCTATAAATACTGACCTGATAAAGAATGATTCGGACAGCCTATAATGACTATATAACAATTTGTAGCAAAATAAGCACATTAAAGAACCATATGGAGAAGGGAGATAAATATGGCGAGTCTTGTAATCTCAACAATAAATTATTTCATTATTTAAATTATGATCATGAATTAAGCAAACTCTCGTTTATATTGATATCGATTGTTGCGTTAGTTGGCTTAGCTTACGTTTATTTTCTTTTGGCTGTGTCAACACTGATCAAAACTTCAAACACAGAACAACGAATCATAAAATAAATTAAATGTTTTGATCAGCTATAACTGTTGCAATATGTCCAACAGTTTTTAAAGCTAACATATCACGCTGTCAGTAACTGCATGTAACGAATCTAGTCTTTGAGTCGCTAGAACAAATGTCAACCAATAGTTTTATATAGTTTTGTTAGTTTTTCTACGATTGACTATTTCTTATCGTTTCCGACCTCACTATCTCCAGCACGTGCTCTTTCATCGCCTTCTACTAAATCTGTTATCAACGTTGCTATGGAGCAGAGCAACAATTACTTTGGTCATAACTATAGAAGTAATACGAATCCCAATTGTATCAGATTTCTCTTTCAATAATCGGTTGTCTTTCACCTTTCTGTAACTCAAACTTTTGAATTGCTTCATTCCACTTGGCTTATAAAAGTTCTCCCCGGATCTGTCATATGTCCAAGTAAATGTGCTTCTTTAAATTTAACACGTTTATCAGTTCTTGCATTTCAATATTTCGTTCAGTCCGTCTCTTACTCTGTCTCTTTAATAATCTCCATCTGTTTGTCACACATTTAAATGTCTTATTTAAAATATTCTCTTTTAGAATGTATCACTTTCATAGACTCTACATCACCTCATAATCGGACTTCATTTGCATAGTAGATGAATCTGTGATTTGCAGAAGAAAGTTCCACTTTACTGATTTTACGATATTGTCATCTGTGATTGTCTCTGCTTATTTTTTATACTCATCAGCTAGTTGATTTGTGCTTATTATTAGGCTCTCTGTATCGACAAGAATAATTTTTTTGTCGTTGAATAAAAGTGGTTTTGATATGTAGGTAATGTTTCTTTTATTAACTGTGTTAGTAATTGTTTTTAAAATCAATCGACGTTAACAATTGTACGTTCACCGCTACGAAATTGTTTTAGTAAATTTTATATTCATTTGTAAATCTGGAATGTATGAGAAACATGTTTTTTGTTATTTGTTATTTTTATTTTCGTTTGTGTATGTTTTTTTGGAGGTGCAAGTTTTTTATGATGAATCTCGAGTGGAAGAGTTGTCTGAAGCATTCACTGTTAGAGAGCGCTCACATCCCACATTTGCCCGTGTGGGTTCGAATCTCAGTTCCGCCAGAATCAGTTTCTGAGTTTGCAAGCAAGTGTCTTTTTTCCCTGGAATTTCCTCCATCAAAGATTCTGGCGCCATAATATATGGTATCACGTAATGAAAAATGACGTTAGACCCACAACCATCTAATAATAAAGTCCTATTCAACGTCAATGTTCTCGAACTCATTCTGCTTCTTTAATTTACAAAAGGTTTCTCGTATATATTATGGAGTGTAAACTGGTATAAAAGTACCAGTGAAACGTTCTTGATCACGAGCACATTAATTAATTTGATAGCACGTTGTATTCATCTATATGGCAGACAGGATTTTCAAATGCATATCAATATAGTCCACACCATCCTTTACCATTTTACACATTTTTAATTAATCAAAACAACCCGTCATGTTTATTTCTAGTTATCATTCGAAAAGGAACATCTTTCCTCTCCCATTACAATGCATGGAAAAAATGAGGAACTTGTCTTTTACAACAGCTACCACTTTATGAGGTGAGCACGTGCCACTAACCTTAATGCTCATTACGAGGTAACATTCCAGCGGCATCACTGACGCGCTAGAAGATTATTTAAGATTGCAACAATGAAACTAATACTTCCTTTTTAGACACTGGGTTGGTAGTGTGAAGCAATAATGTATGGAGAAATATTGCACAATTCTGACAATGTTAAGTTAATAAAGGAAACAATGATTATATCACAGACTAATTTACTACAATTATTTCAATTAACAGATAGTGGGCAACGTTTGGCAAAATCGATCATCTGGTCTGTATAGACGACAACAGCTTGATGCAGAATATCTTACTGGTATTTAACAACTCAAAAGTGTTCAAGAGTTCAAACATTTAGGTTTCATGTTTACTTTCAGATCAGATACTTGTAGGAATGTTCCATGTATTTTATTATGTTACGAGTATATGCTCCTAAAATAAGTAAAAGAAAAGAGTGAAGACAATAAACTTTGGACAATTTAACAAATAATTTATTTCCCTAGAATACAAAGTGAAACATGAGACAAAATAACTTATGTTATTTCGAATTAAATACAAGATAAATGCAAAACTTAAATACACATGAATAATAATTATGTTAATGAGCTCATACATATAAAGAATAATGAAGCTATTATTAGTTGTTCACATAATTGAAATAAAAAATAAAAAGTCAGTCAGGTTAAGCAGAAATGAACTCAGTTGTATACCAGGTCAAGTCCAGCAAACAATGTTACATTACAATAATATGTGATAAAAAAATTAAAACTGTTCTTTATATCTGATGTAATTTATATTTAATTTAGTTTTTTTTGTTTCTTTGTGAGCTTTAGTTTTTTACTATATTACTTACTATTATAATATAATCTTGTTTACGTAATTTAGAAATTTTTTCCAGAAAATAGTTAGACCTTGACTGTTCATTTGTAATCACAAAAACTGACCTAGTTCCCGACCTTAATTCAAAATTAGTAACAGCCACGTGAACAAGTTCTTTTTTAATTTATTTTTAGTGTGGGAGTAATAAGGCTGAGATCGAGGTTGTATTGGATACGTGATCCTAAACTTGTAAATAGTCTTTTTTTGTAAGTGAACAACTTTTTTATTGTATTCTTTGAGCAAAATGATTGGATTTTGTCAGGGCCATGTTGAGATTACGTTATATAATCATGATCACGTGACCCTCATCCGGGCATCTTTTTTGCTCAGTATTCAGGTTTTATACCATTGTTTTAGAGAAATATCAGTCTGGGCTTAAAACACTTGATGTCAAGTCGCTTTCATCTGTTGGATTCAGTTTTCGAGTTAGATGTTAATTTTTCTTCATATTATTTGGATAATAAAATATTAATTCGTTTCTCTGGAAATAGTTTTGCGTGCTCATACAGAATTCTTGAACAAGACATTTCTTAAAAATTTTATTCCGATTCCCAACACCGGAGTAACATTTCTTGTGTTTCTACAAGGAATGTAGACAACAGTACTTACAGGATGCACATCATACGTCATCGCCTTCCATCTTGGATTCTTCGTCGGGACTCGAACTTGAATTCATTAGAAAACTTCATTATTAGGACTTCTAACATTATTTTTGGATTAGATTCTTAAAACCATAAGTTCTAATTTTTTTCATTTTTTACAGAGTATTTCCAGGGAAACAAATTATATGTTAAATTTTTCAAAGCTTGCTGTTTTCACCCTTTCTTGTGTTACTGTTTATTCAAGCCTAAACACGTAACAAAACTAAAAATACAAACAATTAAATTAAATATATTATAATAATTGTCTGTTGATCAAGCTTTTAATCCAAGAAATTATTACCTGGGTTTTGAACAATTTGACATCATCTTTAATAACCATAATATTCTACCAAATTATTACTGACGATATAAACATGGAATTGGAAATGGCCCTAAAGAATATAATATTATATAAAGGTTTTGTAAATTTTACCATTAGCTGTTGTGAAAGATGCCTACAAACGACACTATAAATTCAGAGCTGGTACAGTTGAGTATTTGAGAAAAAGACATAAATTCATTGATGACAGCCGATGATAAACAAATGATGAACTTTTTCTGCAAGATAGCAACAAGTTGATAGAAGAAAATATTTCGTGATTAGGATACAATATCAGATATGATATGCGGTTTAAATGCACAATAGAACATATAGTACACAGTCTGTTTCCACGTCTGAAGTCATTGTAAAACATTTGTTTAAAAATTAAATTAGGGTGAACAAAGCGATGACTCTGATGAAAGCATTGCAATACGACTTTGAAATTTTTCAAATTATTTTTGTATGTCGCAGCCAAAAAAGTGATATAGTGCCAAAAAAGATGGGTGATTTAGATATACATTTGATTCACGATTGAAGACATAAGAATGAGACACATCTGAAGTACAGCTTCTTTTTGTTGTTGTTATCCTGCCGGTGTAGGAGTCCAAAAATGAATGGTAATGTCACCGTACTGCTCGGCCATTGACGGCACAGTAAACATTCAATCCAGTTATACTTGGTCCTATATAATCCATACCTATGCCAGCTCATGAAGCAGAAGTTTTGCTATTTTACACTTCCTTTTCTAAATAAAGTTCTTTATTTGAATTCCTATTCAAACAATTCTGTCATTTATTCATTCTAACAAAGTGATAAGTTGTACTTTAGTGTGCCTCACTTTGGCTACACATATCCAACTGAAATCGGCAGAAGATTAGATTAACATTCACTTTTTGAATAGAACCTAAAACATTAATGCAGGAATAGACATTGAATTCATGTATTTGTGTTCATACAATGCAGGTCTTAATTCCATTTCTCCGCTATATACACAGATGTTCTGCGTGCGGATTGATGATTAGGCCTTACATTGCAATTCTTCAGTGCTTCAGTGATTACTATAATTTTTAAACTTATTGCTATCTAAAAATTCAATTGTCCAAATATGGTTTTGAGACTATCTTTAGTATCGGTTCATTTTAACACAACATTTAGGTGTTTCTCCATCTTGTTTTTGACGTCATCTTATACATTGTTTCCAGTGTGGTCGCCGTATGATGGGTAACTGTCAATTGTTTTTAGATATTTATTCAGTTATTGTAAGGTCACGTTCCTGTTTACAACAAGAAGTCAAGGCAATGATCTTACACGCAGGTCAAGGCAATGTCCCTTGTTTTTTTTTTTACATGTGATAGTATCAAGTTTTGATTGTTTGCCACGCCAAATATAACAGGACTTGTATTGATACAACGTAACATAAGGATATCATATACACGGGCCCCAGGTGGTCAATGACTCCTAGTGGCTGATTGGTCTAAGGTGCTTGCCTTTAGGGAATACTTTTATCTCTGCGTTGGTTCGAATCTCGGCTCGGTCAAAGATCGTTCCTGGGGTTTTCTTGGGTTCTTCAAAATCCAAATATACTGGCCATCAAGTATAGCCTGTTATCATTAAATTATCCCTTTATATTACACTTGATCGTTTTCCCTGCTAAAGTAGTCGTAGTTTACATCATGTTTGTCGCCGGAAGCAGTTGATATATTTTTAGATTATTCCAAGAGAAGTGCGTTTAGTAGAAAGGCTATCTTTGACAACCAGAAATTCTGACTCCTTGAGGAACATGATATATCCAAGTAAGAGTGCATGATTAATCATTACGGTCAATAAATGAATAAATAAATACCTACTTTTTGAAAGTTAAGCTTGAAAGTTAAGCCTAAAGAAACCACACACACAACACAGATATATATATATATATATATATATATATATATATATATATATATATATATATATATATATATATATATATATATATATATATATATTAGGGCCAAATAAACTTGCAAGTGGGTTCATTGGTATACCAGTAAAACATAAGCTTGTTATTAAGATTATGTGGTACCAGGGCAACCTATAATATACGAAGGATCATGGGATTACTTGGGCAAAATATACTGGTACGTTGGATTATGTATAATAAGGCAACACATACTGGTACGCTGGATTATGTTTATAATAAGGCAAAATATCCTGGTAGGTAGGATTATGTGTATAGTAATTCAAAATATACTGGTAGGTAGGATTATGTGTATAGTAAGGCAAAATATACTGGTAGGTAGGATTATGTGTATAGTAATTCAAAATATACTGGTACGTAGGATTATGTGTAAAGTAAGGCAAAATATACTGGTACGTAGGAGCATGTGTATACTAGGTTAACATATGCTAGCAATTAGGATTATGTGGACACTACCTTGAAAATGATCGTAAGTTGGATTATACAATGAATATCCTTACAGGTAAGATCATGTCTATGCTGGAATGAATGTACTGGTAAGTAGTGTTATGTTCATGTTAGAATACATATGCCGGTAAGTAGGATTATGTGGATACAATATAAAACATGATGGTAAGTAGGATTATGTGGATAATATGGTCAGAACATAATCATGTGATCAGACCCAATTGCGTTTATTTCTGTATAAAATGTACGAAAAACTACTTCTATACAAAGAACCACGTGCAAAGTAACTAACATAAACACTGAACTGCAAGACACGCACTGCATGCCTTTAAGACGAAATAAAATGTGGGTTTATATTGGATATAGAAAATTTAATAAATTGATTTGACAGAATCAAATAACACATCGTTGCTGTTTTTCTGAATATAAATAATTCTTTCTTTGACTAGATTTGAAAGAAAGAAAAGCTGAGAAACTATAGAATTTAAAACTATAGGTAAATGGATATATGGATTGAGAGGAGGTCGGATCTAAGACTAACATTATAACAACTGGATTCATAGTCTTACAATGTAAGTCGCCGACCTTGGTAGTTACGAAATGGGGTGGGAGGACGATTCGCAACACGCACATCGTTACTGTCATTGTCGTTGTCTTGCACTGACTATTGGACCCCCATCACTATAAACACGAAAATAGATTTAATGACTTGAAAATTGGTTACTCACGTGTCTGGACAATAACGATTCGGCCAAGTTCCAAAGAACTCATGATAGCATCAAATTCAAGTGTCATTCGTATTTCAAACAAAACAACACCTCCTTTGCTTTGAATATTGAACTTCTACTCAGATCACATATGCCTATTTAGATAAAAGATTCCAACCATGCTGTGGACTGCCTACCATTTGTTGAATTTTTTGTTTGATGTTGACGTAGCTATTACGTTGCAGATGGAGAATTCCCTGTTCTATAAATAGCTACGTAGCAGACGCCTCAACAAGAATTAATACGCTTAAACAAGCGCTAAAACTGATAGTAAATATCGTTTTGTTTAAAGCCATAGAAAACAACAATAAAAAATAAATAAAAATATAAATAATTGCAATTATGAGAGTTTAACGAAGTTTTGTTTTTATAGGTTTTTGTGGTATAAACTGTCATTTGCCGACTCACACAGCTTACATAACGCCCTGTGTGTTGAGCCCATTTCCACTCATGAAAGCCCTTCATTCAGGTCGTTAGGGACGGCTAAATTAGCAATGCTTCTTGAGCATAAACGCCTGTGGGATGTGCCACTAATTCCTTCCCCCAGGAACATTTAGCATAACCGCTGTGTAGGAATAAACCCGTCGCACATAAATTCAAGTGATCAATCAATCGAAAACGCCCTTCGGGAGTTTTTTTGCTGTTGATTCGGCAACTGCAAGTTTATATACAAGAAACTCAGAAATAAACGTTAAACTTTTAAATATTCTGCATAGTAATATTACGTCCACACTACAGTGAATATGTTGTAAAGTAGGATTTTGTGAATATTATAATGAATATGCTGGTGAATATGATTATGTGGATATTATAATGAATATGCTGGTGAATATGATTATGTGGATATTACAATGAGTATGCTGGTGAATATAATTATGTAGATATTATAATGACTATGCTGGTGAATATGGTTATGTGGATATTATAATGACTATGCTGGTGAACAGGATTATATGGATATTATAATGACTATGCTGGTGAATATAATTATGTAGATATTATAATGACTCTGCTGGTGAATATGGTTATGTGGATATTATAATGACTATGCTGGTGAACAGGATTATATGGATATTATAATGACTATGCTGGTGAATATAATTATGTAGATATTATAATGACTATGCTGGTGAATATGGTTATGTGGATATTATAATGAATATGCTGGTGAATATAATTATGTGGATATTATAATGAATATGCAGGTGAATATGATTATGTGGATATTATAATGACTATGCTGGTGAATATAATTATGTGGATATTATAATGAATATGCTGGTGAATATAATTATGTGGATATTATAATGACTATGCTGGTGAATAGGATTATATGGATATTATAATGACTATGCTGGTGAATATAATTATGTGGATATTATAATGAATATGCTGGTGAATATAATTATGTGGATATTATAATGACTATGCTGGTGAATAGGATTATATGGATATTATAATGACTATGCTGGTGAATATAATTATGTAGATATTATAATGACTATGCCGGTGAATATGGTTATGTGGATATTATAATGAATATGCTGGTGAATATAATTATGTGGATATTATAATGAATATGCAGGTGAATATGATTATGTGGATATTATAATGACTATGCTGGTGAATATAATTATGTGGATATTATAATGAATATGCTGGTGAATATGATTATGTGGATATTATAATGACTATGCTGGTGAATAGGATTATATGGATATTATAATGACTATGCTGGTGAATATAATTATGTAGATATTATAATGACTATGCTGGTGAATATGGTTATGTGGATATTATAATGAATATGCTGGTGAATATAATTATGTGGATATTATAATGACTATGCTGGTGAATAGGATTATGTGGATATTATAATGAATATGCTGGTGAATATGGTTATGTGGATATTATAATGAATATGCTGGTGAATAGGATTATGTGGATATTATAATGAATATGCTGGTGAATATAATTATGTGGATATTATAATGAATATGCAGGTGAATATGATTATGTGGATATTATAATGAATATGCTGGTGAATATAATTATGTGGATATTATAATGACTATGCTGGTGAATAGGATTATATGGATATTATAATGACTATGCTGGTGAATATAATTATGTAGATATTATAATGACTATGCTGGTGAATATGGTTATGTGGATATTATAATGAATATGCTGGTGAATATAATTATGTGGATATTATAATGACTATGCTGGTGAATAGGATTATGTGGATATTATAATGAATATGCTGGTGAATAGGATTATGTGGATATTATAATGAATATGCTGGTGAATATAATTATGTGGATATTATAATGACTATGCTGGTGAATAGGATTATGTGGATATTATAATGAATATGCAGGTGAATATGATTATGTGGATATTATAATGACTATGCTGGTGAATATAATTATGTGGATATTATAATGAATATGCTGGTGAATATAATTATGTGGATAGTATAATGACTATGCTGGTGAATAGGATTATATGGATATTATAATGACTATGCTGGTGAATATAATTATGTAGATATTATAATGACTATGGTGGTGAATATGGTTATGTGGATATTATAATGAATATGCTGGTGAATATAATTATGTGGATATTATAATGAATATGCAGGTGAATATGATTATGTGGATATTATAATGAATATGCAGGTGAATATGATTATGTGGATATTATAATGACTATGCTGGTGAATATAATTATGTGGATATTATAATTAATATGCTGGTGAATATAATTATGTGGATATTATAATGACTATGCTGGTGAATAGGATTATGTGGATATTATAATGAATATGCTGGTGAATATGGTTATGTGGATATTATAATGAATATGCTGGTGAATATGATTATGTGGATATTATAATGAATATGCTGGTGAATATAATTATGTGGATATTATAATGAATATGCTGGTGAATATAATTATGTGGATATTATAATGAATATGCAGGTGAATATGATTATGTGGATATTATAATGACTATGCTGGTGAATATAATTATGTGGATATTATAATGAATATGCTGGTGAATACGATTATGTGGATATTATAATGAATATGCAGGTGAATATGATTATGTGGATATTATAATGAATATGCTGGTGAATATAATTATGTGGATATTATAATGACTATGCTGGTGAATAGGATTATATGGATATTATAATGACTATGCTGGTGAATATAATTATGTAGATATTATAATGACTATGCTGGTGAATAGGATTATGTGGATATTATAATGAATATGCTGGTGAATATAATTATGTGGATATTATAATGACTATGCTGGTGAATAGGATTATATGGATATTATAATGACTATGCTGGTGAATAGGATTATATGGATATTATAATGACTATGCTGGTGAATATAATTATGTAGATATTATAATGACTATGCTGGTGAATATGGTTATGTGGATATTATAATGAATATGCTGGTGAATATAATTATGTGGATATTATAATGACTATGCTGGTGAATAGGATTATATGGATATTATAATGACTATGCTGGTGAATATAATTATGTAGATATTATAATGACTATGCTGGTGAATATGGTTATGTGGATATTATAATGAATATGCTGGTGAATATAATTATGTGGATATTATAATGACTATGCTGGTGAATAGGATTATGTGGATATTATAATGAATATGCTGGTGAATATGGTTATGTGGATATTATAATGAATATGCTGGTGAATAGGATTATGTGGATATTATAATGAATATGCTGGTGAATATGGTTATGTGGATATTATAATGAATATGCTGGTGAATAGGATTATGTGGATATTCAAATGAATATGCTGGTGAATATGGTTATGTGGATATTATAATGAATATGCAGGTGAATTTGATTATGTGGATATTATAATGAATATGCTGGTGAATATAATTATGTGGATATTATAATGACTATGCTGGTGAATAGGATTATATGGATATTATAATGACTATGCTGGTGAATATTAATTATGTAGATATTATAATGACTGTGCTGGTGAATATGGTTATGTGGATATTATAATGAATATGCTGGTGAATATAATTATGTGGATATTATAATGACTATGCTGGTGAATAGGATTATGTGGATATTATAATGAATATGCTGGTGAATATGGTTATGTGGATATTATAATGAATATGCTGGTGAATAGGATTATGTGGATATTATAATGAATATGCTGGTGAATATGGTTATGTGGATATTATAATGAATATGCAGGTGAATATGATTATGTGGATATTATAATGACTATGCTGGTGAATAGGATTATGTGGATATTATAATGAATATGCTGGTGAATATGGTTATGTGGATATTATAATGAATATGCTGGTGAATAGGATTATGTGGATATTCAAATGAATATGCTGGTGAATATGGTTATGTGGATATTATAATGAATATGCAGGTGAATATGATTATGTGGATGTTATAATGAATATGCAGTTGAATAGGATTATGTGGATATTCAAATGAATATGCTGGTGAATAGGATTATGTGGATGTTATAATGAATATGCTGGTGAATATGATTATGTAGATATTTAAGTGAATATGCTGGTGAATAGGATTATGTGGATATTCAAATGAATATGCAGGTGAATATAATTATGTGGATATTCAAATGAATATGATGGTGAATATGATTATGTGGATATTAAAATAAATATGCAGGTGAATATGATTATGTGGATATTATAATGAATATGCAGGTGAATATAATTATGTGGATATTATAATGAATATGCTGGTAAATAGGATTAGTTGGATGTTATAATCAAATTCAAAGAATGGTTAATCCATATATTGTATAGGCAATATCCTAAAATTTACTGTTTCGATACTTTAGTGCTTAATGACAAGACCGAAATGTTGTACTTTGACAATGTATAGATTCGGTTGATATATAGGATTTTATTTACATTAAACGTATATTGAATATGTAATTCCGCAAATAAGATTCATAAACTGTTCATTTTTGTATATGGCAGTCAAAGCATGCCCGCTCTTTGAAACGTGCTTACACCGTAGTAAACCAGGACATAAATTGTGAATTTGTTCATATCCGGTCCAAGTTATCAAGAACACATCGATGACCTTTCATCCTTCGCGAAGCAAGTGTACCTGAAATAGTTTACCTGCACCTAATGTCCTTTTCATTGCTTCTAAGAAACGAAAGAAAAATATTTAAATGCACAAAATGGTTTCTTTTTTATCATAAATAGAAAATTCTCAGAACCTACTGCACTCTTTTATTCACTTATCAATTAGACTGATGTCGGCCATACCGATACTCAGATCCTAATAGAGTGTATTCATTTATCAATTAAACTGATGTTAACCATGCGAATCAATATTTCTGAACTTATGCGCTGAAGATTCATCATGCTTTCTACTGATTACACAACAATGCAGAATCTAATGCGTCCGTCAATCCCTCTTATTTATTTTTCGCCGTATAATATAAATAATGATAACTATTTTAAAATGAAAACGTTTTTCCTCACATGCATGCTTTATGTGTGAATGTATGCTTCTGGAACTATTGCATAATATATTTCTTGGCATTCAGCTTTGTTGAAAATGTTGCAAATGTTTTGTGATACATTTAGTTTTTTAAAAATATTACATTTCAAACAATACATTAATAGCATTTCATTGAAACATGCATTCAAAGAGAACGTCAATCCATTGAGTCTGTAATGTGCAAACTTCAGCATTATCTTTCTGTTAACCTAACATGTTGGTTCCTGGAAGAGATGTTCGCGACAATCTTACTCGTGTGCTCTTTGCGTCTTGGTACTTTTACACAAGCAAATACGTGTTCTTTGGTATGCCTGTTTTATCTTAATCCTTTTACAAGTGTAAAGACATGCTGTTTAAAACAATAACACATGCATGGGATGAGGCTCGCTGAATTACATGTAAATACAGGACGTTTCAAAGAGAATGCAAAAACTCCACTAGTGCAGACGACATCGTAAACATATCTAGCAATTTATCATTTGTGCGGAAATTCGAAGGTCAGCTAGTGCAATCTTTATTCCAAATACCATTCATTCAGGATCAGCTATTTAAAATGCAGGTAAATTGAAAATAAGTTTAATATTTTTAAATAAAACTGTCAACAAACCGTCTTAATTATGTTCTAGCCGTGTTTTTCAATACTTTTATCCCCCACCCACCCAACAAAAAAAAACAATATGGTACAAGAAGCCTCTTAAACAAAATGATTTGCACAAAGTAACAACAACAAATAAAATAAGTAAATAAACTAATAAAGAAATGATCGTATGAACTTCATCAAATATTGCGTCTGTTAGAATTCTAAGAGTAAAAAACCCCCATGTGATATTGGTTTTGTAACACTCCCTATTTGTCAGGGTATTTCATAAAATTAATTGCTTCCGCCTTTTTAAATATAAAATGGACATGCTATTATACTCTGAATATTTCCTTGCCAAAGATAAAGTGGTATATTAACTGTCTAATGAAATTACTTTGCTGACATCAGCCTGATGAATTTTACATCGTTGTTTCCTTGATTCACCTTTAACACTGCGATGCAGACGTGAAACAGCAGTCATGGCGGAAATATCAACCGTTGGTGACTAGAGCCCGGATGTTCATTTTGGTTAATTTTCTCAACAAATGAGTTCTGTTTATCAGTTTGAATGACCAAGATGTTATTTTATCTTATAAGATGTACATATAAAGGTGCAGATGATTAAATAAAGCGACATCAGCTATTCCAACATTTTCATTTCATCTTTATCGCCATTAACTAGTGCTTTCGTCAAACGTCAGTGTCCATTGTTTGATAAGTCTCGGACAATCAGATCATCTGGACATGTTGTCGGCATAAAAGAGTTTGCCTCTTCAAACAAGAATTGAATTCCTCCGTGTTATACGCGAGCCGCTTTTCTTGTACGAAATAGCAGTTAGTTAGTATATTATGTGAACATACTGGTAATAATAATAATATATATATATATATAGTGGGTAAATATGAACTAGTTATTTCTGAGTAACACTGCACGACCTTGGGAGTGTGGTATTGGTCGGTAAAAAGAGTTCATATTTTCCCATGCAAATGCAGTCACCATTCTCTAATATGCTCTTTTTTTCTACCTAATGCTTAATAATACAAAGAATTCTCTATAATAAACAAAAATATTGAATATATGCTGTATTCCAAAATAAATACATAACCGTGTATTCATCAATACACAGCAACAATAGTAATGCATAAATAGCACCGCCCAGCGACCTTTGAACTTCGTCGACATTAGATTTGTAAAAATCTTGTTTCGCTACTCAAAATTGAAAGTTTAAGTCATATTGTGAATGAATATGCGTTGAAATAACTATTACAGTTGGTCTGGAATGGATGAACTTGGTTTTCTGTTGATCCAACTCAATTTTGCTTTCCTGCTTGTAACCGACTTGGTTTTCTTTTAAAGCTGAGTGAATTCCGTAAGATGTACATCTGATTTGAGCTGTGGACTGGCATTGAATCCGTTTCTGTTTTGTCCTTGATTGTTTGGAATCATAATGTGCGAAACATATTAAACCTTTTAATTGAAATTATAAAAAATACGCTATGGAATATCACTCTCATTTTGTTTCCAGTCCAGTAAGGAGAATATGATTTTTGTTATAAATGTAGTCGATATTACATTAAGTTCCTGCGGTGTGTATCAAGCCTTGGAGCCTTAGACATGGAGCATATTAATCAGAATTGCATAACTAATGAAGAACATTTTGAGGAAATACAAAATGTAAAAATGTATTTATGTTTATCGACATCCCTGTTACCAGCTTAAGAAGACAAATGTGTATGCCCTGTTACTTGCATGCTCTCTGTTGGAAGGACCCCAGCTACGTACATTAACAATATGGCTTCTATCCTTAGCCTACATCCAACACATTGTATCAGTAAATTGAAACGGGGAAATTTGCAATGCAGCTACTGTGTGACAGATAGTAAAAATAAGACTGCTTTGTTGTCTTGGCGTATTGGCTTTGAGGTACTTGTTTTTATACCAAACTTCAGTTTCATTTTTTTTCTTCTCGAATTTAGTATTTTGACTTACGTGTAAAGTGATGCGTATCTACAAAAAATACCATAGCCCTTGGCCATGCGGTATGAAAAGGAATATAAATATTCAAAAACATCACACATAAGTAATGTAAATATGCAAATATATCACACATAAGTAATATAAATATGCAAACACATCACACGTAAGGAATATAAATATGCGAACACATCACACGTAAGGAATATAAATATGCAAACACATCACACATAAAACATATAGTTATGCAGACACATTACACATAAAACATAAATATGCAAACACATCACACATAAGGAATATAAATAAAGAATATAAATATGCGAACACATCACACGTAAGGAATATAAATAAAGAATATAAATATGCGAACACATCACACATAAAACATATAGTTATGCAAACACATCACACATAAAACATAAATATGCAAACACATCACACATAAGGAATATAAATAAAGAATATAAATATGCAAACACATCACACATAAAACATATAGTTATGCAAACACATCACACGTAAGGAATATAAATACGCAAATAAATCACACATAAAGCATATAAATATGCAAATAAATCACACATAAAGCATATAGATATGCATAAATAAAAATATAGATGTGCAAACACATCACACGTAAGGAATATAAATACGCAAATAAATCACACATAAAGCATATAAATACGCAAATAAATCACACATAAAGCATATAGATATGCATAAATAAAAATATAGATGTGCAAACACATCACACATAAAGAATATAAATTCGCATAAATAAAACTATAGATGTACAAACACATGACACATAACGAAATATTATATACGCATAAATAAAACTATAGACGAGCAAACACATTACACATAGGCATATATACATAAAAACACATCATACATAAAACATATAGACATGGATACACATCATACATAATGTATATATAGACATGCACACACATCACACATCAAAATATAAACATGCAAACACTTACATAAATCATATGAACACATACATACACATCACACATCAAAATATAAACATGCAAACACTTACATAAATCATATGAACACATGCATGCGCATCACACATCAAAATATAAACATGCAAACACTTACATAAATCATATGAACACATGCATACACATGCATACACATCACACATCAAAATATAAACATGCAAACACTTACACAAATCATATGAACACATGCATACACATCACATATCAAAATATAAACATGCAAACACTTACATAAATCATATGAACACATGCATACACATCACACATCAAAATATAAACATGCAAACACTTACATAAATCATATGAACACATGCATACACATCACACATCAAAATATAAACATGCAATCACTTACATAAATCATATGAACACATGCATACACATCACACATCAAAATATAAACATGCGAACACTTACATAAATCATATGAACACATGCATACACATCACACATCAAAATATAAACATGCAAACACTTACATAAATCATATGAACACATGCATTTCTTGGCATCCGTCCGTCTACGGGAGACGATGGCATAGCTCCAAAGTACGCTTTTGCTTATCCTTCTTTTTAGCTCTCTTTTCAGCTTGCTTTATTCTTCTCTTTTCCTCTGCGTTTTGAACTCCCTGCCTGACAGCTAGACGCCAGCTGGAATGGTTGTTTGCACAGCTCTCCCAGTCGTTGACATTGATGTTTGCTGTCTTCATACCCTTCTTGCAAACATCTTTGTAGCGCAGATGTGGTCGTCCAGTTGGTCGTGCACCTTCTGCTAACTCCCCATATAACAGATCCTTGGGAATGCGACCTGGGTCCATTCTCTTGACATGGCCGAGCCAGCGAAGGCGCCTCTCGCTGAGTATGGAGAACATGCTGCTCATGTTGGCGCGTTCTAGAACCTCTGTGTTGGGTACTTTGTTCTGCCACTGGATGTGCAGATTGCGCCGCAGACATCTCAGGTGGAAGCTGTTGAGTTTCCTCTCGTGTCTTGCATAGGTGGTCCATGTTTCAGTGCTGTAGAGAAGTGAGCTGAGCACGCAGGCTTGGTAGACACGCAGTTTGGTCTTCTCTGTGAGGTTGATGTTGTTCCAGACCCTCTGGTTAAGTCTGGCCATCACTGCTGCTGCCTTGGCAAACCTGCCGCCCACCTCAGAATCAATGGAGAGTGAGCTGGAGATGTTAGACCCGAGGTGTGTGAAGTTCTCGACAACTTCCAAATTGTACCCATCGATGGAGACAGAGGGAGGGGAGTCTGTGTCCTGTGCCATGACATTAGTTCTCTTCAAACTGATGGTCAGTCCAAATTCCTTACATGCATGGGAGAGGCGGCATACCAGCTGCTGAAGTCCATCTTCCGTGTGTGATGTCAAGGCTGCATCGTCGGCAAAGAGCAATTCACGGATGAGTACCTCTGTGACTTTAGTCTTAGCACGGAGACGGGCGATGTTGAACAGCTTGCCGTCAGCCCTGGTATGGATGTACACTCCCTCGCTGCAGTCCTTGAATGCATACTGGAGAAGCATGGAGAAGAAGATGGCAAAGAGCGTCGGTGCAAGGACACAGCCTTGTTTGACTCCGCTAATGACTGGGAATGCTTCAGATGTTGCGCCATTGAAGCACACTGTGGTGTGCATGTTCTCGTGGAACGACATAATAACAGCAAGCAGACGTGGGGGGCAGCCGATCTTCTGCAGGAGTCTGAAGAATCCACTCCCACTATGTCAAACGCCTTCGTCAGGTCTATGAAGGCAATGTAGAGGGGCATCCGCTGCTCGCGACACTTCTCCTGCAGCTGACGTAGTGAGAAGATCATGTCTACAGTTGACCTGCCGGCTCGAAATCCACACTGGGACTCTGGGTAGACGCGGGAGGCTAGGATCTGCAAGCGCGCCAAGGCAACACGGGCGAAGGCCTTTCCGACGATGCTGAGGAGGGAGATGCCCCGATAGTTGTTGCAGTCGCTACGGTCTCCTTTGTTTTTGTACAAAGTGACGATGTTGGCGTCACGCATGTCCTGTGGGATGTATCCCTGTTCCCAGCAAAGGCAGAGGAGTGTGTGTAGGGGCTGGAGCAGTGCTGGTTTTCCGCTCTTGAGGACTTCAGGCGGAATGCCGTCGCTTCCAGGAGCCTTCCCACAGGCAAGGTAATCGATGGCTTTTCCGAGCTATTCCAGGGTGGGCTGTGTGTCTAGCTCCTCCATGACAGGCAGGTCTGGAATGGCGTCCAGGGCAGTTCCAGTGACATTGTTTTGGGTTGCATATAGCTCGAGATAGTGCTCAACCCATCGCTACAGTTGTTTCCCCTGGTCTGTGATGACTTCGCCCGTCTTGGACTTGAGGGGGGCGGTCTTGTAGCGGGGTGGGGGGGGCCTATCGCCTTTTTGATACCCTCATGCATTCCTCTTGTATCCCCGGTGTCAGCAGCTGTCTGTATACTGTTGCAAAGGTTCATCCAGTAGGTGTTGGCACAGCGGCGGGCGGTCTTCTGGGCGTTATTCCTTGCAATCCTGAGGGCTTGTAGTGTTCTGGGGCTAGGTGCAGCCTTGTATGCCAGGAGGGCTTTCCTCTTTGCCTCAGTCACGGGCTCCATCTCCTCCCAGTTTGCCTCATACCAGTCGACATTCTTTCGCTCCCTCTTCCCGTAAGCTGTGATGGCTGAATTGTACACAGAGTCACGGATATGGGACCATTTGGAATCAATGGTGTCACAACACATGCATACACATCACACATCAAAATATAAACATGCAAACACTTACATAAATCATATGAACACATGCATACACATCACACATCAAAATATAAACATGCAAACACTTACATAAATCATATGAACACATGCATACACATCATGCATAAGCATACAGATATGCAAGCACATGTAACATAGTGCATAGAGACAAATAAACACATCATACATAAAAATAAAGATATACAAATGCATTATTAGAATGCATATAGACGTGGATGGACATCATACATAAAGAAATACATATGTACGCATATGCATAGAGAATATAGAAATACATACACATCATATATCAACATATAAACATAGATGCAGATAATACATAAGCATATAGACATGCAAACACATCACCCTTGAAGCATACACACATATAAACACATAATAAAGAAAGCATATTGACATGCCTATACAATCTAAATAAAACATACAGACATGAGTAGTAAATGGGGATACCCTAGCGACAATGGGAATTAGCATTACAAACACCCCTGGGACAATCTGGCGACAAGGGAAAATTAACATGGAGAAAAATCGTGGGACAATCTGGCGACAAGGGAAATTAACATGGGAATAAATCGTGGGTCACTCTAGCGACAAAGGGAATTTAACATGGAACTATAGTGTGGGTCTGTCTAGCGACAAGGGGAAATTAACATGGGAATAGAGTTTGGGTTTGTCTAGGGACAAGGGGAATTAAATATGGGATTTTTTTTAAAATTTAAATTTAAATTTAAATTTAAAAACGGGGTAGGCAATGGAAAGGCTATCTCTTTTCGAGAAATATGGCTGGCCCTGAAAAGGGCCTTTGGGTTTTCTTCTTCTTCTGCTTCTAATTTCTTCTTTTTCTCCACCAAGTTCTTATTTTATCTCCAACACTCTTTCTCTTCTTCTCTTTCTTTTTCTCCTGCTCTTCTTTCTTCTTCTTCTCTTCCTCCTCTTCTTTCTTCCTCTTCTCATTTTCTTCTTCTTTTTCAATCTTTTCGTTCCATTTGCTTATTCTTATTCTTTCCTCTTCATCCTCCTTCTCCTCCTTTATCTCTTTCATGACACCACTAATCTTGTCCTTTACCTTTTTTAAGTTATTAATTTCCATCTTTACACGATGAGGACTATAGGAATAATGGTCTTCAACCAGTCTTATTAACATCTGCTCCATCATTCCTAAGTTGTCTAAAACGTCGTGTAATGTTTGTATTTTGTCCATTTGGTTAGAAGCCATCTTCTTTTTTTATTCTTTGCAGAATGGTTTGAACGACGAATATTGTGGGTTCTTATACTTAAAGCGCGTACGTGAAGGAAAACATCCCCCTAAAACGTAAAATTGATCTTACCTAGATCATGACCAAACAACGCGCGAACGTGAAGGAAAACATCCCCCTACTTTTTCATTTCATATAATAAAACCCAAACTATACTTTCTCATTTCATATAATAAAAACCCAAACTATACTCTCCACATACGCTAAGAAACAATAAACAAAATCCATAATCTACTATCCACACAATCTTACGTGAGCGCTTACAAAACCCAAACTATACTCTTCACATACGCTAAGAACAATAAACAAATCCATAATCTACTATTCACACAATCGTACGTGAGCGGGTACAAACACAAACACAAACACACAAACACAAACACACAAACACATACGCTAAGAAACAATAAACAAATCCATAATCTACTATCCACACAATCGTACGTGAGCGATTACAAAACCCAAACTATACTCTCCACATACGCTAAGAACAATAAACTAATCCATAATCTACTATCCACACAATCGTACGTGAGCGCTTACAGAACCCTAACTATACTCTTCACCTACGCTAAGAAACAATAAAGAAACCCATAATCTACTATTCCCACAAACATACCTTAGCTCTTACAAGCACCAACACACAAACACATACCCTCACACTATCTTAAAAAAGAGTTAGTGTTTATAATCACACTACTCTACCTACACACATTGGCAAATCGATCGTTATTTCTTTTCTAGAGTATTGGGTAGCCCTGAAAAGGGCTGTTTTTTTTGGAACTTCATGGACACCTGGTTAATGGTGGCACCTTCCAGGCCTGGCGCCACATACACATCTTGTCCCCCAGTTACTTTTTACCTTTTTGGGGGAGAGAGCAGAGGCAGGATATGTCGCTTCAGAATCCCAATTTTCGCTCTCTGGGATTCTGAAATTTCTTCTTCTTCTCTCCTTTTCCTCCTCCTCCTCTTCTTTGTATCTTCTCTCCTCCTCTTTGTATCTTCTTTCCTCTTCTTCTTTATATCTTCTCTCCTCCTCTTCTTTGTTTCTTCTTTCCTCCTCCTCTCTTATCCTTCCCTCCTCCACAACGGCTTCCGCGGCCAGTTCATTTAATATGCGCCTGGCATATTCCAGATGCACATGAAGTTCCAACAGTTTCTCCAGTCTCGTGTTCATTTTTGGTGTTGATCAATCAACAAGGGTAGCTGGACTGCCGAACGAGTTTCAATTTATAGTGAAAGCGCGGACGTGAAGGAAAACATCCCCTAAAAACATAAAATTGATCTTACCTACATCATGACCAAAAAACAACAACGCGCGGACCTAAAAGAAACACTCACTCACTTTTTATGCTACCCATCACTATTTTAAAATTTTTTATAAATCACTTCAATAGACTATCCACATACGCAAAGCAATCCAATCTAACCCCAAATTTACACCTCAAACACCAAAAAAAGACATCATTTTAATCTACTATCCATACCAACTTACTTAACCACTTACAAACACAAACACACAAACACATACACTCTCACTATCAATAAAGAGTTAGTGTTTATTTTCACACTACTCTACCTACACACATTGGCAAATGGATTGTTATTTCTTTTCTAGAGTATTGGGTAGCCCTGAAAAGGGCTGTTTGTTTTTGTTTGCTATGGCATTCTTTTTAGTTTCTAAGAATGCGATGTCCTCTGAGGATAGACTTTCTGGCGATAGGTCTGCTTCTTCGGAAAGAGAAGAAGAACTCTTTGGTGTCGATACGACAATCGACAAAGCCTCTGTCAGGTTCAGGTTGCTGCTGCTGCTCTTGTTGTTGTTGTTGCTGCTGTCTCTGAAGTCTGTACTTCTCTGTCCATTCTTCTTTTTCCCTGTTCATTTCTTCTCTGAAGAGCTCTTCTATCAGGTCTTCAGTGATTTTTAACATTCTCACATTCTCTATTTATTCTGGCTTCGGTATCAGACTGTGTCTGACCCTATGCAAATTCACGTAGGCTTCGTTGAGTTTAGCTAGTTTGGAGCACATCTTCTTAGGAGGATGAGTCGACAATGGATAGTTAGACTGGAAACAACCTGGTTCTTAAAGTCAAAGCGCGGACGTGAAGGAAAACATCCCCCACACGGTTTTTGAGTCGCAACGTTTAGTGAGTGTCATGAGAGGGATAGTAAGAAATGAAAGAGCATCAATCCAACATTCTTATAGCTAAACAAAAGACAAAGGCATTTTTTTCAAAACACAACATTTTTTATTCAAAAATCACTTAACACTAAACAACAACTCTAACATTTTTAACAATAATCCAACAATATAACATCAAACAATTTTTTCAAAACACAACATTTTTTATTCAAAAATCACTTAACACTAAACAACAACAACTCTAACATTTTTTAACAATAATCCAACACTAAAAGTTTCTCCACTAGGTAAAGAGGGATAACAGTCTTCCATGGTTTCTAGTAATCTAGGATGACTTCTCTCAAACTGTTGATTTCTATGGTATTATCGAATTCTGCATACAGGATGACGTTCACCGTTTCATCAGGGTCTCGGTCTTTAAACTGAATTTCCACACGAATCTGGCCGGATTTTATAGGGTGGAAATGTCCCTCGTCGCTGCCTTGGTCTGGAGTGAAATCGAAAGCCCACAAAGCGTAGCCTCCTGCATAATCCTCGTACGTAATACCGTGACTGGTATTGGTTCCTAACTGTCCGGTGGCTTCGTACAGGGACAAGTACGATCCCAAGTAATTCTTCTCGGTAAAGTCAGGTTCGAAAGGTCGGGTACACAAGGTCTTGCCATCGCGACTGACTTCGATTTTGGACACGCCAAAGTGTTGAAAGTAGAAAGGATTTTTTTCGGCAGCTCCGTTGAAGGCTGTATTCTCGACGATACCAACGATCAAACGTTTGGGTAACTGTCCTTGGAACAGATGATCTTCGATCATGGATCGCTGTCCCTTGGGAATGGTGAAGGTTTTCACTTCCACGCGTCGTATGGGATACTTGGCAGTCGTTCTGCTCAACGTCTGACTGATGTCGTTTCCACTTTAGGTAACACTTCCACACGGCGTACGTAGAGTCTGGCTTCTAGGATTTTGGTTTTGTAACCTTCACTATCAGCCATCAAATGGAAAGCGGCACTGCTACGATTCAGTCTCAGGCGGACATCCACCCCGTTCAGCAAATACATTTCTTGCAACCACATGTCCAAATGCAAACGATCCATCAGTTCTAAACTTGTGTCGGCTCCCGTGATTCTCTTTCTTCGTTCTACAAATCCATCATTGTTGTCTTTCTTTTCATCAGTTTCCAATATTTCAAACTTGGTAGGTTCGTCAGCTTCCCATACCACACAGGCATTGAGATGAGTGTTCTTGGCATCTATTCCGTACGTCAAGAGATTTTCCAGGTAGGCACGATAAAGGTTAGTATCCATGCTGCTACTGACCAGTTTGTTATTCAAATACAAGTCCACTCCACTGAACAAGGAATGTATGAAATTGTTGACGGGAGCTACTGCTTCATCGTCTATAGCACCTCCAGTCTTATCTAGAATTTTGACTTTCAGGTACAAGTAACTGCTATTCAGATCGATGTAATCTTCGGGCTGTCCTTTGATTTCAAACTCGATGGGAGCGGAATCGGTCAGTGAGGAGACGGGGTGAAATTCCACCCACTGGGATTCTTGCATCGTCATCATCGTGGGGGGCATGGCAAACAGATCCAGTTCCGTCTTGGAACAAGCGCAAGATTCTCGGTGCATCATTTTTTTTGTCTCTTTTCTCAATAATCGAAAACGTCTAAGTCTCGAACGGTTCTTCTTTTCTTGGCCTTTCTCGCTTGAAGTCTGGTGAAAGGGTGTTTTCTTCGTCGTCTCTTTCTGCCTTGTCCTTGCTGAATGCCTGACTCGGTAGCGTGCAGGGCATTTATAGGTGTTTCTCGTTGGCCTAAAATGTCTTTGCCCGTTTGCAGCAAGACATTTTTGCCTGCCCTCATGAAGGCTTCTTTAGGGTTTTGTTTGTCGATGATGACATTTTGGAGAAATTCTTTGCCTTGCGTCAGTGCCGCATCTTTCAAGGCGTGCAATCCGCGTGTCACCATCAGTTTCAACACCGGGGCCACCGAACGAAAGGCCGATTTTAACATATCTCCTTAGCCGTGTCCTCGCTGTCGAGCAACCCCTCGGTACACTGGATACATGACTTAAGAGTCGTGAGAGAACCGTTTTCGAAAATGGAGTTTCACCGTGACTTTTCCTTTGGTGAATGGAATATTTTGTCCCAGATCTCCTTTCATAGCAATGTTGACCGTGTCCAAATACGACTTACTGACAGGCAAATAGTGAGGATGGACAAATTCGCGGTGGACGTGGTAAGTGTTTCCACCTTCCTCGTCAGTGTTCGTGGCAGAATCCACTTTGAAAGGAATGACACGCAGTAACGGTACGGAGGTGTGTCCCACCACGTTGTACTCCACCACATCGGAATACACGAACATCAAATTCAGTCCTTGGTTCAGTTCTACCGGGGCACGAAATAACTTGCTAAAAGACTCGTTGTCGTAAACGATGGGCAATTCGTTTTTCTTGATCATGGTCTTTCTCATGTCCATGTCTCCTCCCAACATGTCAAACAATTCAGGACAAAATAAAATGGACAGGATTTTACTCCGTTCAAATTTCATCAAGAAGCGACGAGCTGCTTTGTGGTACTCCATGGTGACATTTTTGCTGACATGCTCCAAAGCTTTCAGAAACACGACATTAAACCTGGAGGTTATGGTGCTGACCAAATGTTGACCACTAAAATAATAGCCTGGGGGAATGAACAAGTGATAGGTGGTGTACTTTTGTGTACGGGTTTTCTTGTCATATTTGACATTGCTATCCATCCACTGTTGCATTTCCTCGTCATGAACTTCCACATCAAAAAAATTTTGATTGGGAAGGACATTGAGGACTTGGGTCGGGTGAATCATTCCTACTAAAGCCACTTCCCAATGGGCTTCGTGATCTAACTGGATGGCTTGAGGTAATTTGGCCGTGTAACAGCACAACGTGTTCTTGGGAAACACCTCCATGGAACTGTCACTGGGTAAGGTTAAGTAAAATTGGTTTTGGTGACTCATAATTCCAGAGTTCTGTGGCTGTCCGAGGGGTTAGTGGACGTCAGAGGCGTGTCTCCGTCTAAAATGGGGTTCTGGTTGTGATTGAAGTGGTGACTGGCACTGGCACTGGACACAAGGTTCCCGGGGTTCCCGTTCGAGGTGAATTTCAGGGAGGGATTAGGAAGCAGGTAACCGATGCAACTGCTCAATAAAATGGTCCACAATTGTTTGTCTCCTTGTTGCAAACTCAAATTGGCGATGGCTGCCCCGATGACACAATACACCACGAAGATTTGGCAGAAAAAGACGATTTGCGTTTTAGGCACACGTTCTCCACACCACACCCACAAGGGTTGTTTTTGTAAATCTTGCACAGAAGAACTAGGTGAAGGAGGAGTGGTCGACGTAGCTGCGTCTGCTGTGTGAAAGGGCATGATGGTCACTTCTTTTTATAGTCGATGACTTGCGAAGCGTCGATCCAAGAATCAAAACTGGGTGGATATCCTTTCCAACGTACTTTGACTTCTTTGACACGTCGTTTGCCCACTTTACGGGTTCTGCGTTCGAGAATGCTTTCGATGTCGTACACGTCGTCTTCTTTTTTGGTGACACGTTGTAACTCGGGCAAATAAAACGTTCCTTTGAGCACTTCACCGTTCATGTCTTCCAATTTATAGACGGCAGGATGACGGCCATGCACTCGTCCAGTGACGCGAAACAATTCGATCGTCCAGTTAGGTAAGTAACCTTTGTCGAAAGTGCGTTTGGTTTTGCCAATGCGCACCCAATCTCCTACGGCCAACTCTCCACTTTTCTTGGGGACAGCCCTCGTCGGGGACGTACCAAACAGGCGCTCAAACACCAACACTTCGTTCTCGGGAGTCACGTCTTGCGGGGCACGTCCGATGCTTCGATGGTAAGATTGGTTGTACGCTTGCACCAGGTGCGGTAAGATGTCGATGTACTTCAGAGTGTGGTGATGCGTAAAATATTTCCACATGCGTTCTTTCAAAGTGCGTTGAAAACGTTCCACGATGCTGGCTTTGGTTTCGGGATTCTCGGTGGTAAAAAAATGAATGTCACGTTTCTTTAATTCTTTTTGGAAAGTTTGGTTCAGAAATTCGGTGCCTTTGTCCGTTTGCCATCGAAGAGGGTGACGACCGCTTTGTTTCAACACCCGTTGCAGGGCTCGCACTAACTCGCTGCTCGATTGGGAAGTCAAGGGTAGGACCCAAGCAAATTTGGAAAAGACGTCGATGACACAAAACAAATATTTGTAGCCACGATTGTAGCTGGCCAAATGAGAGACATCGGCTAAATAGGCTTGCCATTGATGATCGATGTCTTCCACTCGGGTGCGACTTCTGGCAAACTTGCGTCGAATGGGTTTGTGTAAAGTGTAGGTAGCTTGTTCTTGTAACCATCGTTGCACTTGAGGTAAACGGAGACTTTTCAGTCGCGTTTTGGCAACACGATACAATTTTTGAACTCCTGCGTAACCTGCAGGATGGGAGGGATCGTAGTAAATGCTGGCTAAGACTTTTTTCATTTTTTTGTGTTGGTTGGTGTGTTAATAAGACACCTACTCTTGGAGGATGCTACTCTTTTTCTCTTGGGGTACTTTCTTGGATTGCAATGCTTTGCGTGTGCGGCCGGCAATAGGTGTCGAAGAGGAGAAGGATGTCTGAGCGGGGGATATCGGTTCTTGTTTCACTTCTGTCTTCACTTCTGTCTTCACTTTCTTTTTCTCTTGTGATGAAGAAGGGGTGGCCATCATCTTTTTAATCCATCCAATTCTGGAGGTAGGTGGTGTTGTTAACTTGCGTACTTTTTCTGGTGGAGTTTGAAACCCTTCCTCTTCTTCTTCTCCTTTTTCTGTCTTGGTCACTGGTACTGGTGGTACTGGTACTGGTACTGGTGATGGTGCTGGACTTTTCATCAAGGTCTTAAAATCTTTCAGAGTGGGTAGAGCTGTTTCGTCTAAAGCTTTCTGGTGAAAGAGTTGCAGTCGTTGCAAGAGTTGACCGTACTTTTGCGATTTTTCTGTTTCGGACAAATCTTGGCGATCCATCAAGGACTGCAATTCGTGTTGTAACTGGGACATCTCGCTCAAATGGGGATTGGGAGGTAAATGCGGGGTGCATTGTTTTTGCCACCGATGGTATTCCATCCATCGTTTGTAAGGCACTAAAGCTAGTTTTCGTCCTTCCATGGGGTCGTCAGGGGTCGATTCTGAGATCTTGGGACTTCCGAGGGCCTTTTTATCTTGCTCCCACCAGTCCTCCCAACATGGTTCCCAAGACTCCTTTCAGTATGGGGCCTAACAAGAGAGGTAAAATACCTCTACGTTGCACTAACATCTTTTTTTGACGAATGGGAATTTTCTTTTGAACCATTTGGCGAAGAACGTGACGATGTTTGCCTAAGCATTGTTTCTGGTGTTTGGACAAAGGGATCGTGCCTTTCAAAACGTTCAAACAACATTCGTACACGGTATCGATGACCTCTTTGGAGGCTGTTTGAATGAGTTTTTTTCGTAGGGGTGGAGAAGCTTTGGACAGGACAGATAACATGTCCCCATGTTTGGCTAAACGTGGTGGCAGTCCTTTCCTTTTCTTTCCTTGGGGTTTTCTGGAGGGTGACATCTTTGAGTCTTCAGGAGCACCAAAAAACACTGATACCCGACTTGGTCACAGGCCTTTTTTATACTGGAACGCGTCGCCACTGATTGTCTTTACGTCGTATTAGTTTGAGGACAGGCATGACACGTCGTGCAGGGGTACGTAACGGACTAAATCAAGCCAGTTCTTGCTTGGACAAATCCAGCAAACTTTGTAACATGCCCGATCTTTCTTGAACTTTGATTTTGGGAGAAGGTACTTTGTGAGCAGCAGTCACTGCCACTAAATTGGAAGGTCCTTCCACTGGGGAAGTTCTTTTTGGGGTCATCAACGGAGAAGTTCTTGGTGTGATCAACGTCTCCAAGTACTTTTCAGTTCTGGGTGTCATTAACGGAGAAGTGGACAAACGTGAAGCTGCCGGAGACGCAGTCACCGCCGTGGCAGGTCGTGGTTTGCGAGTGTAAGGTTGCGTCCTGGCCGAAGTGCCTCTCTTGCGACTAGTTTTCTGTGGACTTTTCTTTTTCTGGGGGCTTCTTTTCTTTTTCGGGGTGGTGGTGGTGTCTGGTCAGAGAAGGGTCCTGCCACTGGAGAAGTTCTCCTTGGGGACCTGGTCTTTTTCTTCTTGGGGCTTCGTTGGACTTTTGTCTTGGGGATAACTTTGGGGGCATTAGGATCCCATCTTAAGAGTGAGCGAATGATGACCCCTCCTAGAGTACCGCTCCCTCCAGGTTTCAAAATGATTTGTTTTTTGGTTTGAGTGTCGATGCGGGGATCGGCCAGTTGGACCAAAGCGACTTTGTTTCGATCAAAAAAGCGTTTGGTTTGATGAGGAATCTGAATGATTCCTTGGAGTAATTGACGTGCCGTCACCGTGAACCATCGTAAGACTTCTTTGAGACTAGCTTCTAAGACACGAGCTCGTGTTTGTGGATCTTTTTCTCGACTGATGCCATACAAGGCACGAATCAATTTGACGGGAAGATGCGACTGAAGGGACGTCATGTTCGCACTGAGAGTGAGACAGACGAAAAAGGGTCTGAGGTTTTTATAGATTTTTTTATGGGGAGTGAAATGAAGTCGAGGACGGAGACGTGTACAGGACAGGCCCTCCGTCTTGGCACCAGTGGTGAAACAAGTGGGTACGAAATCGCAAATCCTCGGGAGTCGTAGGTTTCAAATCGACGAGTAAATAGGCGTGTGGAGTTTGAGTGGCATCGTCGTACGCCTGAGTCAACCAAGGCGTTCCTAACTGTTTGGCTAAGACTTGCACTTGCGATTTATCTCGAGGGCTTTTAAACAAGACCACGTAATGCGCATTGAGACTGATGGTGCGATGGGCTTTACTTTGTTGAAACAAATTTTGGGTGATGTAAACGACACTGGCATTACGGTGATGCCCTTTGCGCGTGAACCACAGTTTAATTTCTTCTTCGTCTTCTCCTAACATGTCGTCGAAAATGACCAAATGGGTTAGACGGGAGTCAGAGACGATGCCATCGTCTTCTTTAGGAATGCCTTCCACAAACACGATGGAATCGCCTTGACTTTCTCGCAAGAGGCTGTACGCCGATTGCCACTCTTTGTAACACCACACGATTCGTTGAGGGGGTCGATCGATCAAATGATGTTTATGTTCGATCAAACGTTTGACGAATTCGGTTTTGCCTGAACCGCTAGGTCCAGCAATGAGCATGTTAAAGGGATGGCGAAGATACAAAGCCTCCCAACTGGCACGATCTAAGTGTTCGTCGATGACTTTGACAGTAGAGGAAGAGGGAGCAGAGACAGCACAGGTAGCCATGGTGTGAGAAATGTCACTTGTGACACGAAAAACAAACAAGACAAGAGTTTATATACTTTTTCAGAACACGTTTATTGAATGTTTTTTTCAAACATGAATACGAAAGACAAAAATACATAAAAGCCAAAGGCTTAAGTACAAGAATAAAAGGCACATGATAGCCATGAACGTGGAATAAACACAAGTGTCTGTACAACATGTTTTGGGTAAAGTTCTAACCAGTTCTATAGTAGGGGTAAGGTCACACAAGTGTCCTCCCGAAAGGGTCTTTCAGGCCTGTCCACGACAGTCCTGTCCTGGATGACGGGTTCTTCTGGCACCGTCACTAACACAGGTTGAAAAGTAACTTTTTTCCTTGAATAACTCTCGTGCATACTGGGCCACCTCTTGTGTCCAAGCCTCAAAACCCTGGTCTCGGTGATGTCCAACATTTGACTCCTAACCAATCTGGTTTCTTCTTCGTCAACGACATGGTAAGTTACTTCAATGAACAATGAACTATCGATCTTGCCTAGGGTTCCTTTTTATATACAGACCAATACCGACGTGACCGTACGGTAAGGTGAAGTGATTGGGAAGTCGCACTCGCTTCTGGTATACAATTTGATAGACTTTTTTCAAGGGTCGACTGACGATGTGGTGAGTGGGTAAACGTACAATCTTGTTCGGTTGATAGGTGGTCACTTTAAAGTTTCCATCCTCTCCCGATTGCAAGGCTTCTTTCAATACCCCAAAGTTGACCACTCAACTGGTACGATGATTCAGAATCAGTCCTTTCACTTTGCACGTCGTGTGCACTTCTCCTTGTTTGTCCCGGTATTCGTAGCCGTAATTTTTGGGACCACCACTGACGAAACTTAGAATCTTGTCGTCGGGATGCTCGTCTGTCCAGGCTCCTAAACGGTCTCCTTCGATGTCAGGGTGCTGTTGAATCGGGTGATGGATGTAAATGCAACTGTCCGTGTCAAAGTACAGGACGCGTTCTTCTAACAGTTCTAAAGCTTCGTACAATTTTAAGCGAGCATGAGCTGTCACGTAAGCCGCAATGATGACATTTCCAAAAGGGTCGTCTTGTACAAAGTCCAGATGTTCTTCGTAATTGACCAAGATCAAATCCTCTCGAACGACGTCCACGTGTTTCATGTATTTGGTTTTGTCGTGAATCATCTGGAAGTAGCGGGAAGGTTCTGTCAAGTATTCCGTCTTGGGTAAACACGGTCTTTGTGCCATTTTACCCCACAAGCAATTTAACATCACTTTGGCAAACGATCGCCTGCCTTCGTTTTTTTCGATGTGGTCTAAAGAGATGTCTTCTTGTGCGTAGTATTTCTCTTTGAATTGTATTTGGTCTTCGGGAGTGTGACACCAGGAAGGATAGCCGCTGGCTTCTTGTTTCAGTTTCAAAAAGGCATCCACGTAGTCGGCGAAAATGCCTTTCTGAGTAGGGTCACCCTTGTGGTACTGTTGTGTCTTGGGAAAGTGGCAAATTTCGTACACTTCTAACAGTTGGTATCCCATGTCCAGAGCTTTGAACAATTCCACGCTGACCCAGGTTCCCGTCAAGGCCCGTTCTTCCTGGCTGTGATGGCAAGGTTGGTCCTGGTTGCACGTTTCGGCACAAGTACGGCACAAGGGAAACATCAGTTTGCCTTGACAATGGTGAGGTAAGACGGGATGGTATAGGTTCGTGGGAGGCAAAACTTTACACTTGATCAAGCCTTCGTATTGTCGAATGTTTTTCAGGTCGATGTGTTCCGTGAACAATTGCGGGTGCCCTACAGGAAAGCGACAATATTTGCACACGTAGGGATACAGCGAACACACGTCCAAGTTTTTGATTTCTTCTCCTTTCTCTTCGTCGGCTTGGTACAGCAAACAGGTGGCATTGGTCCTTCCTCCGTACAAACTATCCCTCGGGTTCAGCGGGTCCATGAACTGGTAACTTTCCACGAGGCGTTTAAACTCGGGATCGGTTTTCAAACGGTGATCGTACTCGTGTTCCCACATTTCCACCACTTGGTATCCTTGCTGTTCTAACTTTAGGCGTCGCTGACAAGTGTCCTGGTACAAGTCTTCCATGGTTCGTTGCAAAAACTGATTTTTAGTGTCACGGTCAGGGTAACAGATGGGACATCCGTGAAATAAGCAACCGTTAAACTCGTACACGATCTTGGGGTTTTCTAAGTCCCAACCATCGACCGAATACGTTCCGATGGTCTTTTCGCCTCCTCCGTTGCGGGCATGCTGAATCCATTTGTCTTCCTTGTCGCACAAGTAATGTAACCAACGTAGGGCTTTGACCCAGTATTGACGCTTGACGTAGTGGGTCGTTTGAGGACTGATGACAGCCACGGTGTTTTCAGGCATGAATCGTTGGCGGTACACTAAGGAACACGCTTTGGCAATGGTGCAAGCTTCTTTCAAAGGATCGACCCCTCCGTGTTCCATGAACAGTTCTCGAAATTTTCCACAGCAACGTCGTAAAATGTCCACGTCGGAACGACAATACTTTAACATTTCTTCCTGAAAGTCGAAGGGGTCAGAGGCATGAACCTGGTACCAAGCGTAGAAAGCTTCTCGTTGTTCGGTACGCATGTTGTCGGGGTCGTAATAGTGAGCCTCAGGTAAATGGGGTAGAACGGCATGTTGATTGGCTTCCGTATTGAAAAAGTGTGGAAAGTACCCTTTAGCCATTTCTGTCATTCCAAACGTTTTAGGCATTCGACTCAAAGGCATGGCCAAGTAACTCATCGAATCTTTAAACTGTACTTGTCCCACTTGCATGAAAATGATTTTGGCTCCGTTCAAAGTGACTTTAGGACGTTCGGTGCCTTGTTCCGTATAGTATCTGAGAAGAAACTGTCCATCGTATCCGGAGAAATTATGAGCCATCACCGTGGCATGACGATGACAATCTCCGTAACGTTCGATGTCCTCTTGGCTCCACGTCTTGTCGATGGGGTCTAAGACCCATTGGGCAAAATCGGCTAACGTGTTTGGTCCTCAAAAGATTTTTTCACGTCCTCCAGGAATCTTGCTGCAGTGAGGGCAATGACTAAAGATAGGTTCTTGAATGCACTTCTCGCACGCTCGATGAGCCACGCAGAAATTAGGAATGTGAATGCCAGTCTCTTGCATGCATTCGAAATCGAAAAAGATGAAATTGCCTTTCTTCTTGTGACCGTCCTCTTCCTCTGGTGGGGGTTGGTATTTTTGCACGTAACATTCGTGTTCCAAGTCCACGATGTGGTGACAAATGTGACATTTTTTCTTTCCTCGACATACGTGTGCCTTGGTACTATTGGTACGTATGCCTTGTCCACACGTAGGTCACAATCTCAGGAGTTGACAAGCACATTTCTTCTGTGAACCTTGTGTTTTCAAATGTTGCTGGTAACAGGTAGGGCTGACAAACGTGCGCAGACAAGTTGAACAAGGCACTGGTTCTTCGCTCAGACAGGGTGGAGAGGCCAAACATCCTGGGCATTTCCATCCACAAGACTTGTGTTGCTCTCGATTGTTATAACCATAATCACATTTCTCACAATAATAACCGTATCCCAGGAATCCAGTGATACTGGTAATGGTATCGAAATGTTCATCGTGATAATAGACATGAATGTATTTTCCGTCCTTAAAATCTTGGCCTCGAAACAACAGAGTTCCACGCATTTCTTGAGGGTGCACTTTCAAGGTGTAGCGTGGAGCTAGGGCATCTTGCAATTCTTGCATCTCAGGAATGCTACAGGGTGTGTCTTTGGACAGTCCGGCTTGTTGTAACAGGAGTTCTGCTTCGTTTCGTTGTTTGGCTCGGTCGGATCGTTGAATAGTTTTCCAGGTTCTTTTCCATTCTACCGTGTCGTTCTTGTTGGCATAGGTTCGTCCCACCACGATGGCACGGGCTAAACACATCTGGTCTTGAGGGTTGTGAATTCGGACGAGACTTGTTTTGGTGTTGCGAAGGTTGTCCACCAATAACATCTTTTTGCGTCCTGTCCCTTGAGGAAGAGAGACGTGGGCCATTTTCAGTGTGGCTTTACCATCGGTGATGTCAAACTGGTCATTAGATTGTTGTACGTGTTGAATCTTGTCCATGATTTTTGAATGGGTTAGTTCTGCGGGTCTGCTAAACTCGATCCAAACAGGGGATTTCAAACCGTCGTGATCTATGGATAGTGTCAAGCGATCGTCTTCTTTGGGTTGACATTGTCGCTTGAGTGCGGTGAGCAAAGAATCCCACATCTCGGTGATAAACCCTTCTGCTTTCTCCAAGGGTACGTCGGCCTTGAAATCTTTAAACTTCACCGTGTAGGTGTAAGCCGTGGTTCTAAATTTTCTAGAGGAGCGCTTTTCCGTCTCTCGAATGGAATAGTACTTTTCAGGGTTGACTAAGGGTGGTGAACTTGGTTTAGAGGGTTCGGATTCTGGTTCACTCATGTGCTCTTCAAAATCACTGGCATGAATTTGTGCCAAGATTTCAGCCCTGGTACGAGGCGATAGATCACGTTTCTGCCTCTTACTTTCTTCTTCTTCTTTCTTCTCGAATGAATAGGATCGTTTCATCTTGAGTGCAAAACGTCAAATGACTCAAGTTCAAACACCATAGACTAATTTATAGTCATGGCAAACCAGCGTATATAAAAAGGGTGTGTCTTGTCCTTTCACTATTCATTTCACTCTCAAACCGAGGAGAACGATGGAAGAGACTAGCCAAATCGAACGTTTCGTCAGAGCTTTGCGAGGGGTCATTAGAAAATTCTCTTCAGACCAGCCGACAGACTACTCTCCTTCCTTTCGAGATAAGAGTCAGGATACTTGCTATATCTGTCAGAAGAAAGGGCATTGGTCTTCAGAGTGTCCAGACCGTCAAAAAAGAAAAAAACAGGGGCTAAAAAAGACAAAACTCAAGATACCTGTTATTATTGTAAAGAAAAAGGACATTGGTCTCCAGATTGCCCAAAAAAGAAACAAGAGGAGTCAGAAGAAAAGGATTCTTCAGAAGAAGAGAGGGATTCTTCGAAGAAGAGAGGGATTCTTCGAAAGAAGAGAGGGATTCTTCAGAGGAAGAAAGAAGACAATTCTATTTAAAAGAAGCAAAGAAACAGGAGAAGAAAAGAAGAAGGGAAGAAAATGAGGAAAAAACGGTGAAGAAATTCAAAAAATAGAGAGACTAAACAAGGAGAAAGAAGAAGTCAATGAACTTTTAATTAAAGTGTTGTGCTGTGAATTGGATTGTAAAAAATGGATAAAAGAATACATGAATGATATAAGGTAAGTGTCTTTGAGTTTTGATTTTAAAATAAGAAGCTACACTCACGCACTCATACACAGACACGTACTATAAGGGTAAAATGGGTGGGGTTTGTTTTTGAGTTATTGGCAAATTGAAATTGTATTTCTTTTCGAGATATGTGGGTGGCCCTGAAAAGGGCCTTTTTATTTTGGTGTAGGGGTGAGTTTAACCAATCAACTTTAACTGCCTTAAGCCTTTGCCACGGCCAAGGCCTACTTCTGATGATTGGGTTGAAATCACTAAGGGTGGTACGACAGGCTTAGTCACAGGGTTGGCGTGTTTAGCTCGGGAAGGTCGTATTCTCTTCGGTCGTGATAAAGAAGTCTGATACATTTGTTTCAGACTTCTTAACTCCGCTAAAATGTCCAACAGTACCGTAGCCGTTTGATTTTCACCCTCTCGTTTCTTTGCTGCTACTTCTTCTTGCTGTTGTTGCTGTTGTTTTTTTCTTACCTCTTCTTGTTGCTGTTGCTGTTGCTGTAGGAGAAAAGCTTGTTCCGCTTCCTTTTGTCGTTGCATAAATTTCTCCAATTCTTCTTTCTGTCTCTGTCTAAAATTCTCCACTTGCGGTAATGAAGAAGGTAACGAAGGTTCCGGAACAAATTCTTGCGAGGTAAGAAAATCCACAAAATCCCAATGTACCTCTTCTGAAAGTAAGTCCGGGTTCCCTTGGGCAGTCTCCCCTGCTGGTGCACCCCAATGGATCGTTTTCTGAGTTTCCGTCATGTTGAATCACTGTCGCATAGATTGACTGCACACAAGCGCTAACGAATCTATATAGACCACGTGACGTCACAGACTGCTCTCTTCGGATTGGATGCGAGCTGACTGAATTTTGTAACGCGTGTTCGGATTGGTGAATGAATTCAATCCGTTTCAATCCTTCCTGTACCTATAAATAAGCGCAGTTCACTGCATTGATTCAACTATTCTCGTCGCTTCAAGATGTGGACCACAGTTGAGTCATCCACCCTTGTGCCTTCCATGATGTTTAGGACGGACATGCTCATGTATGTCAGGTCCAAGTGGACTGTTGTTGATAGGACAGATACTAGTCAATGGATGAGGAGAGTTTACATAGAAAGACAAGGATGTCTCAAGAGGGTACTTGTGTATGGACCGGCAGTTAGAAGGAGTTTAAGAAGAAGAAGAAGAAGATGTGACAGATGCCATCTATGTTAATATTAATATTAACATAAACCCAAAGACCCTTTTCAGGGCCAGCCATATTTCTCGAAAAGAGATAGCCTTTCCATTGCCTACCCCTTTTTTTAAATTTAAATTTAAATTTAAATTAAAAAAAAAAATCCCATATTCAATTCCCCTTGTCCCTAGACAAACCCAAACTCTATTCCCATGTTAATTTCCCCTTGTCGCTAGACAGACCCACACTATAGTTCCATGTTAAATTCCCCTTGTCGCTAGAGTGACCCACGATTTATTCCCATGTTAATTTCCCTTGTCGCCAGATTGTCCCACGATTTTTCTCCATGTTAATTTTCCCTTGTCGCCAGATTGTCCCAGGGGTGTTTGTAATGCTAATTCCCATTGTCGCTAGGGTATCCCCATTTACTACTGACATGCCAACACATGCATGCATGCATACATACATACATACATACATACATACATACATACATACATACATACATACATACATACATACATACATATCGTTTTAATTGACAAGTCTAAATTCAAGAAAAGCACGTTAAGGTGAAAATAGTAAGAAAGATACAGGCATTTTATACAGAAAAAGTTGGTCATTGCAGATCTAAAAGTTTAAAGACAAAATCTACATAAAAAAAACTATATATGGACTACGAGTTCAATTAAGGATAGCTGAAAACAAAACGAATGAAACTAAAACCTAAGTTAAAAACTAGGCTGTAAGTACTGTTAAGAGTTAATATAATTCCCAATTACAAAAAGATCCCTAAAGATGAGAAAACTGAACAATTGAAAAAACGCTTAATAAAGACAAGAAAACCCTGTCTGATGTAAAACTGCAAAGAGCACCATAACAGTTCACGCATAGAATCTCGTTGGGCAGGTTGTTTCTAACAGTTTTAGAGACGAAGGACGAAACTGTATTATATATGATAGAAATATATAAAAAAATGTTTATATATTTATATAATTAATATAAAAATATATAATATATATATAATTAGTATTATTATTAAAATTATCAAAATTATCATTATTATTATTATATATATATATATATATATATATATATATATATATATATATATATATATATATATATATATATATATATATATATATATATATATATATGTGTTATGCTCCATTCAATTTAAGGCATAGTAGCAGCCAAGAATCTCACTGGAGTATTTTTTCTCGTCTTTTTCAGGAGTATTATTTTACAGTAGCATACATTTAAGCAGTGGTGGGAGATATTTCAAATGAACGACACTATAAATCTTTTGGCACAAGGGTGAATAAATAAATGAGTGCACTGAGAAATTTCAGTTCGAACACTCGCTAAACCTACACCATCCCAAACAATTACTAGACCAGACAGCTTGAATATTTCACTAATTATCAAACTTATTGGACCAGTTAGAAAATTCAGGCAACTAGCAAGACTGCTTTGTCTTTAGAAGAGCAAAGAGAATATAATTTTGAAATATTTACTGTATCATTAAATAATTGCAGAAAAGCTAAATTACGATGCAGTAAACAATGTTTGGTGGGCTGATAAAACTTATACAAGTGTTTAACAAGAAAACAACATTATTGGCATCATGAGATAATGCCCGATTGTTTACAAGTTTGGACATAATAAACGTATGCCAATAATAATATTCAAGAAAATTAATGTCCTACTTTTTTAATTTCTTTTATTTAAAGCATCAATAAAGGAATATGTCAATGTTCAGAAAAATGCAGGTTTACAAATTGCATTTGGGAATGAGTAGAGTCGTGTTTGATTAACATGGGAACAACACTGGAGTGTTCCAAGGATAAGAAGTATCCGACACAACATCTTCATTTCAGCCATGTTATATTACACTCACACTGTTCCGCGCTTGTAAATTGTAGAAACGCTCTTGGGTGCTAATATCGAAAGTGGCGTGACTCGGCCGCTGTATTCTGACTGGAAGATTGAAAACACGACCTGACTGGATCATTTCACCCGAATTCTGATTGAAGAACCCTCCAATCAATTTCAATCCGTTCTTAGACTATATATGGTGGCGCGTTTCTCCCTTGTGACGTCTAAGACAAATCAAGATGAGAACCGACGTGGAAACATCAATTATAATTTCAAATATTCTATGTTTTTCCCTTAATAACTTATTTATGTGAAGTCATCATGGACCATCACCAAGCTCATCATATAAAATGGTATCTGGAAGAGATGAGTGTGCATTGTAAAGCAAGGGTGCCTCAAGCGAGCATTGGTCTATGGAAATGCTGTTCAGAAAGAAAGAAATGTTTGAGAAGAAATGGTGAAAGTTGTGCCAGCAGTACGAATACTTTTTGGTTAACAAATCCAAATGGACAATTTAGGGGTACCAAGGTCTCTCATAGAGATATGCTACTTAAGCATTGCCAATATTTGTTTTAGCATGTTTTGTATGTCTATCATAGTTTAAATTTAAACTCACTCACATGTTTGAGTGCATAGTTTGTAAACACTCCAAGCTTAGCGTGACATAATATACATGTGTTTTTATTTTCTCTCCTTAAACTTCCTTCCCTTGAATGTGATGGTTTATAAGTGTGTTTGTGTGCGTAGTATGTGTATATTCATACCTTTTGTTGATTACTATTACTAGATTGAAAACACCGCTCCTATGCCTAAGTGGTTAGAGTGTACGTCTATGATGCGGGAGGTCGAGGGGGCGAACCCCAGTCGAGTCATACCAAAGACTTATAAAAATGGTACTAGCAGCTGCCTTGCTTGGCGCTCAGTATTAAGAAATTAGTGCATGACTGGTCGGACTGGCATCAAGATAATGCGACCGGTGGGACATGATGCAATATGTCTGCGACATGATGCACCAGTGCTAGACATAATTATAACCTACCACACAGCAGACATCGTAGTCATATCACTGAAAAATTGTTAAAGCTACGCTAAAATCGAAATCACCACTTTGTTAGATTGAATATTATTCAGTAGATGAGTGTGTATTGGTCGTTCAAATGTCTTTGGTTTTGTTTTGTAAATTTAGGTATTGATAAATCAAACGAAGTTTTGGTTAGTAAGTGTAGGTGTATTGGTCAGTAATGGTGGGGTGTGGCGAAGTACAAATAATACTTGTTTTTTGTACATTATCTATTGCCCATGACCCCATATTTTCTTGATCTCACTAAGTCTAAAAATGACATTTTGGGGTCATAGTGTTAATGTCCCGTTGACACCAAGTACCATCTAATGTTACACCTTGACATGATGTTCCCTTTAATCAAACACACACACACACACACACACACACACGCGCGCGCGCGCACAAACACACGTGTGTGTGTGTGCGTGTGTGTGTGTGAACTAAAGCTACCTTCCCAACAGCTCTTAAGTATCATTTGGACCCCATATTGTCATTATATGCTACCGCCGCTACTTTAAAACGGAAACTAAAGCAGATCCTGCTAAGATAATATCGATATAATGTATTACTTGTTCATGTCATGCAAATATTGTATTTGACGTTTCTATATTACCGTGTGTCATTTTAATGCCGACAGAAGTGACAATATGTCAATTATTAATAATATGTATTAGCTACATAAATTATACTCACTTTGTCATTTTTTGGGGTGCCTTTTTTGGTAATCTACAGTTCTTTGAGGTCTTGTCACAGATTGTTTAGCACTCACTGGAATATAATTCTTTTTCTCTACCTTCACTAATAGTATGGTTCAATTCAAGTTTAAGCGAGTCTTTTGATTTGTGTCCGCTGTCGTTGTATCCATTTATACTACCCATTATTATCACATCGCCACTCGGCACAACCAAGATCAGTTTAATAATAATAATAATAATAATAATAATAATGATAATAATGAGGACTTTGTATAGCGCCTAATCTTTAGAAGCTCTAAGCGCTTTACAACATTAGACAACACCTATAATTAATCCACACGTGTATAAATTTTGCCAGAATGTTTTTATACGTGTCGTAACCTTTCTCTCCAAACATGAATAACTCATTTATCTTTTTAATAGTATCTAATACTGTGGATTTAAACCGATATAGATGTTCTATTTTGTACCTTTCCAACTAAGATGCATATTGCAAAATATAAATAAACTTAATCTTGCAATACCTTGGTAATCAGTTACAGTATTGCAGAAAAAGTCCATTCTTTTGATTCTTCGGTCAGTCTGCATATATATCCCGATCTTCTCGCAATGGCGTAGGTATCGAGGTCAAGCATTGTAGTAAAGAGCTGCAGTGCTGCTATCCTGCATCCACGCTTGATCTCCTCATTTATTGATAGTAATTACATTGTAGACATATCGTTATTTCTCTCGTTATTTTTTTCTTTAGATCTTTTTATTATTCAGGAAATATACGCTTCTCTTTGCCAACTTATTGGTATGAATTATTCCATTCGTGTCATTCTGTGTGTCTGCGTGTATGCTCTTTCTTGCCCGATTCCACCCACCACTGAAGAAGACCTCGCATTAGATACGTATACACGCAAAACTGTGACCCAGTTGTGACGATACTAGACAACACGGAATGCATCGCTGCAGACGTTCTTTCGACCTACATGAAGAAGAAAAAACCGACAGAAGGTCACAGTGAATACTTGGTGGGCCTTCCTCCGTAAATAAGTGTTGGTGTCTCGAATGTGGGGCTATCATTTATCCAATTGCTTGTTAGCCTGTATCAGCTGCCTTGGAGGTGCCGTGTGATGATTGATGTCTCGCCAATTATTTTGGGTGGCCTATGCAGGAGCGAATGGCAGCCCCAAGATTTTTAAATGTGCATACACTTAGCCAGTATCTTGCTCCCTAGGTTGAAACAAGACCTCCACTGTACTGCCCACTCCACCCAAATTCTTGTGCAGACCATAGCGTGCTAGCCAAGGCGTCGTGCTGACCGATATTGATGCTAGTCGCCCAGAGTTTTTTACGACTAGGATCGAAGTTTACTACCAAGTGTTATCTATGACTATGATCGACGCTGGTTACCAAAATGATTCTACCTTTGTGATCGAAATTCGTCACTAAAAGCTTTCTAACTATGAGTTATCTACGACTAGGATCGACTCTAGTTACCAAAGTTTGCTGCAACTAAGATCGAAGCTAGTGAACAAAATGTTTCTACTCTTAGGATCGAAGCTAGCCACTAACAGTTTTGCACAGCTAGTGACCAGGAGTTATCAACGACTGGGATCGAACCAATTTACGAACGTTTAATACGACTAGCACAGATGCTGGTCAGGGAACATTGTTTATGGGTGATGTCAAATGTCCATTTCGCCACTAATCAGATTATTTTATCATGTTTATTTGCCTGTTAGCAAATCAAAGGAACCAGACGCAATTTCGGACGACTTAGTGTTTGTCCTGATCTACAAGCAACACTGGATTGAAACATAATACGTGAAATGTATAATTTTTATCACTATGAATCATCAAACGTGTATACAATTTAAAATAAAACGTGGGAAAAGGAGAAACAGTAACGCAAATGAAAATTAAATAAGACATAAAACTTTGAATTAAGTCATAATAAAGAAAATATTCTCACATACATAAAAGCAAGTTTTGAGCCGTATGGTAAAATTATGGATAAGAAATATAAGAACGATTGGTATGATGTCGGTAGCTTAATTATATTCCTCATTAAATAAACACTTTTTCTCGTGTATGTGCCGTCATTGTGGATACAGGTAAAACTATAATACACTGCAAGTAAGGTGACCAGTGGTGTAACTATTGTGATAGCAGGTACAGCCGTGCTGTGGGGTCCGGCAATGTTTTGGGCCCAGCCCTACCAGGAATGAAATAAAACAATTAAAATGATAGTAAGGGGTGGGGAGCGGTACAAAAAGAAAACTGTGGGACCCATGGTGAGATAGTTATGCCTCTAAAGGTAACAATCAGGGAAATCAAAGTAACAAAATACTTTCTGCGGCAGAAGACGTTGGTCATAATTTACGATAATGTCCATACGAACAATGTGACCATAAGCAACGTAGATATTTTTTTGATCCCTTACTCCCACTCACTATTTGCTCTAAGGTACTGTGTCGATTGGCAATCAAATCGTCCAAAAGCTGCATAGTCAAGGGCAGAGTTTTTGTTTTATTGTCAATAACTCATTACTAACGGCGGAGAAGAAATACATTAAAATGGTTAGTATCAGTCAATAATAATAATAACTGTATCGTCTCTAGAAAGCATACCTCACTTACCACACAAGTGGGTTTTCTTTTTTTAACATCGTGCGATTCACTGCAATCAAGCCGCGTGGACTGTAGGAGATAGAACATAATATTTCGCTAGTAAGTGTCTCTGTACTGTAACATTGTTGTATGATTTGTCATTATTTGGCCTTTAGGACCAATTGAACGACTTTTATTAGTCATTTTATAGTCTTATTGCTTTCTCATCATCACATAGTCGTCCTTGTTCTTTTCGTCGTCAGTAGTATCTTCGTCGTCTGCGGCAATATTCTATTTTATATCTTTACTCTCTCACCTGATCAGAGAGAGATCTCGACTTTCAATTTCATTAGATTACAAGTTTAAGACAAATCTGATATGTATTGCATACGTTGTCCTCTAAAATTGTACAACAATTCACACTCTGTGGTAACGAAAACAAATAACATGTATTGACAAATAACGTCCATTCTAAGATATATTCACTCAAAGACAACATCAAAGCGTCAAAGTAGCCCAAAAATGTTAAACAAAACTAGAAAACTAAATTTTTCTAGAATTTATCTATAATCGGTCAATTGCAAATCCCATCGGGTCATCAGGTCATCTCAATTAAGGTCTTTTGGACCAAAAAAGAAAACTCTAATTTCTCGAAAATGTTATGGCAAATGTCCATTCCATACTCAGTTGAAACAAAATGAAGGAAAGGAAAATCTGGACAACCAAAAAGTAGAAACGCTTTCATCCTTGCACATTTAAAAATAAAGTCTTTATTATCATGTAAACCAATTCACACGTCTTCTACTTTCTGCCGTCCATCACATCTGTCTGACTTATAAAGGATGCATTATTAAGCAATGCTATGATTAACAAAACACGTTATTTAGCAATGCTTAAATTAACAGCATGCATTTTTTATATGCTTTAATCAGCAACACGTATTATTTAGCAAGGTTTTATTAATAACACGCGTTATTTAGCAAGGTTTTATTAACAACACGTGTTATTTAACAAGGTTTTATTAATAACGCGTTATTTAGCGATGTTTTATTAATAACGAGTTATTTAGCAAGGTTTTATCAATAACACGCTTTATTTAGCAAGGTTTTATTAATAACACGGGTTATTTAGCAAGGTTTAATTAATAACACGGGTTATTTAGCAAGGTTTTATTAATAACACGTTATTTAGCGATGTTTTATTAATAACGCGTTATTTAGCAAGGTTGTATTAATAGCACGCTTTATTTAGCAAGGTTTTATTAATAACACGCGTTATTTAGCGATGCTGCAACTAACAACTTGCATTATTCAGCAATAATACAATTAAGAACACGCATTACTTAGCAATGCTACAGTTAGCAATGCGCATTATTAAACAATGATACAATTAATATCAAGCAGTAATTTGGGGGATGACAGTTCATTTTGTCTTATTCTAATTTTGATATAGCATAAATTGAAAAGACGGCGCTGCATGGAGTCCTAGGGAAGATAACTGTGTTTTGGTACTTGAAAACCTCCAGGCGCGAACTTAGAAATACATGAAAACAAAAACAAGGAAATAAAAATTGGTAGTGGGTGGGTTATATTTGATAGGAATTACTGTAATTGAATATGCAATATTGACATTATCATATTTTTATGTCTATATATAAACGCCTACATTGTTCAATCAGGAAACCGCCGCTTCAATCGAAAAGCTTTGATGTTTACAAAATTATGACCTTTCTTGTCACAATTAATTGCAGTGGAAGCGTCTGCTGTAAGTTACGCTTGAATAATGTCTCAAAACGCAACAGAAACAGAAATAAACATCTAAACCCAGATGACAATTGTTACATATTCGCATAATTAGTACATAAATTTTAATTTGGAAATATCATCTGTACTTGAGTCTCTTTCTTCATTCCATACTTGCTTAAGTTTTGTATTAAAACCTTTCGGAACATTGCTGTTGTTTAAATATATGTACGTTTTGTTAGCATCGGAAAAAAGCTGTTAAGAAAGTGTGAATCTTATTTCAATAAAGATGCATCTAGTATAGAAGTTAGTTTTAATCTACGAGCAGCAACACATTAATAATAAGTACGTATTTTGTTGGCTATTGTGTTGAATTTCATATTTAGATGGAGTTTCATTTTTAATTATTGCATACATATACTAAATATATACTATTTTACATGGACATATAATTTCTAATAAAATTTAGAAAGATCATAAATGAATAAAAATACGCAAAATATCGAATGCGAATTATCAGACAGTATCTTACAACGTTGCAACTTAAGTCACGTTCGCCTTTATTTTTTATCTGTGAATATTTTATATATACAATCTGTGTTTCCTTTTCAATAGTAACCTATTTAGCTTTTCTTGAACTAGAGAAAATACGAACATTTTTTTTCTATTCGTCGATTTTTCATGTACTCGTTATATTCTTATATTTCTGATAGATACCATGTACTGGAGGAAATATTTTCCCCCCATAATGCATTTTGACTCCGAAGCATTGACATGTTTAATTTATTGGTTGTCCTATCGATTCCCCAAGAATCTAGATTATATGGTATGGAGAATGGTTGTCTCTCAGCCTTCAGCATGTTAATTTAGTTCAATAGACAAGAACCGTTATTTTTGACAATATGCGACACACTGCGTCATTGATGTCATTGACATATTTTAAATAATGATGCCCACCGCCACCTACACAAAGTAGTGGAGAATATCGTACGTGACATGGTAAGTTTCTATTACACACGCCATGGCTGACATTCTGGCAATGATTTATTCCCTAAGTTGAATCTAGGATGAAATATCGTATAGGCATTACTTAATGACAGGTTGTGCGAGTATGATGGTTCTTGTAGAATGGTTCACGCAAGGTTAATATTATGCGTCTAAGTAAAACCATCGTAAATAAGATTTACAATATGCATGTGAAATTAGTAGGTGCTGTTGTTACCATAGCAGCGACACGTTCTAGATATAACCGTTGTCAAATTTATGACACTGTTCAGATTTGTACAGATGGGGCATAATTAAAGCAGGTGCGATATAAGCCATCTAAAATTAGAATGGTCCACACGAAAGACTCAATGAATACCATATGAGTATACCTGAATTAATTTTACAGATAGTTTAATACCAAAAATATTAAAGATGGCGAGTACCTTTCAATACAAAAATCAGGAAAAATATTGTAAACGTTTGGACACAACAACAGAGCAGGACTCATCATCAACCATTAATTCCAGCTGCATTTCTTCCTCTTCTACTCTTACTTTTCCTCTTGTTATTACCACTTAATTATTATGAGTGGTACTGATAAAAAATAAATTGGAAGGGGGTATCGCCAGAGGAGGTTTAAATGTTTGAATAATATCTCATAGAACGTATTCAAGAAGTAATATTTGATTTGTTAGTCAAAAAAAGGAATAAAGAAAAGGGAAGAAAACAAAGGAAAGAGAGCAGTTGAAGGTAACCAGACACATTTCCCTTGGTTACTGCAATTTATTTATAACGAGGTAAAATCAGTTGGCATTTCAAATACTTGTCAGTTGAAAGAATAGGTCCTGTTATAAAAGAAATCATCTTTCTTGTCATTCAGGTCTGCCCAGTTTATATTAATTTAGCAACTATGAACTTATTATAGAAAGTAAATGGAAGCTATAAAATGTGACAATCGCAGTAGCAAGAAAGGCTTGAAAAATACTGAAGAACGTGGAATAAAGTGCGAAAGGTAAAAGAAGTGCTAATACAAATTGAAACATTTTTGTTGATATTCGATGGATCGCTATCACTTAGCATTCTTCATTGATAATGAACGTTTCACACATATCGCTTAATAAAAATTGTAAAGGAAAAGGAAATTGAGCATTACAAAAATGAATATATGAGACGCAGATATAAAAATGCTAACGAAGAACGATTAAAGAGCAAAAACAAAAAAGTAACAGACAAACAAAGAGTGTGTGTGTTACATTTTATGATCTAATTGATAATTGGAATGTTATTACATTGGACTTTAAGGTAGTATTTCTAACGTGCATTACGATTTAACCTTGTCCTCGGCTTAACGCTACGGTTGCCTGAGACATTGCACAAATATTTAAAGAGATGAAAATCAAAAACATTTTGACGTTGAAGCAATTAAACGTTTTTGATATCTACACTGGAGAATTTGACAAGGTTGACTCTGTCAAGAGAACAAAAATCACTGTGCAACATTATATACAAGCAAAATGAATTTAACATGAACAATGTGGATCGCACCAGCTGGATGCAATATGTTTTAATTCTATATAATGCATCAAAGAGTTAGCAAAATCGGTATAGATGTTTCAAGTTTCACTTTACTCTCAGAACTGAATACTGTAGCTTGAATATGTTATATACCTTTGCTAGTTTAGCATGTATTTATGTAAGTGGAGTAACATATTTAAAGCAATTTATTATCATTAGTAATAGATGGAACGTTCATCAAGTAGTGAGATAATGAGACATTTAGACCAAATTTACCGATCTGGGTCAACGCCTTTTATACGTCACGACCTTTGTTCATAATCATGTGTTTCACTGAGTCAAGTTCCGTAATATATCGCGTAAATGGGTTTTATTCCGTTGACAACACGAAAGGACCTCAAACATACTGTCACTGAATTAGACAAGAAATAATCTGGTTTCGCCTTAAAACGATTTAGTCATTTTCGTTGTACCTGCACACAACGTTAGCTAGAGTAGATAATTGTTTTTCTAGGTATGCAACTGAACTAGCATGTATCTCGTCGTAGATAGCTTGCGGCTATAGACACTAAAAGCACGGGATTCACGGGTATTCTACCCTTACCAATACTCACTCTCCTGTAGATTCAATGCAAGTTTGTTTTTTTAACTGACACACTGGTCTTTGGATCTAGTCAAGGAGTGAACGTTGTCCATTTTTGTTCTTCAGCCATAGGGGTAAGTGTTACATTTTATTTGATATGTGAAGCATATTCAGTTTTTAATGTCGTATCGTGAAATGATGACTTTACTACTACGCGGATTTAAAACGTTGTGAACTTTTGAATTGTAACAAATTACTATTAGGGGTTTAATTAAGTAGAAAGTATCAATATATTTTAATCTTATCTAAATAGACTTTACCTGAAAATAAAATAACCCTACATCAATAACTTTGACCATAAACGATAGGAAAATAATCGTAATAAAGTAGGAGGCAATCTAACCAAATAAAATTAAAATTAGGAAACGTATAAGATTAGCGACCCGAGTATTCGTCCGGGGTATCTGTCTTAACAAAATAAATTAGCCTGGAAATAAAAACAAATTAAAAACACCCAATTAATAAGGCAACTAGGTACATAAAATGGGGAGGGTGAATTTGTTAAATATATATTCTCTACTTGCATGCTCCATACTAACCATAAAAACATTCAGAATATTTTTTTTTAAAAATCCAAACTTCAGACACTTTCGGAAACCAATATATTTAACCAAAATTCATAATTCCTGCATAACGGCACCTTAGGCCGACAACACAGACACTTCTACGTTGGACAGCCGTCTGCCTTCCCGCACTTTTCCTCCCTTGCCTCGACCGGATACCAATTATCAGCGCGCAATGCGCGCATTCATGTTTTCAAACAATTAGCAACCACATGAGTGAGTGCAATTCCCACTCATCCCATCAAGTGAAACAGATTTTACTTTTCGAAACATGAGAGTGTGTTGGGTCCATTCCCACTCATGTCAACCCTCCATTCAGGCCGTTAGAGACCTTATAAGGACCCACTACCTGAGGCTAAGTTAACAGTGCCCTTTGGGCACATAAATGCCTGGGGGATGAGGCACTGATTCCTTCTCCCAGGAACAATTAACAGGCCGCAGTGCGGTCGTAAATTCGAAGTACGTGTACTTAATGAGTGCACACCTCGTTAATTCAATAATTCATTCATTTATAGATTTTAACTCCGTACCTGTTATTATGACCAGTTTGGTTTTAATGTAGCTGTGTGTACCTGTCTGTACGTTTGTCTATACGTATGTATGTGTGCATGGTGGATCCCTGAAGGGTGGGCGTGGCCAATACAAGTGGTCAACCCAATTTAGGAGAACTGTGTGCTATCTGTGCTTATGTGTGTGCGGGTATATCATGGAAGATTATGTAACCATCAAGGCCATACAAAGACGAAACAGCTAATGTGTAACCTTGTGCGCATGGTGGATACATGAAGGGTGTGTGCGGCCTATACAAGTGTGGGCCAACCCAAGAATTTGGGAGCACTGTGGTTTGTCAGTGAGCAGCAGGGAAGTTCTACAGACCAGACCGTTCCAACAAAAAAAATCCTCCTACGAGAACTTTCTCCGTAGAAGCCTCAGATTTCAAAAATAAACCTTCCCAGGAAAAACAATTTGCGTAAATTCGATACAGAGTGCAATTTTTGTGTGCGAATTATGTCATTCTGGACAAGGAAAAAATACGATTTTTTAGGGGGGGGGGTGGGAAAACGATCGGGTGTCGATGAAGTTTGCAAGAAAAAAGCTGCGGATATTAATTTTATCTCACAATAAAACAATATAGTTGAAAATAAGATGAGTCGAAAAACTAGCACAGTTGGAGAGCCTCATTCTGCAAGATTAACACGAGAAGAATTAGCGGCAGTAAGGAAACTCATTCCGACAAAAAAATTATTTAAGAAAAAAGTTCGTGAGTACGATGATGCTCAATATCATATTGGTGAGGTATCGTCAAAATGGTTGAGTCCAGTCACCGAAGTTATCGAACAAGTCGCATATGGCAAACAAAAGAAAGATAAGGAACTTAGGGATATCGGGGTTATTCCTATGACAAGAGATATTGAGCAACATACCCGAGTGGTTCCGGGTCAACTTGAGCAAATTCGACACGAACAAGAACAAACACGAATACAAGCGCAAGCGCAAGCACAAGCACAAGCGCAAGCACAAGCACAAGCACAAGCGCAAGCACAAGCGCAAGCACAAGCACAAGCGCAAGCACAAGCACAAGCACAATTGCCGCAAAAACAACCTCAAAGTGGAAAAATAAAAATTTTGGGCTCCGATAAATTTACCGATGAGACTATCGCAAGAATAAAATCAATGAATCAGAAAGAGGTTGTAATATTTATTGTGGAAAATTTTGAGAAAAACAGACGAAAAAAACTGATGAAACCGGGTCAATCCGAGAAAGTAACATTCGTAAATTGGACAAGGTGGGTATATTATGCATACAAGGATGTCAAAATAGTTAAATATAAAGATCCAGAATATAATAAATTTACTCTTTTGGTAAATAATTATGAAAAGATATACAAATCTAAACCATTATCGCTATCTTTGTCTTCATCTCACGAAGTTGAAACTGAACCAGAAGAATTTGAAACCGAATTTCCAAAAATTAAACAAAAAAGACTTATGTCATCAAGATATTTTACCAGTGATACTCTTGAAAAAATTAGAGACCAAGATGAATTAATTCGAATCGCAAGGTTTGGTTTTACAGAACCAGAAAAATATTTGAAAACAAAATATCATGATTTAAATATGACAAAGGGACAATGGATACCTACTGTGTATTTTGCTTCTGTGGAAAAACCTGTTGATATCGAAGATCCCGATTACAAAAATTTTACAGAAAAAATAAACCGATTAAATCAGGAAGAAGAAATATTAAAATTGCTTGATGAACCTGAAGATGAACCTGAAGATGAACCTGAAGATGAACCCAAAACAGGAAGTGGATATACCATCTGTCCTGACAGTGTTGTCAACGACGTATCTCGCCTCGAAGTATTAATCGGAGGAAAACGAGCTGGAAATAACTCTCGTGAAATAATCAACGAAGCCTCAGATATTTGTCAGCGATTATTTCGTGGTGGTATCATTGATTCTCACATTTACAAGGAACTCGTCGATGAGCTTATCGATTAAAATAACACAATTGAAATAACATGATTGTTCACAAACATCAGCGCAGACCAAGACAGGTCCGCGTAGTTAACTCTCGATTGCCCGTGTACAAATATATCCACGGCAACGGATTCGGCGATATTGTTGGAAGTCTCGTTACGCGAGTAATACCTAAAATTGGACCAATGGTAAAACAACTAGGATTGAAAGCGATAGGAAAGATAGGTGAGACTGCTGTTTCTGGTATCGGTAATTTGGCTAGTAAAGGCTTCAATGCCATCAAAAATAAAATATTAAGTTTAGTACGTAAAAAACAACCCGTCAAATTACCCATTACCAGCGAAATGCCACCTGAAGTCAGTAAGGCCATAAATGATGCGGCAAATAAAAAAATAAATGATCTAGCACAGGAAGCTGCTATAACAAATCTAGCGCAGGAGGTTGCTAAGACAAATATTGCAAATGAAGTTGCTAATACAAATCTAGCAAATACAAGTTTCATTTCAGGCGATGGTCTTCGTTTTAGACGATATTATTAATAATAAATGTTCGCACAAGTGTCAAATGAAGTATTTGACATGGATGAACCAGTAGGTAGGGATACATCAGTGCGAGATTTCCAGTATTTCTCGTACGATACAGTTGAACCCAATTCAAGAAATCGGAAGGAAATACAAGTCCACGATACAACAAGATATTTTCTTCCATCTGAGGCGTATATTGAATTTGTTGGAAGGCTTGTTAGGACCGATGATACTGACTTTGGAGCGGATTTTAAAGTTGGGTTTGTTAATAATGGAATTATGGCACTATTCAATAGCGCCACTTACATGATCGATGGAAAGGAGATTGAATCAATTACGAATAACGTTGATGTAGCAACGACGATTATAGGATTAGCAAGATACTCGGATGATTTTACCAGATCAGCCGGTCCTAGTATGATGTTTGTGAAGGATAATACTAATGACCCCGATCATTTTCCGTATGTCGTCAGACAACCTAATGATCGCGCCGCTGCTCCCGCTCCTGTTGAAGATATGATAATTAGCGTTAATGACCGTTATAACCTTGGATTTCATGTGCGAAAAAAAATGTTACTGGGAAATAGTCGAAGATTCTCTTGTGCAATTCCATTATCTCATATTTTTGGATTTTGTAGACATTTTAGAAAAGTTATTTACGGAGCAAAACATACGATAACTTTCGTTCGGGATGCCAATGATAATAGAGCCATCTGGCGAGTAGGTGGCGTAGCAGCTGATGTCGGTAAAGTTGTCCTTGAAAAATTTACTTTGTGGATGCCAGCGATAACACCATCGATGATCATAGAAGAAAAATTATTATCATTTATGAATCAGGGGGGAAAATCCGTTATGTCTTGGTTGACAACAATGACTGATTCTATCGAAAATGTTAATATTAACGGAATATTTACTTGGCGAATTGCGTCACAACAGGGCTCATCCGCACCAAGACACATCTTTGTTGTTATACAAAATATGGCTAGATACGATCAAGAACACAGTCACATGATATTCGATAGATTTGTGGCAACAAACGTATCATTGAGAATAAATGGCCAACAGGAGCCAACCGAAGAAATAGCTATCAATTTTGAAAATTACTCCACGGCACGCGCATATCATCGATTACTAAGTTTTATGGGCCGTGATCAAAATATTGATACGGGATTGCAAATATCACAATTGGATTTTAATACTCTCTATCCCATCTATTACTTTTCCCTGGAACATCTCGATTTGGTAAAACAGTCGGTTGTCGATATTCACTTCAAGGCCAGAATTAACACACTTGGACAAAACGCAAAAGCCATTGCGGTTATTCTCAGCGATAGAACAATGTTTCTGGAAGGCATCAGCGGTAGAATGAGAGTCATCGACGCGCCCGTAGAAAACATGTAACAAATTCCAAATTTAGATTAAGTGATTATTAATATGCCATACGATCACGTCAGCGTAACTCTGACTCCCGGTCAGGTGAAAAAGCTTCAATCGGCAACAACAGCGCGGCGAGGTTTAAGTTTAACCTTAAAAAGCAATCAGCTTCACGGTGGACCTAACAAACTATCGTTAACTAAAAATCAACATGGACATTTCACCAGAGCCAGATCAGCAAATACTGGTATTCGCCTGAATCTCTCAATAGGAGCAATCAGAGATATGATCAAAGTAGGTGGTATTTTCCCTCTATTGGCCGCTATTCCAGGATTGATAGCTGCGGCGGCTCCCGCGATTGCAAAGGCAGTAGGATTAGGTGCACTTGGTGGGATGGGTACTGTATTAGGAAAAAAGATCGTCGGAGGAAGATATCGTAAAAAAAAGGGAGGGTTTCTCCCTCCGCTCCTAGCCATGGGATTGTTAGGAAGGGCATTACAGAGACGGCAACAGCAAACACAAGGATCCGGCCTTTATCTAAGACGACCCCCGTACGGATCCGGGTTAAGTCGAGCCTACCAGCCTCAAATTTAGATTTAATCAGTGAAGCAAAAAAAAAGAAAATAAAATTTTTCAGAGGCGTATTTATGCGAGATCAACTACCAGACAAACCGAACCCTACCGAGACAGGAATAATAAATCTCGATGATAATACCGGCCCTGGCACACACTGGGTTGCTTACGCGATTAATCCTCGCGAAGTTATTTATTTTGACTCATACGGATTAACGCCGCCAAATGAATTTATTAGGTATGTGTCAAAACTAAAACTTCCGGTTTGGTATTCAACTCTTCCAACACAAACATTAGCAGATCCACCAATATGCGGCCCGGAGTCAATTAACGTCCTTGATGCAATTTCAAAATCATCCAACCCTTATCGCAAAATTTTATTTGAATATACCTTAGATAAATATCATGGTTGACATTTACGGTAGATCTCTCTTCAGAAAAGAAAAAAGAGAAGCAGTCGACATTGATACATCAAAGTTTGCAACCAAGAGCGATATTAACAATCTTCTATCGCTGTCAGAAGTGAATCCTAGCGAAGTTGCTATTTTTCAAAATGCAGAAGGGCGATTACAAACTAGTAATGTCAAAATAGCTGATATAATTAAGCGAGAAGAATATAATGATCATATCAGTCAATTTACTCGTCAATCGGATACGGTATTAAAATCTATTGCTGATATTACCGATATCATTGCAAAGTTTCCACCAAAGGACGATCTCGTGAATATAAAACAAAAAAATAATGAATTATCAGCGGCGTTAGCATCACACGATGACGCGCAAGACAAAATAAATAAGCGACTCAACAAATTATTTAGCGATATTAGAAAATTCGACGATGCATCAAGTAAACTTGGAAAAAAACTTGACGAGGATATAAAAAAATTCATCGATACCTCCTCAACTACACACAGCGATCTCATCGAGAGAGTAAAATCCATCAATGAGGAAATTACCAAGATAAATATCTCGATGGGTGAGAAACCATCAATCGACGATCTCAGCAAAAAAATCAACGAGGAAATTATTAAACTCGGCGATGTTGTTGTTCCTGAATTTACCAAGGGGGTTAACGTGATGCAAGGACAAATAGATGAGAAAATAAAATCCATCAACGATAAAATTAACACGGTACATGAATTGACGCGTCAAAAGTTAGATACATCAACGTACGACGTAGAATTTCGAGATTTAAACACGAAACTTCTTGCTGCAACAGCAAAGATTGACCAATCCGTCGATAAAACTGGTCACGCCACTGACGTAAAACAATTAGGTAGGGAAATTATCGAAACAACCACAAAAATTAACAATATCAACACAAAAATATCGTCATTGAATATCCCAAGATTGGCGAAACTTTATGTGCCAGATCATTTGATAGATAGAATTATACGATGCAATCTAACATTTGTGTTAACCATAAATAATCTTACCTGGATACCCCAGAATAACACATTTAGCTTTACCGCGCCAATTGCTGGCGTATATCGAGCACATATTATCTCCGATATAAAATTTAAGGTACAACCGGATCAGAATAATAAAATTTATGAATTTTGCCCTGGATTTTTTATTATTTCGTTAAGTGAATATAGCAATGCAACATTCACGCTAGAACCGCCAGACAGAACCACCATGGGACCGGTGAATTATTTTGCAATTTTCGAATTTTTATCCGAATATACGCAATAATCCGTAATTGATATCGTAGATTAATAAATGACCGCATCGGATTACCGATACAATCAGGCGCGATCATGGCAGGATTCGTTAAAAAAACTTCTCGATGATTATCAGACAAAAATAAAGAAGTATCAACGTAGATTAGTTACCATTGATGTTGCTGTGTACGCGGTATCTGCTGTGGTCGCTGGTGCAGGAATAATTCTATCCGCGGTAACAATGATAGCGCCAATCGTAGCAACAATAATAATCTCGTCAACAACAACAATCGCTGGTGTTCTAAATATCATCGCAAAAAAGATATCCTCGTGCACAAGTGAAAAGTTATCTTCGTACAAGAACAAACTAACTAAGATCAATGACGCATACTCGAAATTATCATCGCTACTTTCTGAGAGTCTTAACGACGGTATTATATCCGATCTAGAATTTTCTTCGATTATCAGTATCTACTCGGAGATTGAACAAATGAATATTAATAATGTCCGAGCTAGCCCAGATCGTGACAAACACGACACCGCCGACAACAACGTTAATATCGCTAAGTTCAACGAAACCAGAATTTAGCATTAATTTCTCAACACCAATCAGCGTCAACGAAATTGCATTAACACAGTTGCGCGTCTACAATAGCTGGCCTAATGTTAGATCAAAATCATTCGGTAATTTGATGCCAAATAATTCACTTGTTTTTGCAAATAAAAATAAACCCGATGGAACACCTGATTGGATCGTCGTTGGTATACCAACGGGCAGTTATGAAATTGATCAGCTGAATAATGAGTTTACTACCAGAATATCAAATTTAACCGGCGATGCTACTCCGGGAATAAAGATATCTTCACATGATCCAACACTATCGTCAATGATAGAAGTGAAATCACCGTACGTGGTAGATATTTACCAATCATCGATTAGAAATATATTAGGTTGGCCCGAGGTCGCACCTCTAGCAGAACCAGAAAAACCAGATGTTATTATTCCAGGTTGGTATGATGAAACCCTTCCAGAACTACCGGAACCAAAAAAATCGGATTTTACCACCGACGAAGGATGGTACGGAGATAACAAACACAAACCTTTGATCTACAGCGCCATCAATCTCATGAATAACCACAAAATTAACCTAGTAATGTTCGCTTTCACTTTTATTAACGAAAGAATTCTCTCATGGCTGCCTCTTCCTAAAATCCCCCCGGATGTGAAAATCTTCGACGCTACCCACATTAACAGGATAATAGCCCCCATAGACGGTATCTTGGTAAGAAGAACACTAGACGAGTTTATTCAAGAACACGAATTACAATTAAATTTATTGCGCGGATCATTTCATGAATGCATCCTAAATAAATCTGGTTCATGTAGCGAAATTATCAGACACGTGAAGATTTTAAATCAGCTTGCGAATGATATTGAATATTATCATGATATGTTCATTCAGGCGATAGTCGACGATATATCAATTGCCGACTATGTTCTCCCTATCAGCAAATTTGAGTTGATCAAAAACTCAGGAGAAAAACAAAAATTCATGAGAGTATTTGAATTAACCGAGGAAAAGCTACCAAATTTCAAATTTCCCAATTCTGATTTTGATGCGATGAGAAAATCTGTCACTGATACCACCGATGATTTATTTCCGAAATTACATGCCGCGTGGACTAAAAAAGTATATTCAGAATTAATTCTCAAACACAATAACGATCCTGACAAAGGTGGACGACATATATCTCCTCGCATTGTTAATATAACGGATGTTATCGCGATTTATCTTCACGCGGATGTTGTCGAGGGTAGCTATAATGTTGATTCGTCAGTGTCAAATCAAGCGCATCAAGGTTTTATTTTGTATTCGTTTTCTCCTAGCGCCTCTCCTGGTTATTTGATAATAAAGGAGCCAGTTAATCCGTTTTACCTGCGATGTCATAATCGATTATTGTCGAGAATAAATTTCAAAATAACGGATCAAAAAGGAAATTTACTTGATATACGAGGAGAGACTGTAAGTATCAATTTGCTAGTAAGATCGTAAATCTGTCCACGGGAAAAAATGGGCGAAAAAAATAAATAAAATCCAGGGAAATTTTCAAAATTAATCTTTTTTTTTTGTTTTGTGGAATTAGGAATCGGAAGATTCCCTAATTTTGTTTTCATCGACAAGTTTTTTCAACTGTCTGACACGCGAACTTGTAATTTTTCGTGATTCATATGCGTCAGATAAAATCAATCTAGCATTCTCCACCAACATCGATAATTTAACGAAATCCTCAATGCGATCATCGTTGACTGTAGCTAGTGATTGATACATCGCAATTTGGATTTTCTTTATTAATTTGTATTCGGACGGTAGTGTGTATTTGTATTCGAGTTTTCCTAGAATGATTGTTTCGAATTCAGACCGGATTTTATTTGTATCTAGATCCGATGAAAGATTTATCTTTTTCTTCAGATCATCAATCGCTACAATGATATTGCTTATGATTTGTTCGTTCATTATATTAATTTTGTAATATTCAATTATTCTTCAAAATCTTCGTTATCCGAGTCTGGTATTATTTGGATGTAGGTGAATCTGATCCATGCGTCGGAATTATATGAAAATGTAGCGTGAATTTTTCCTTCTGCTACTCGCCACACTGTGGCGGAATTAATTTCATAATGTTTTGCAGCAGCATTCATTGTTTCGAATGCAAGTTCTTCACCTGTTTCTTGATTTATCGATTTGACAGATTTAGCGAATCGCGAACCACCTGTATTACCAAAGGCGCAATTTTGACTCTGAGTTATCGCTCGAAGGTTATTTAGTTTGTTATTGAGTTTATTTCCATCGATATGATCAATAACAAGTCCAATTTCTATTGGTCCTCGAAAACACTCGTAAATGAACCTGTGATTGTAATAACCCGTCTCTCCTCCTTTTTTGTTTTTGCGGATGGAGAACAATAAATAACCGGAATTATTAACCCTACCGACATTTTTCTTCGTTCTGTCATTTCTGACAATACCATCTTCAGATGCCTCATATCCACCGATTGTTGGATGTGATCTATACTCGTATGTAGGAATCGTTGATTTTGAATCCATTATATAATATTTATATGTCTAAATCGAAATTTGCCTTGAATCTATTAATATAATCTTCTTCACATTTTATCACTGACGAGGATTTTTTTTCATAATATCTCCGTAATTCACGATATTTTTTTCCTCCACAAGAGAAACATAAGCGTGTCTTTCCTCGGGTGCCAACTTGACAAACTAAACATCGCTGTGGTCCTTTGCTGCCTCGTCGAATTGCATATATATGAGCGCCGCAATATTCACCTCTGCAGGATTTGTCGCATGATTTTGTTGATCCGACTGTTATCCATGAACATTTATTCATTATATTTAAACATTTGTCTAAAATATAATAATGGATATATTTGATCTTGATGAGGCAGAATTTATCATTCCTGAAGTTGATCGTGCTAAGAAAGAATTTTTCGATGATGGAGCGATTCATACCTGGTCAACGTGGAAAACTAACTTCGTTAATGCTACGATGAATCTAGAGCGAGCGAAGAAGATAATCGATCATATAAAAAACTCACATGAAGAAGAACGATTTATCTTTGGAATAAAATTTATCGCACAAATGCCTGATGACACTTGGATCATTCGCGATAAACGAGATCCAGTACGCGGCGGTAAGAAAAATGTTGTTCTTGATAAAAATTCGAAGCCGGGATTATTATTAGGGATTGATGGTCCTTATTATGCTAGAGCTTATCCTTCTAGTGCTGTTGTTTATGGAATTTACCGGCTGAATAATAATCCTGATGTAAAAAATCTACCTGCGATGAAGGAATCTCCGAAAATAAATTGCGTTGCTGAGCGCGTTATCGAGCACATGAAAAACGCTCGTCGTGGATCTGGCTTGACTCAATTGAGATTGGATAAAATTAACTCATGGGCGAAGACGGTTGTTAATGGTGCATCGATTGACGATGTTGCTGTGTTGAGCAAGAAACTTAAATTTCCTATCACGGTTAAAACACTATCGGGTGAAATATTATATTCATCACCGTATAATTCTCGAGGAACACCAATCGAAATTGTTGATCATAATTCGCACGCGTGGTCGCAGTCGGTAATGATATTCCCGAGGGATCGTTCTGTTAAATTTTATCCCACAGATAGTAAATCTGCGGACGCTGCAAAAGACAATTCCGATGCCATGTTCAGATATATCAAAATATTAGCAGCGTCTGATCCAATATCGGTTTGGTTATTTTCGAGTGAAGAAAAATATGATCAGTTTATTTTGCCGCGAGGAGATATTTACCGTGATGAAATATTACACGAATCGATGAAAAATATCGCAGTGAAGTATTCATCAAATCCCGATCAGTTACTGACAAATTGTTTTACTATTCCATCTGTTACTGCTCACGCTGCCAGAGAGAGAAACTCGTGGAAACCTACGAGGAATGAATATCTCGCTGATATTCAACTTAGCTGTATCGAATACGGCCATGGAGGATTATGGAATACCAAATATTATTTCGAAGATATGATATCCGTTGACATGAGCGCATGCTATCCTGGAAGTTTTCTCGGATATGGCGATTGTGCTGATTATTTTGCTAAATTTGGTCATCCAACCAGCGATATGACAAGGGTATCGATTAACGGACCGTTACCCGATTTTGTCATGACAGGATTCGCTTATGTTACTTCATTCGAGTTTGCTGAAAACTTACATAAAATCTGCTATATTTGGTTTGGTCGACATTTATCTCAACGCAGATGGGTCCCTACGGTATTGTTGAGATATATGCTGGATTCGTCGATGTTAATATCGTTGACGGTGAGCGAGGCGATTATATCGTACAGGAAACAGACCGAGGTGTGGTTGCCCACGGACTGTGAAAATGCGAAAGATATCGGAAGAAAAATAATTGGCAAATTTACTCAAGGAGGATCCGTTGATCATAAACATCGGCACGCTAGGTTGTTTATCAATGATGCCGAGATGGATTTTATTATTGCTGATACAGTATCGAGAGGGATATTCTGCAACAGAGAGAATATTATCATTGATGGAACGAAGTTGGGTACCGTGATTAGTTATCTCGATGGAGAATCAGCGCAATATACTCATTTGAGATCGTCGATGCTCGCTTATGTGAGTATAAATTTGTTATCGATGATAAATAAATTTGCTGATATCGCGGTAAGGGTTGCAACGGACTCGTTTTATATCGATAAGAAATATCAATGCAGGTTGGAGAATTTAATCACCAATGGTTCCTGGGGAACCTGGAGAATAAAAAACGAGGATATTCTAGATTATTGCGAAGACGCTGATGTGGAAGATTGCGATAAGTTTCATAAAGATAAATGCGATGAAGTATCAACGGCCGCATCTGCATTTGATCCGATTTCACGAAGTAAATTTGTCTACATGAACGGTCCTGGCGGTAGCGGTAAAACAACAAGAGCGATAAATTTATTTTCAAAATCTGATATGATCGTGCTGACTCCAACTCACAGATTAGCGCGAGAAATAAGACAACGCGGCGTTGATTCTTGTACGTATCATAGTTATTTCAAGTACAGCGGTGGATTGTGGGATTCGGCTCGCATGGGAAACAAATATATCAACAAAATCATTATATTTGATGAAATTTGCACGGTAAATTTAATCACACTAAAATCATTCCTGGGTTGGTTAGAGGAGAAAAATACCGCTGTAATAATGTGCGGAGATCATGGTCAGCCAGATCCTATTGATGGCGAATCTCCTCATGAATGGCTCAGAAAATTCGTTGACTATTATGAAGAAATTGACGCTGATTATAGATCCGATGATATTTTACTGACCGAATTTAAGAAAATAATTCGATTACAACCTAATAAGTTTCAATGTGATGTGATGAGAAAAATAATTGACGAGACTCCGATGAATATTTTTCTAACTTTGTGGCGTCCAGATCATCTGATTGTTGCTAGCAGAAAGATTGTTCGCGATGCTATTCAGGAAATGTTATTCAAACTTCATTGTGAGAAATTTTCAATATTGCAGGTACCGTTGTGTTACAGGCCAGCTGATACCAGGAAACAAAATATTAATGTTACTTTGCCATGCGGAGAAGAAAAAATGATGGTTTTGAATGATATTATTTTCGTTGATATTAATCTTGTCAATGATGCGATAAACGCGGAAAAATCTCCATGGAAACTCGGATACGCAACAACGATACACTCATCGCAGGGATTAACAGTAGATGGCCAAATTTGGATCGTCGATGATAGAATTTCTTGGTCAAATTTAGTTTATCTAGCCGTGTCTCGAGTAAGAAAATTATCTCAGTTAGGTAGAATTAAATTTCACATTAACGACGATAGCGGTAGTTGAGTATCTTTCGGTATTATTTGTAATTCTTCTTTGGTAAATCCTCGTTGTGGTGCTAACGAATCTAGAAAATAAATTGCTGGTCTTCCTGACGATCTTGTTACGGCTGATATTTTATGTGTTGTGACGCTCCAGTTTGGATCGGTTGCTCTTTTTCTTCCTCCTTCGGCTTCTCCTTCCTTATATAAATACCTTACAATAACGTTACCTAGCACAGATGGAATTGTTGAATCTCGCTTTAGTGGTATATTCGATTTTGTAATTGCAATTGCGGGCTTCATTGATATTGTTCGAGTCGTCTCATTATTCAGCGCGTTAATTACCTGAGGCAATCTTGATACCCAATCGTGAGATCGATTATCTTGAATAAATTCACGCGCGTACTGGTATCCGAATAATCGTTCTGCAAGCGTTTTGTTGAATCTTTCGACGATAGCTTGATTGTGATGAACACCTACAATACCGCGACGGATTTTAACATTATTCTTTTTCATCAATGAAGTAACCGCGCCAAGAAATTCTCGACCTGGATCAACCTGAAGAAGATTTGGCCATGTCAACGGGGATCGTGAATAAATTTTCTCAAATGCCTTTGCAATTTCCGTTGCTGTTTTATTCGATAGTGGTTCTGCTTCTTTGTATCTGCTAGCAATATCAACAACCGTTAGGACATATTTGTATGTAACTCCGTCAACGGTATCGTGAGGAAGAAACATTAAATCAGCCTGATGAACTTCATTAGGTACGTTCACAGAGAAACTCGCGTACGGTATTTTTTTAGGTGGAGGAAGATACAATTGCCAGACTGCCTGTTTCGATAACCATGACGCAGCAACGGACTGTTTTACTTTTGCTGCCTTGGCAAGTTTAGCAATTGCTGATTTTCCTCGCCAGAATCCTCGCGGAGAATAATATATTTGCTCCATTATAAATTACCAGCACCGAGAACTAATTTACCTTTCATCGCACCCTTTACCAGCCAAGTTGCCAATTTCTCTTTAAAATTTTTGTTAGGAATTGCGTCTATTGCGTGAATTAGTCTAATATCAGCGAGATGTCTTTGTTGTAAATCCCCGCTGCGATATGCAAGATCGTGGTAGTAGCATGCGTTATCAATGGCGTTTATCGGATCCTCGCCAGGATTTGGTTGATTATTATTATTGAGTCTTATATCGAGCCTCGTACCAGGTCCACAGTAATTGTATCCTGGCAGATGTTTCTCTCCGGGATATTTCGCCCAAGGAGCTCCAGGTAGATTTGTTAAGGAGGCGGCGATGTCTCCTCCGGTTCTACTTTTTTTTTTACAAATCTAAATTTGATTGTCTTGCAAACTTCACATTCACCTTTGATTGCATTTCTGTTGTTGCGTGTAACGACTTCGATTGGATTTATCGTAGCAGTTCGAGTGCGACACTTAACACAATATAGATCCATGTATTCTAGTAACATGAATGTAATTGATTTTTCGGCCACGAAGAAACGCGAGCAAATAAAACACACCGCGGCGTTACCAAATTCGATAAGAATGATAATCATTGGACCGTCAGGATCTGGAAAAACGCAGTTGTTGTTGAATTTGATTATGCGATGGTTGAAATAGGATAAATTGTATTTGGTTGCGCCATCTGTTGATGATCAGCGATGTTATCAAGTACTAAAAGAATTTAGCGACAATACCGATGAGGGCACAATCGAATTCATCACAGATATTAATGAAGCTCCATCAGTGGAAAATTTAGATGGCGATGTTAATAATCTTGTTGTTTTCGATGATGTGATGCTGGATAAGCAGACCAACCCAGCTAGGATATTCTCGCGTGGCCGACACAAGAACACCGATGTGATTTACGTGACGCAGCGATATACACAAATTCCAAAGGTAATTAGGGACAATTGTAATATTTTATCAGTATTCAATGGCGTTGATACTCACACGCTGAGAAACATTCATCAGACTTGGAGCAACGGCGATATGGATATAAATAAATTTAAAAATTTCTTCAGTCACGCTCAAGCAACACCGCACGGATTTATCACGATTAATCTTCATGATCCGCGTAGTAGGTATCGAATCGGTCTTGATCAAATTTACTCATGAAATTGCAGCTTTTTTCTTGCAAACTTCATCGACACCCGATCGTTTTCCCACCCCCCACCCCCCTAAAAAATCGTATTTTTTCCTTGTCCAGAATGACATAATTCGCACACAAAAATTGCACTCTGTATCGAATTTACGCAAATTGTTTTTCCTGGGAAGGTTTATTTTTGAAATCTGAGGCTTCTACGGAGAAAGTTCTCGTAGGAGGATTTTTTTTGTTGGAACGGTCTGGTCTGTAGAACTTCCCTGCTGCTGTCAGTGGACATATTTGTAAGTTTTTACAAATATTTATGAATCATACGGCTGTACAAATGCCAGAGTCATGTTTGTTTCAGTCGATTGCTGTTTCAATTGAGTACAATTGGGTCATTTTGATTACATGAGATTATTAGAATCTTATTTTCATTCCATGAGGTTATTTGAATCTCACTTTCATTACATGAGATTACAGGAGATTAGATGAGTCTCACTTCCATAAGGTGAGATTATGCGAATGTTACCGTCATACATTTGAATATATGAATCGTGTTTTGTTTTTGTATTTGTGAATGTTTGGATAAAGTAATTGAATGAGACATATGTTTAGAGCTTGAAAGAATCACTTTATTTGTAATATATATATATATTATTATTATTATTATTATTATTATTATTATTATTATTAATTCATATCATAAACTCCCATCTTTCATCAAATTGTGTTGTGTTGTCATTTGGTCCAAGCGTCCATTCAGGTTTATCCCGTTACACGTACGATTCTCGTTTTATTTAATATCATAGGCCTACTGATCTCTGATCTATAGCTGAGCCAATTTGCGGACGTTTAACGCATACAAGTCCGGTGTTCCACGAGGTGAAAGCGAAATTGTCAGCCAAGTATTCATGGACGATAGACAGGCGTCACGGGAATAATCGACACTAGTTCACGCAGGAACGGATTCTAGGAAAACCTAAACAATATGCAACCCTGGCAACCTTGCATCGTCGAGGCTGGAACTCAGTAACTGCCACGGATGGCATCACTTGGTAGATATGGTATCCATACCCGACTGAGTAAACCAAAAGTGTCCTTCGAATAATCGCCATGTAAAATATGTGCCACGTTCAAGTGTGAACGCGGGGCCCCGAGTGGCCGAGTGGTCTAAAGCGCTCACCGTTCCGGATCACTGCCATCTCACCTCTGTCTGCGTATGTTCGAGTCCAAGGCTCGGCTAGCGTGGGTACGTGGGAAAGCCTGCCAGTAACTTATCGTGGGTCGGTGGTTCTTTCCTGGGTTTTCCAGGGTTCTTCCTCCACCAGTTATACTGGCCGCCATATATGGCCTATCTTGTGCTGAAAAATGGCGTTAAACCCTAGAACAACAACAACAAGTGTGAACGCAGCAATATTCATTACACACGCATGAACATCAGGCACGCAATTAATTCATTTATAAGAAACATTGTATGAGGCCATTATTATATAATAACCACGTTCGCACATGAATGCGTTTCAAACTAGAAACATTCCACTGGATTAAAAAACACTCGAAAATTAGCTATCATTGCATGTATATTGTAAGACATGTAAGACATGTTTTCAACTTGTCTTACGCTATAACAGTGTCTAACAGGAATAGACTATATAGTATATCAGATATCATGGCGTCGTTGGGACATATTTCTGACTTTATATAAACTTTAGAATAAGTTACGAGACATTCAGTATATAAAACAATTAGATCATACAGAACTGAGATAAAAAAATGAATAGGGTTTATGTTTGCATCTTCTTGACAGGTTTCATCTGTATTTGACTACACAGAGAGAAGTTGGGTTATACGTGTTCTAGGCGTGGTCAATCGAGTTAAATAGGTTTCATGCTGCCGGATTTGTGTACAAGCAACAGTAAGAGAAAATAGTGTTTCTTTATCGCCAAGGTTAAATATAAACCACCCCTGTAGAAAAGAAAGTCTTATGATATTTACTATTCAAAAGTAGCATTAGAAGTAGATGGAAAATATAGTTCATTGACTTGGTGACATGTATTACTCTCAACCTCCTAACAGGGTTCTGCTCTTCAGTTATCCACTCCAAAGGGGCTGATGCCGACAAACCAGTTTTTTTTTTATCACAGTGCAATGTTTTTTAGACTTAAAAATGTCCATCATAAATCACCAAGTTTTCACACACGAATGGAATACAAAGTCTAATATTTTTCTTTTTCTGCCGGAGGTTGTAGGCCAAGTTCTTTCTTCCAAATGATTAGGGCCATGTTCCTTATTCAAAAGCCCATGACGGCCAAATCCTTACCTACACAGGAAGATCCTAGTATGGGTCAATCATTTTTCTCTTTTATTTCTTGGTTGCTTGGTGAAATTCTTCTGTTGTAGATTTGTTGGTCCACTAAATACAAGCCTATCTTCAGAACCAAACAATAAATATAACAGGACACCACAGTCCAGAATATGGGACAAGCACCGAAAGGCAGTTGCGCCACACATTCTTCACGAAAATGCCTTCGAAAACATCCTCGTTCCCACATCTCCTATTTACACTACTTGGTGGGCAACAAGGGGCTCACAAACATTCGTCCATTAGAGGGGCTTCCGGTATTTGTCAACGACATCTTTGGTTTTGGTTCCTTGTACTCGACAAACATGATACACATCAAAAAGCGCGTTTCTTGCAACTGCCTTTGAGGACTGTTTGAACAAATAGTTGGCAATATTTTTAATGTCTCCAATAACTTATCTACAAATGCTGTCTTTTCCACCAGCAGTATCACCAGCACATGTTACTCCAAAAACACCCTTGTTAAACTTATAGCAAATGTCCTGCAGACATGTTCATAAGGGGCAATAGAGTAGAGCAAAAGCAGACCAAACACTTATCCGAAATATCCTTAGTAACAAGCATGCAGTTTAAAAAGCTTCGTCTTTTCAAAAATGTTTCAGTATAGCTCTTTTAAATGTCATTTGAACATTTTTTATTTGCTTTCACTATCCTTCAGGAATTGCGTGTTTATCCAATAAAATATTTCCTCTGCTCTTCTGTGTCGGCCCGATCAAAGTGAGCACACTTTATACAATAATCTAAATCTAAATCACCATCAATAATACATTCAGGTTTTGTAAACTGCAGCCATCTTTGGTACAAGTCAAAGGATGGAACATATACTGTTTTCAGCACTGTACCCTACATTTTATTCTGTTTTAACGTCTGTAAAATCTAACAAGCTATTTTAATTTAATATTTTATTCCGATCGATGTAGTGTCTTGCTTCGTGTTCTTGATTTTATTTCACACGACGTTTAAAATAGCTCTTATTTTCACAAAACCTTTTTTTTCCTTCTTACAAGAATTATTACATCAAAGTCCCATTTTACTCAAGTTATTTATTCTCTCTATCTCTCTTAGGTTGAATATGCCTTTATCCATCTGTCGTCTTAGTTAACATATTATCCCTACAAACTTCACTATTGATTCTTAATAACGAGTGCAAGTCAGTTAAGAAGCTGAAACCGCATTTTTTAATTTGGTAAAGAAAAAGTTGCATACATGTGTAACAAACACCTTTAGTTACAGTAAAATTGTTTAGTTATAAGATTCTTTGAAACAAAGATTGTGGATGCTGTTACGTGCTCTATAATACTAATTGATCGTACGCACGAAAAAGGATAGACACTGAACGAATGACTTATTTGATGTTTTATCGGAGTTTCAGTTAGAGTTGCTATCTCACCTTTGTACCTATTTAATCAATTTGCTGATAATCAGTGGAAACTTGTCAACATATTTTGTTTTCCTTGTTATATAGCCTTTAAGTTCATAAGGAGACAAATACACATTATGTTTGGCATCGTCTTTTTGTTTATGGTCTTAAAAAAGTAACAGAAAAAGAAATCTAGCAAGTCTAGTAAAATTCGACAAATAATTTATTTCCTTAGAATACAAACTGAAATTTTAAAAGGAACTTAGGATTATTCTAAATTAAATCCCAAATAGTCTTAAGAGTTATATCCCAAGTCCAAAAGTGGTGAGTGTTCCGAATGAATTCGAGTATTTAATGTGCTGATGTGCCTTTAGTCTTGCTTCATCACAATGATATAATCCAGAATGTCTTTCAATAATTCACAATAATCTCAAAAAATGTTTTAGTCCTAAATGTCAATATAAACTTCGTAGTTCCAATAAATTATTTTTTTTCAATAAATGATTTTTCTCAAATTACATCTGAACATAACAGTAAATAAATTCAGAGACTCAGTTTAAAGAAATAATGTTTATCAGAACATTATATGACAAATCTAAGAGAAAATAAAATGATCAGGATGTGTGTGAAATGTTCTCTTCCAGAACCATCAAAGGTTATATTTTAAAAAAAATTTGGACACAAACATCAGTAAACAAGTTATTTTAACTTATAAACATGTCCAATGTCAGGCAGACAACATAATTTCAAGGGGAAAACCAAGGTTCTGAACTCACATCTAGGTAAACGTATCTAAAAAATGACATTAGTTAGGTAGGCCTAAATTCTTATCCTCAATTAAGGAGAAAGGCCAAGCACACAATATAAATTAAATGTACATTACGCTTTATTGTTGGTGACCCAGCACTGTAAGATAAAGTTAAAACTTGTTCGTGATGATTGAGGCATGGGACTTATTGTAATGGGTCTGAGTTTCAATGTCAACAGTTGTATGCGTAAAGGAAAGGAGAAAATAGCTGCAGCTGCCCAGATACGAATTTGGGGCATGTTGAACTAAGAGCAGGCATACACAACATGACGTTTAAAAGCCTAGACACTATTTCATGGTCATAAAGTGGCATAGAAGTCTACTGAATAAATTAGCCCCAAACTCTTGCACTGTGTTTCAGATGCCACCCGCAACATTTCACTTCTCAAACCGATTGCAGCATGTTGTTGCAGCGTCAAATATTAGGGAAGGCTAAACGGCCAATAAATTAAAAGCTTATATGCAAAGTCCTTTTGAGACTCGAACCACTGATCTAAGATTTCAGATCCAGTCATATGAACAAGCCTTTTAACGAACTTTCATGTACCTTGTATTATGTTTCTATTTGCGGTGGCCATGGTTTCTTTTCATTCATTGTTACTTTTGAAATTTAAAATATGCTTCCGGATAAGGAAGGTGTAGTAACAACCTTTGAGCTAAAACCAGCTATTTCTCAGTAAGCTATCTGTGTCCAATGATACAGGACTATTTACAAACAGAAGAGAAAGAGCCCGTCACGATCCACTACCTCTGAACCATATATGACTACAACGACGTTCACTATCACCTCTGATACGCCATCATTATCAGCAGAAATCACTACCAGGGCAACAGGTGTAGGATTTAGATGTGGGAAAGGTTTAAGACAGTTTCAATTAAGGTTGAAAAGTCCATGATTTATTTAATTAACCAAACTGTTCTTTTGAGGGGCAGTACAATCCATATCAACTCAATGATTGTCTAATCAAGCAAGTCAGATCCATTCCATTATTAAAAATGTGCGTATATGAGTGTGCGAATAGCGTTACGTAATTTACAATATTTGTATATTATTCTCCAGTGAATAGCTCAATGCTCCCTTATACATGACCTTTATCCTGATTCATGGATTATTTTGACCTTCTACCGCGAGCATCGTCCACACAAAATAGTAAAAATGTCCCGATTTCCATTACTACTTAAACGTTCTTGAATAATATTAAAGATAAGCCCAAATTTAAACACATTTGTGTACTAACAAGCTGGTTATTACTGACTGACTGCACAGACAGGAAGTACATCGGTACAGGAACTGTCATCGATACGATACAGTCATAGCTCACAAGTTCTCAGGATATGACGTGAACGAATCTATAGAAGAACAAATCAAATGCATCCATGTGAGTTTTATGCATCATTTGATGTGTAAATATGCTAGATTCCCCACCGGTCATCCTGAAATTTTGACAGAACTTATAGCTACCACATTTCCCACTACCATGGGTCGATCAAATGTAAAGTTATCAGAAAATGTATGTTTCCTTTGTACCGTGCGAATGCTGAAACACGTAATCAAAGCCAATCTAAAGTTAAATAAAATAAATCCGCCATCATCATCAAAAATGAAACATGACAGGCACGTGAGTGTCAAATTGTTTCGCTGTCTCGATAGTGGATACAGTATGCAAAAACTATGCGAAACTTGACACATTCTATCACAGGTGTCATGGAATTGTATAAATCCTTTTATTTATTAAATACATGTGCTCGGGTTCCTTTTTTGTGTACAAAGATACCGTCTTGTCAGTGAGCAGTCTACTCTAAAGAATTGCACATTTTTAGCTGTAGAGGCATGTGAGTTATTTATTAATTTCTTGTGTATAAGTTATAAATATTGTACTACCACGTTTATTTTTGTATATTTTCTATGCAGCTTCGGCTTACGTAGTATCATGCAAATATTTTCTATTCTTGTTTGTGACTTAGCAAGAGATTTATATTAGCACTATATAAAGTTGCATTTTTAAGAAACGTTGAGTACTGTAGGATTCTTGTCGTGCACGTTTGGGTTCACTTCTGAACTTTTGCATTGTTTTGTAATTATTGTGCCGATAATGTAATTTGTGTAGCTTACCGTATATAACGTCCTTACATTTTATCATATATGCCCGTGTCATTCATAGTACACGGTGTTAGATGTATTTTCAGCTTAACAGAGCGATCGGAGTGGTCGTACTGACCAGACTGACTAGAGTGATCGGAGTCGCAGCTGTAAAGCTGACCAGAGTAATCAGAGTTATCTGAGTCGTCGTGGTACAAGCTGTCGAGCTAACCATAGGAATTGTCAGTAGCAGCGTTGAATCTGAGCCATAGCTGTCGTAGAGCTGAGTAAAGTGTTGGTTGTCGAGTAAAAGGTGATCGAGCGTTGCTGACCGAGATTGGTGGGCGCTGATTGCTTGATTGACCAACCTGGAATACTGTCTGCTTGACTGGTAGCCAAGTGTGCTGGTGACGGAGTGTGTAACTCCACATGTGATATTTTAGCCGTGGGCTAATCTTTGGGGTTTGCAATACCCAGTGTGTTTTGGGGACTGTAAAGATATTTTGTACATCTGTCCCTTTGCTGATTTTGTTTCATTTTTCACTATTTGAGTGAATACATTTTTACTATATGACTATAATACCAGTTTTACTATTTGTGCAAAACACATCATTCTTTCGTTGTGAAATCACTGTGAACCATTCACTCCATGTGCTTGTACTGTGTAAAGTCATTTATTTGTATTTTTATTGTTTATTTCGTGCGGATTATGATAATTGATCCAATATTTGTTATATTATAAGCACGCATTAATCAAACTTATTTTCTCATTCAAGTCATTTATCGTAAAACATTGTAATCGTGTCACCATCAAAAGTGTTCAGTTGCAAATTGAACCAAGAAACAAGCGGATATTTTTCTTGATGTTTGAATACAAAAGACAAAGAGGAAGTTTAGACTCGTTACTAACATGCAGAAAGCACCACTTCACAACACATCAAAAAGTACGATGGAAGATGTTCGTCTAAACCATACATGCTGAATTGTTTGTAGGGAAAAGTGTTTCATATTCCGGTATGCCTATAATGAAAAACTTGGTAAATGCAAATCGATACGTTCATCGACGATAAAGGAAAACGCATTGAACAGGTGGAAAACATACGTAAATATTTGATATTAGTGAAGAAATTGCAGAGTTTGCGTCCCCTGACGAGTCTGACAATGTCATCATTGCGGCTTATGAGTTTGCGTCCCCTGACGAGTCTGACAATGTCATCATTGCGGCTTATGAGTTTGTGTCCCTTGACGAGTCTGACAATGTCATCATTGCGGCTTATGAGTTTGCGTCCCCTGACGAGGCTGACAATGTCATCATTGCGGCTTATGAGTTTCCGTCCCCTGACGAGTCTGACAATGTCATCATTGCGGCTTATGAGACCGTGTGTGCTAGTTTACATTTTGTGCTGGAAATTGTACAAAATCGAGTCCTTAACTTTCAAATCGATTGAATTTACATCAATCACACACATTTTGAAGACGATCGGTTATGTTCGTAGACCGATGAACATTCCTATGATGCTATTTTGAGTTTCGCTATTTTGAGACCGAATGATTTCGACCACCAGTACCTATAAAAAGAAAATGGCCACTTCATAAGGAATGTAGATTAAAAATGCTGACATTGAACTGTCAGTCCAGTCAAGTAGTGTACTCTGACATCTTAAAAGAAGTCTTAAAGTCTGGTCAAGATTAAGACTGTATTAAGACAACGTTGGAGCTTCACAAAATTGTATGTCTGTAAGATCACCAAATTGTCTGTCGACCCTTTTAAAGTATATCAGGCCATTTAGCATAAATGGGGGCAACGTCCTGATTACTACATGGAACGGTAGGGTTACCGTTCTTCAGTATAGAAAGGAGATCCTTTTAAGACAGAAACTTCATTTTGAGTACAAACGTTAACCAAAAATGATTAATTCGACGCAGCAACAGTCTAACCCGCATACTGACTCAACGATCAATTTTGAATACAATCGTTCACCAAGAATTAAGGGTGATATTGTAACATGCGACGTGAGCTATTATGCAACACGTACTTGACGCTATACTGTCTAAAGCACCGTTCGTATGCCTACCTATATATTCTTTAGAAGAAAACATTTATAGTTCGCTTTTGGATCTTCATGAGCGAATTAAAGAGAGTAAGTACAGATTCAAGTGAATTCAAAACACTGACATCTTTTTTGAGATGTAAGTTTCGACCCTTTATATCTGAGTTCTATAAAAATGTTGATAAGTTTGAAAATGATAAAATTCTCAAACATTGATCAACTACTACAGAGATTTTGTACGGATGTTCACTTGTAATTACAATGTTACAGTGATATTTAAAATTCTGTGAGACGAAATCCACGAAAATGTAAAAGACTTACAAGGTTACAAAATATTTTTTGGGAAAAAGTATCATTTCAAGACGAGATTGCTTCATAACGTGTGAAATATGAGACCATGACTGCATCTCTTCAATACGCTGTAACAGCGGATTCCATGTGGCAAGAGTGTGAATATTTTACCAAGAATAACATTCCTGTAAATTTAAAAGACTTGATTCCGCAAGGGGAAATTGTTACTTTTAATTTTGGACGATATGTGGTATGTGTGGAGTTCATTTACCAAAGATTCATTGTTTAATCTCTTTAACAGTACAGGCAAAGACATCGCAGTCAAAACTTTACGCACGAAAACTGATGGTGTCGAAAGTGTTGAGAAAAGAGAGCATGCGCCAGTGTGAAGAAAATATTCGTCGTACTTTCTTCTTTATGAAGAACTTTGTAGAGCATGTTGGATACACCAATATATTTACGACTGTATGGATGTACGTGAATAAACTTTTCACGGATTCAATGCTTATAGTCAAGATATGGCTGACTATGTCAAGGACATTGTGTGTGACTGATGAAGCAAAGAAAAACGCGAACTTACTGTATTTGAATTGTTAATATCTTACCGTTGTTATGCCGTGACATATTAAATATATAACATATTTCGAGCCGTAGGTGGAATTTCATAATTCTAAACATAAACTAAAAGTTATGACGTCATCTTCCGTTCTCAAAAGTTTGATCATAAGAGGTGGGAGCAACTGCTCCATGTCTCTAGTGTTAATTACTGGATAAAATGGTTCACGGAACACCGAATTTATTAAACGTACGATCGAACACTAATCAAAATTCTTCAGTGATCCTCCAAAACGTATCGTGTGGTGTAAAAAAGAGTGGCAATCTGCTTACATGTTAGTGGCAGCAAGTCAAGGAGACTCCATTTCGTTTGGAGAATGAAGATGATGGGGTCGTATCTGATTTTAGCCAACCAGACCTTCTCACTTTCAATGAAATGTAGAAGGCAAATAAGAATTTAAAGTTTTGTTTACAGACAAGGGATACCAATATAATCCAATTATTACTTGTATTACTCAACCTTTAGTACAGCAAACTCATCGTTCCATCAGTGCCAATGCATATTATGTGGCTTTGTTCTAAATGTCATTTTGACTAATCTCATGTTCAAACATAACCAAAGACTTGGGAAAAACTTGGCGAAATTATATTGATAGCGATGTCACTCAATCGCCTCAAGTGTATTTACTCATCGATTTAAAGACTTCCATTCCCAATTATTTTAGATTTTGTACGAATTTTATTCACGATTAGTGCCAATAAAGAGATCCAGTCATTACATGTTACATTTCTCGTTTCCCTCTAAAGTACTAACATCTTCTTTCTGTCAGTATTCACTTCGACTTCGTTTCAATCTTATCCTCCTGCCAAATTAATTCATGCATCGCATGCCATCAGTCATGAAAAAATGCAAAAGCACTTTGGTATTTGTTATAAGCTATTCTCTAAAAGTGTCACGATTGTTTACTTTGACAAGCACGTCAATTATAAAATAGCATCATTCACGTTCCACATTAATTAAAACCCTTTTCTAAAGTGTTTTAAGACAAAGAAACATTAATACCAAAATAGTGACTTAGTCTTAAAGTCAATGATCACTTTGTAATTCTCATGAATAATTAAATAATTAAGTTCCTCTCAAATTATTACTCTACACAATCTAAAGACCTATTCCACTAGACCGATATTATATTTAGTTTTGTAATATTCTGTTTACAAAATGTACCTTACAATACACAATCGTGGACAAACATTAAATATAGAAAACATCTCCCCTCATAGAGAAACACCTGGAACTGCCTCGGCTATCAGATTACCTTTTCTCTTAATGTGCCTAATGCCAATCTTGTATTCTTGATTTTTGGTTTCATATTGTTAATGAAACTAAGGTGGCTATCGTCAGTGAACACAATAATCTGAGACGATTCTAAACTAATATACACTTCACAAGTGTTTCAAAGTCAATATCAAAGTCAAACATTTTTTCCAGATTGTTGAATAAATTCTCTTGGGATTGTTTATTTTATTTTATGAAAATAGCACACTGCTCCACTATATTTTGTCTTCTCGAATCAATACTCTACCTACCCTCAACATCACTTGCATCAACATACATTTTAAATGACTAATTTAAATCTGGAGCTGGTAAACCTCTAAGTATGGCCCTTGAATTATTTAACACCTTCTGACATTTGTCAGATCAATCAAACATGGTAAACCTCTAAGTATGGCCCTTAAATTATTAAAAGCCTTCTGACATTTGTCAGATCAATCAAACATCCTTCGAACTGGTCCAGGATACAGCGTTAATGGAAACATTTGAGCAAGCGTTCTAACAAAATGCAGCCATACCCAAAAAATCGCATACGTTGCTTTTAATTAATAGGCACTGGGATTTCATCGATAAACTTGTCCATAACATCTATAGGTTTAACTTGACCGTGTCCCAAAATATGTCCGAAAATATATTCCAAGCACTGAAACCGAACTATGTCTTAAATTGTCAAATTTTCATCACCCTGTAGATGATTGCGTCATCGATGTACGTATCACAATTATCAAGATCAGATGTGTGTCAGATTCATCAAAGGCTTGGAAGTTGAAGATGGGCATTTCTTACAAAACGGAAGAACTCTTTATTGTTCACTTTCCTATGGTTAGTACACATGAAGAAAGTATTATCTGGTTTCAGTACAAGAATAACTGGTAAATCCCAATTACTTTTATTTGGTTCGAAGAAATCATTCTTCAGCAAGATTGAATTTCTTTGCTCACACATTCCTGCTTGAGAGAATTAATTTTGTAAGGATGCTGTTTCATAGATGGCAAACTTTATTTACAAGTGATCATATACACATATTATCTGTTAAGTTCACTCTTTTCATGTGACTGCAGAATTCCTGATCCAGTTTATTCAATATTTCTGAATTCTGAAGACTGATTACACCAACGTCATTACAGTCAGACCATATGTCATCATTTACATCTACAGTATGTGGGACAGGTACATTTAATGCTTTCAAATGTTTAATAGGGATTCTCGAATATTATATCCTTTTAACATATTTGTTTATGTTTCTGCCTTCTAGGAGTGTTAATAATTTACTTTAAGTCACAACATCTATTTTCAGTTTGTACAACAGTACTTATCCTGTAGAGGATTTTGAGCTAACAGCAAGGGAACCTGAACTCTGAAAGCTCATTTCTCTTGCATTTTTCTTGAATAAGTAGAGTGAAGAGTAGTTATTGTTTCTTCACAAGCCTTTGAAGTCTAAGACATAATAAGGAATATTATTTTCTGAATCTTTGTTTGAAAGAAGTTTATCTTTTAAAAACTTCCATGGTCCACGAATATAGTGTCCGAATACTAGTCAAAAAGATTATAACATATAGATAATTGAACTGACTTCCTAACAGCAAACAGCAGCAAACACCTTCATCCAAATAATCTACTGTATCAAGCAAAATGTCTATATCATATTGTTCAACGTTTAATGCAATATTTCCAACGCTCGTTGATTTTCAGAGTGAAAGTCAGAAAACCTAAACTGTTGGATACCTAATTCATGAATAGCCTGTTGAGAAATTATTCACATAAAATTTGATCCAGCATTAGATTGGATATATTTATTTAAAAAAAGGTGTTTAAAAATCTTTGTCATTGTTCTATGATGTATTGTTTTATTATTCAACAATATAACGACCTTTGGATGAAAACATAATGTTCAAAAAAGATTGGCTGTCTCACGTGGTCATTGGTAAGCATCTGAAACACTCTAGCATTATTCTGCTAAATTTTTCATCAAATGCAGGAATAGGTTGGAGATCAGCATTAAGTATCTTCTGATTTGGTTTCCCTATCATTTGGTAAGTATGAAAAGATCTACAGTATTTGGAAAAATAACTTTAAATTTTCGGCTAATAAAATGATTCAAGATCTTATAATACATCTTACTGACTCCTAAATGACCAGAAAGGGCGGTTTCATGGCCTTGATTGATAATTTTCTCTCAAAGTCATTAAATGTTTTATAATGATATAATTGGGAAAATCAACAATAAGTGATTTGGAACCTTTCGACACCCTTAATATAATCAGACTGGGGATTATTTGACCTAACACATGTTTTGCGTTCAATACCTGATCGTGACCTTGACCTCTTAACATAAGAGCGTCTGAAATACCCCTCTCTTTCTTCTGATGCTTATTTTTAAATTGTAGCAATCAGAAATAATGTGCCCCTTCTTTTTACAATAAGTATACATAGCGAGAGATAAAGATTTCGGATTATTCTTATCCTATTTTTGAGTCCTAAACGTTGTGCCAGATTGAGATTTGGAAGTTCACGTGTGAGACTGAGATGAATTTTTAGGAACCTCTGTTGAGAGGAAGATTTAATTACAAATGAAACTTTGTGTCTTAGAATAATCATCAGCTGTACGAGCAACATTTCCTGCATTTCCTTTCCGTCTGTTTCTCTTTTCATCTGTATTTACATCTTTTCTTTTGCATTTACATTTGCCTCTCTTCTTTCTCTCCTTCCTTTTCCTCTTTTTGCAATTGTATTTCTTTTTCTTTAATTCCTCTATCATTCCAACCCGTCTCTCTGAATTTGCATATTTTGTTGTTTTCCTTTAAATTCTTCTGAATTCGCATTTCAATAATTTCTTTATGAAGTTGAAGCTTTCTTAATTCTATTTCCATCTGTTGTTTGAGCTTCAGTTTTTTAAATTTTCTATCTGAACCAGATAGATACTTCCTAATCATACCCAAAGCACTTTTCTCCAAAAGTACTTTTCCACCAAATAATGAACCAAAGTATTTTCTATTTAAGTCTTCGCTTCAGGAAGATCATAATTTCTGGCAAGCTCAAGAAGCTGTTCACTGTGCAAGGAATCTAGCCCTTCGTAGGGTGGATATAGAACAAGGCTATCAACATTTAGAAGACATTGTAAAATCTTTCTTTTTTCATAAGGGGGTTTTCAAATAAATGAAATCAAAATAGCAATGACGAGGAAAATTCCGTAACAAAGTAAATTTAAATTTCAAAGGCAAATTTAACATTACTTAAATATTTTTTGCAGAAAGTCGTTTCTTTGACTTGCCTTTAATTTTCTGTTAAGACTTTATGGTCTTAAACAAAGTAACAGAAAAAGGAAAACTAACAAGTTTGTAAACTTCAACAAACGATTTATCAATCTTAAATATAAAAATGAAAATTGAAAGGTACTTACAGTCTTGTGAATTAAATCCCAATAAAATTTGTTTGACAAATCCAAATGTAAAACTGATTCTAATGAATTTTATGGTATTACGAATTAATTATAGGCTTGAATTTATTGATATTTCAATAGTCTTGAATATGCTTATGTGCCAACACCCTTGCTTTTTGCAGTGATATAATCTAGATTGTATCCTTTAATTAATTCACAATGATTCCAATATGTGATTTTGTCTCAAAGTCAAAAAGCACTTTGCAATTCCAATGAATAATTTAACTAAATAAATTCCTTTCAAGTTATAACTGAATACAAGCTAAAGACTGACCCCACTAGACAGATGTTAATATTGAAACAATTAATATTTTGAGCACAGCCATTATTAAAAATATCATAAGACACATGAGAGAAAGAGGGTGTGGTCCACTTTCCCATTAAAATGTAAAAATGTTAATTTAATTCTAGAACATTCAAAATTTATAATTAATACCAAAACCTTGAACCAAACGCCAGTAAACAACATATTTTGTAACCTAATAACAAAACCAAAGGCAGGTACATCTAAAACCTTTTAATGTCAAAAGGCCGTGTCAACATGTTTACTGTATCTTAAAGTACAAGTTATTGTATAATCTACAACTATGAACAAACTTTAAACACACATTATAGATAAACATGACAGAAGGAGATGAAACTATCACAGTTACGAAGCAATTGGTACATCCTTAACATCTTCCGACTAGTAAATAGTACTTTAAAATAAAGTCTTGGACACTGAAACCCAATTATGTTGGCTACTACAGGCATGTCCATATACACTTGTACACTAAATTCTAGGAAAATTTATATCCTATTGTATGCTTGATTCAAATTAAAATTTACGATTGTAGCTTATACTAAACTGCTATTAGGGAAACCCGTATTAGTGTACTGGGTAAGATTTGATTTAGTACTAATATGGCGTTTTGGCAACGTTCTGGTGAGTAATGGTTTCCCCCAATTCGAGTCCCTTGCCTCGGGCTCGGCCACCGAAAGACTAGTGTATAGTTCAACTCCCACTCGTCTAGTAAGCAGGTACCCCAATGCGCTGGTTTGCACGGAACCGGGGTGGCGTCATGCGTGGATTATTTATCCCCACCAGGCGTCTTAAAGTGACTTTATCATGACAAGTATGTGTGTGGTGCTACTCCTACACATCTTAACGTCCCCTGTGGTTTTAATTTTCCCGGAATCCGAGCAGTTAAAAAGAATACATTTTATGCATAAATGCGTGTGGGGGTGTAGCTCTGATTTCCTCCACACGTCCAATTAAGAAGTCCACATAGTGGATATTAACTAGTCACACATGCCTGTTTGGCGCTAGCGACTATAATCAAAGCAATGAAAGAAAAGTTGTACCATAGTTTTCGACTAAGACAGCAGTGAAGAGGATATATTGGCAAGATAGTCAGAGATGGAAATGATGCTTCACTCTGAGGCCCTAAACGCAATCAAAGTGTTACGCGTTAGTATTGCTTAATTGTGGAATTTAAGGGTTAAAACTAGAAGAACCAAGCTGTTATTAATATGTGACGAGAACTCTAAAGAGGCTAACTGGAGAAGCTTCCCCCAAATACGACCGAGACAGAGATAACGATTGCAGGGACATCAGAGGGAGCGGGCTTACACACAAATGATAGTAGTAAGAACCCCGATTTGGATAATTGGGCGGAAAATAACTGACAGTAATTATACAGCATTTGAAAAAGACTCCGCTAACGCTTGTGACTCCAGCTGGCCTTCTCCTTTTCAGTGTCTCTAGCATTCCAGTAACATTTCATGCAGTGCATGTAATAACACGTCGAGTGTTGGCTTCTTTTTCCACTCAGCGTGCGTTTTAAGGCGTCGAATTTGGTCTTCCTATCGTAAGTGTGGAATAATCAACGAAGAATAGTGTACTGTGCACACGACTTTTAAAGCCCGGAAATGCCTGCTTGCACGCAAAGTAGGGGTAAAATCTCACAATTCAAGTAGTGGCTTAATTCACACTCGACGCGTCGACATAATAGCCGTATGGCAGAATAAGGGGGTTAATCCAAGACAAGATAAGATAAGACAGTTGTGCCACATTCAATCTTCAGCGAGCAGAGCAGAAAGCAAGACACAACAATAATAGACCCAGAAATAGAAATGATGATACATACATAGGCAGTGCAACTCAACAGCGTGTTAGACAAGGGAGAGAGGAGAGAGGGTAATAATAAGAAAGTAAAAAGAGGCACAAGACATAATCTGAGGACAAGAGGCCGTAAGGAGACAGCTCCAATAAATACGAACAGCAACAACACCACAACATAAGAGTAAAATCAGGGGAAATCAGTACAGCCGGTGATGAAAAAACAAAAACAACCGCCAATGCTTACGCTTAAGCAATTAGCGCAGGATTAGCTCAGAGCGGATTGCATACAACTTCTTACAGTCGGCGTAGAATGGCTGTGGAATGTGCACTGAATTAATAGATATCGAAGAGAGACCTGTAACAAATAGAAGACTTCCGGACGGTCGCTTCAACCTCGAAGAGATGGAAATGTGAGGAGCGGCTCCACTGAAGATTGAAATACAGGGTGCCCAATAGCCTGATCCTAAATGAACACAGAGATTCTCACGACCGAATTAACCAATATTACCTAATTAAGACCACACACAATTACTGGTTCACAGAGACCTGGTCTTAGTTAATTGTTATTTCGGAAAATAAAATGCTTAAAACTCTGTGCACTAAAATCATATATAGAAGACTACTATACAGTTTAACTGGTTGGTGCGATTCTCATTTCAAGATGTGGTTTCACATAAATGGTTGTAGTGATCAGCCCGAATTTAATAAATGGGCAGACATTCATAGATACTACATCCTAGCTTTTCAGAAGATTTTAGTTGAATCTTAGGGACTCCAGCAGGACTTCTCGTCCCCGTATCTAGACATGCCAATTAAGACAAGTTGTGCTAACAGTAATGCATCGAATTGGTGCCTCCAATTAGCTGAGCAATTGAATGGTGTGCGATGCGCACAATTAATCCCCGATGTGAGTGCTTTGCAGGGAGTAGGGGTGTAGACTCTTCGAGTATATTCTTGTTACCTATTTAGCGAATAATTAAGAATTACACCTTGTGTACACTAACAGGTCGCACGAGACCGAATGATCAGACACGGTCTTAATTCATCAATTCAATAAGAAAGTAAGTTGTGTCACCACTGAAACATTGACTCATGTTTTCAATGATTGCCTCAACTATTTCCAAGAAAGGAAACAATTCCATGAAAAACAGAAGAAAAAATTCAAAATCCAGTCAGCTACCAGGATTTACTTACAACATGAAACTCTAACATTGCTTCTATATATACAAATAATATTTTGGTTCATCTCTGGAATCGGAAAATAGGGGCCGAGACGCGACGAGCGAACCAATCTTCGCAGGAGAAACTCCACTCAAATGGAAAAGACTGAGATACAAATAATCCAAATTTACAAATACAGCAAAAATAGCCGCACCTATTATAAATGAGCACGCATAGAACCTATGAATCCCCCGCCCTCAAGGTGGGAACAACTAAACAGGACGTCATCATCCTCTCTCCGCAGATTTAAAACAAAATTAGCACAAAACGCACAAGCACAAAAGTAATAGTTACACCTATAATATGCCATAACAGTATAAACAACCACAAACTAAATTTAGGAGTAAAATAATAAATGCAATAATCATAACCTAAAACGTTACAACTCTAAGACGGTGTAACAAAAACTCGCTTTCGAAATTCTACATAGTTATATTTAGACAATGTGCAAGTCAACGATTTGCTCTAAACGTTTACATTTAGCAAATAAAACAAGATTTTCTGCCCTGGACCACTTGAAGATCCTAGAGTCTATAAGGCTCCCTCTACTGCCGACTACCGCATTTTCCTCTTCCTTGCATAAGTAGTTAATAAAACTATTGCGCACACAGTAAGGTTTAGAACTGGAACTTCGTGGTCATTTGACGAGTAATTAAGTAGTGCACATTAACCGAACATATCCGAATGAAAGATCAGTCAGTCAGTTCTGCCATCCATCGTTAACATGTCAGCCCTGGAGCACATATATACAGCAAGATATCGCCACATCGAGAGTGAAAATGAAGAAGGAAACAAACATTTTCCTCAAGATAGCCAAAGACTTGTTGGGAGAAGCCCCAGGTTAGGAAAGACAAGGATAGGAAAAGAAACAACGTGGTAAAGAGAAATGGAAGACAGGGCTGGTGATATTAGTCTCAAGGTTAAAAATAGGTCTCTCTGCTTAGTGGTGAGACCTATATTGAGGCTTAGTCCTCCTGTATATCGTCAATAATATCAAGGACAACAACAACAAAAGGATCATTCCGGCCGCCCATATCTTTTGGAAAAGAGAAAATAATACGACATTACCAAGATGTTATGGGCTTGTATATGCCTTTACCAACTAAACCTTAAAACTCCAATTACCCAAGAATATCTGCGTGTGTGTCTGTGTATGTGTGTAATAAATATTTCACTGTCAATGATCAGGTTTGTGTGAAGAACAAAGAATAAAAATGCGTCTTGTTTAGTATACTACGCCTATGTATGTCATATTCACATCCACGTCTCTACTATTGAGAGGGGGCCCCGAACGGCCGAGTGGTCTAAAGCGCTGTCTGTTACGGATCACTGCCATCTCACCTCTGTCTGCGTGGGTTCGAGTCTCGGATTCGGCTAATGTGGGTATGTGAGAAAGCTTGCCAGTAGCTTCTCGTGGATCGGTGGTTCTTTCCCGGGTTTTCCCTCCACCATTAATACTGGCCGCCATGTATAGCCTATCGTGTGCTGAAAAATGGCGTTAAACCCTACAACAACAACAACTATTGAGAGGTATTTTCCTTTACGTCCGCGATTAAAGAATATAAAACGGTGTGTTCAGCATTGTTGTAAGTAGTAAGAGTTTAGCAGTAACATTAAACAACATCACAGCAACACCTTCTAAATTATTCGACCAGAGGGCAACTACATAATTATCTGGTGTAACTCTGCACGGCAGCTCTCTAAATACCTGGAAAGAACAAACATAGCGGGCATCCCTGTCTACATCAACAGACAATAAACAACGAACACTATCAGCACTAACAAAACAAAAACGCCCAGAGGCGAAAGACAGGGGCCCAAATAAACCAACCAAGACCAATTAAAGTGAATGGAAAGAATCTCCAAGCTGTGGATTCAAAGCAATTTTAAAGCTTACAGGCCACCAACTATGGAAGACAACATCGGAAATAGAATATGATCTAACATATAACATATTCGATATAGACAAATTACGAAACTAAGAAATCATGAAGGAGTGGAAATCTCTACAGTGCTGCTTGAATCAGGCTCGGTCCATTTGGCAAGCCCATAAAGCTACAAAAATATATCAACAAGCCTCGTTACCGCAATAATTGCCAACGATGGGGGCACTTCACCTCCCGATGACGATATCACACAACATGCAACAAATGCAGAGGAAAGCACAAAGGAAAATGTGCAGCAAATTCGTATAAATGTACCAACTGCAGAGGAAAACACACACCATACTCTAGGGAGTGCCCCTACACAACACATTAGATACAAATCATACAAATCATGGTAGACATAGCAAATCTCCTATAACCGAGCAAAAAACGGAGCACGAACAACAACCCAACACAAACAGCGACACAAAGAAACGAAGGGAACCCTACACCAACAACAGCAACTACCTCTCATGGATCACGCGCTACGCACAGTCGACTTCAATCATCCACAACCAAGCGGAATGACACACATAAATTAGACAAAACAGATACTACACCAAAACAAAACGTACAAGAACCAGCACGTAGTCAACAGAAACAAGGAAAAACCACCCCTGGTGCTGGAGAAGAGGAAAAAGAGGTAAATACCACAAGAGAGGACTATATCGATCCCGCCTTAATAACCCAGTATTTCACTGACCTACGGGAGGGTATACAACAGAACACGGATCACAATATAATTATAAAGCAAGACTTCATCCTCTTACTCCTGCAACTTCTAGAAACAAATCTTGCCCAAGGACAAATAAAAAATTCAAATTTCCCTGTATCTTATTAAAAATCATACTAAACAAATAAATAACAACATTTAACAATGGATACATATAACGACAAAGAGTTTGCAGATAAACTCATCATCTAGCGATGAAGAACTAATATCAGCCATTAACATAGCCACCAGCAAACAGAAAATGCTATGCTTACAAGAAAAACTCTTAAATGAAAAAATAAATGGTTTTGACAGAAAGTTTCTTAAGCATATGAGTAATGGAAAAAAAGGAGGAGGACTTGCCATATATGTTCACAATGATATTACAGATGCAGTAGAGATAGACACTAACATTAATTTAAATGGAAACCTAATTAAATATCAAACAATCAATATTAAAGTAGGACAAAAATGCATATTTATAATATATATGACCCTGGAGGAAATAATACAAACCCCACACAGACTTACTTGGAGCTATTCAAAGGTAAGGGTATAAATAACATAATTTGTGGGGACTTTAATGCACACCACACTGAATAGGATGGTAACCATATAGACACTAGAGGGAAAAGCATCGAAAAATACGCCAGAGAGAATGAACTTGTAATATTAAATACTGGCACATCCACAAGAATAGACCCCATCCACGGGAAACTGACACCAATTGATTTAACACTCGCAACACCAAACCTTGCACTTATCACAGACAGAGAAGTGCTACAACAAAGCTAGCTTGGCAGTGACCACTTCCCGCTATGTTTAACAATATAAATACAAAGTCCAAAAATGCAAGAAGTAACCATACAAAAATGGAAAACAAAGCAAGCCAATTTGGACCTCTTCCAACAAGCCTTGAGCAAGATACAACTAGAAGAACTTCAAAGTAAAGATGCAAATCAACACTATCACAATATAACCCAGACTATAAATGAAGCGGCACAAAACAGTATACCTAAAACAAGCGGGAAATCCAAAAACAATAGTATACCATGGTGGACAGACAATTGCCACATATCCATCACGGAAAAAAGAAAGCCCTCAACCGTTTTAAACACACAAAACTAGCTTCGGACTTTATAATATATAAACAAAAAGAAAACAACACAAGAACAATAATAAAGGAAGCAGAAACTAATTCATGGCGAACATACTGCTCCACACTCAACCATCATACCAACTCTAGAGAAGTCAGGGCAAAAGTCAAAGCCATGAAAGGGAAGGTCCCGGCAACATCACCAAAAGTATCAGGAACCGACACCATCCAGAACAAAGCAGGACAGCTGGCACGACATTTTGTTCATTCCAGCAGTAATGACAATCATACGCAAAATTTTATGGAGCAACAACGGACACTCAAAGAATTCCCTCACATATTCACGGACCAAAAAAACAATGACTCACCACTAAATGACCCATTCAACCTCGATGAATGGAGAAAAGCACTACTTAACAACAACAAAAAACCACATCCACAGGTGACGACAACCTCGGCTATGACATCTATCAACATCTCCCGATAAATATGCAAAGAATCATACTTGATATGATAAACCTGATATGGCACACTGGAAACATACCCACATTATGGAAACAAGCAGTGGTCATAGCCATACCTAAACCAGAAAAAGACCCCAAAAACATAACATCATATAGAGCCATCTCCTTGCCTAATGTCATCTGCAAAGTCATGGAAACAATGATCAACAACCGGCTAAGGCACCACCTGGAACAAACCCACCTACTTACTGAAAATCAAAGTGGATTTAGAAACAAACGCTTCGCCATTGATTAGCTAATTCGACTAGAAGCCAGCATTAAACAGGCCTTCAATGCCAAACGGAAAAAAGATAGGCACTTAATTGCGCTATTCCTAGACCTCGAAGAAGCGTTTGATATGGTCTGGACTAAAGGCCTCATTTCCAAACTCATTGCACCGTTAGATCTCAAACTTCCTAACGGGGAGGCAAATCAAAACCAGAGTAGGCGATGCACTCTCCGAGAATTACACTCTGGACAACGGAACTCCCCAGGGAAGCGTAATAAGTCCAACACTGTTTAACCTCATGAACAACAATCTCTACAATAATATTACCAACAACCTAGTCGAACTGTCCCAATTTGCTGATGCTAGTGGAATATGGAAGGCAGGGAACCCCAACAGCCAAAACAGCATCAAGTAACTACAGCAAAGCCTAGATGCCATCGGCAAATGGGCAGAAAACTATGGATTCAAAATATCTGATACTAAAACAGTAGGAATACGTTTCTCCCCAACAAACAGGAAACCCACTACATACCCAAAACTCTACTTCCAAAATACACCAATCCCATTCGTAAAAGAAACATACTTTTTGGGAATGCTACTTAACAAAACACTTAACTGGAAAAGGCGCATAACAACCCTAATCCAAAAATAGCAACAAGACATCAACCTCCTCAAAAATATCAAGGGGACAACGTGGAAAGCTAACCAACAAACTATGCTCATGCTCTACAAATCATTAATCAGGGCTAAACTGGACTACGGTTGCCAAGTGTATGCCTCGGCAAACAAGGACCTGCTTAAGAAACTGGACAGCGTACACTATAAAGCACTTAGATTATGTACGGGGACTCTACCTAACATCTCACTCGAAGAGCTACAAATACTGACGGGGGATCTACTGCTGCACCTCAGACGAGAAGGGCACATATTGAGATATGCTACCTGAAACTCAATACATCAAGACATCAACCCAACCAAAATGTTGATTAAAACGTGCAACATTCCGTTCAGGCAAAAACGAGTTCTAAACCGCCTAGCAGGTAAGAAAATACACACACTCTGTGATGAAATTCAACTATCCGAAAGGCAAGCAGAACAATACAAAATCTAAAATCCTACCCTTGGAAAACATGCACGCCCAAAGTAAACCTGTTTGCTCAGAACTTAGGATCCAAACTACAAAATCCACCAAAAATACTAACAGAAATCCAGACAATCATTGAAGAAACTTACTCTGGATTTCTTAAAATCTTCACAGACGGATCTAAATCGAAAGAACTAAATATAACTGCTGTTGCAATAGTGGTGCCGCAACAACAATTTGAGTTTGGTGCAAGACTCTCGGATGGCTGCTCCATCTACACAGCAGAATTCTGGGCAATAAATGAAGCCCTCAAATGGATTAAGACCCAAAACCGCAGCCAGTACATCGTTATAACAGACTCTCTAAGCGTACTCAAATCCTTAGGGACTGGCACGTCACAAAGTAGAGCAAATATGCTAGAAGACTATATGTTATCCATCATGAAGATTGAAGATAAACAACAAACCATCGAATTCCTATGGGTACCTTCTCACATCAATCTGATTGGCAACGATAAAGCTGACCGAAGGGCGAAATACAATCTCCTGAACAATGCAACAGAACCAATTAACTACAGTATTTATGAGATATATAGCTAGATAAGAACCAAAATGAACAAGAAATGGTAGCAGCTGTGGGACAACACCAACAAGGGCAGACGTTTATACCAACTGCAACAAGAAGCCACAAGGGTAATCACGACACCTAAAATCCTGGAAATCGTGGATATCTGAATTATCAATAGGATCAAAACAGGAAAAACTTTACTCCGAAACAACTTTGGGAAACATCTCCGGAAGGAATTGAACCAAACTACTAACTGTCCACGTTGCCCTGCTGCAGAAACACTGAGCCACGTATTCGACACCTGTCCCAGATACAATAATCAACAAGTCGGTTTCCAAGATTATCAAAAGAAAATTAATCCCATACAACATACTCTGAATCTTTGGACAAGGTACGCAACAAAAACATCGATAACACATACATGAACATAATATGGTACCTCAAACACATTAACAAACATGGCAACATATAAATACACCCACAAGTAATTATAATAATTAATAGAAGGGCTAAAGCAGTAAAGTAAGACTACTAGCTGAAGCGCAAGCCCATGGTTGTTGTTGTTGTTGTTGTGTGTGTGTTGTTGTTTGTTATTTTTTCGCATGTATGCATGCAGCTTACACAATAATAACTATCATGGTCTGAGAAAAACAACACATATATTCCCATAACTATGTATACATATTATATAAGTGGCAAACCCACGCATCAGGCCCAGATACACACGACAACAAGATTGGTAACATATCAATAAAAACACAAAAATCTTAGGCCCCAACCATCTTACGGTGACCTATGCCCAGTCATCAGGCCCCACACACAAGGCAGAACTAAATAAGCAACAACAACACAATCCCCAATTTTTTAAAACGACATGTAAATCCAACACTGATACTCAGACCAAACATACTAATTTATACGACTAAAAGGGGCACAATATACCTTCTAAATTCAATATAGCTATTAAACAAAGAATCATGGCGATAAAAGACCAGCCGCAAACATCAAGATTTAAGGCAATGGAAGTCGAGTCGAAGTAGAACAGCAAATTCTAGCAAAACAGCCGAACACTACAACAGCACAAAGAAGAAAGAAAGAGGGTAAAATAGAATGAAGAAGCAGTAAGGAAGAAAACATACATCGACTTTCAAATTGCCAATTTATATGAGGTTCTTTCTTTGGCTATTGAAGACATCTTTCGATAAAAGCTCTATCCCCACAACCCTAACTCGATTCTTTGTATACCACCATCAGAAGTGAAAATCGAAAGTAAACACAGCGTGACCCAAACATGTATAGGGTGCCTGACACGCAGCTGATTGACAACATTTCAGAAAATCAAAAGTACTCCATGTACACCAAATTCCAACTTTAATTAAAAATAGTAATTAAATTTCTCAAAGGATTAGGAAAATTACACGAGTGGCTTACACACCATTGTAATAGATTTCTGTCCACTAGTACAACTGGACTTGATTTGATCTTACACGCTTTTGCAGTTTTTGGGCGTACATCTTTCCTGTGGCATTTCGCGTCCCGCGGGTCCCTTGCCTCCTTACCTCGGCCGGACATGTTCATGAATTAAACAGTGCGACATTCGCACATAAAAGCAGGACTGTAGTGGCTCCATTCCTACAGTACCGATCAAATGAAAATCTCGACCTTCGAAACTTAACCAGTCGCGAAAGTACTAGTTGCGTAGGCGACTTAAATCCTTTAATTGATTGATTGCTTCATGTTATAGTCTACAGCTAAAAGAGAAAAAAAAAAACACATAACATGAAGGAAGTTAAAGATGATAGTCATAATTCCAGAACAAACTCTGAAAGCTTTCAAGTGGCTAGACTTAGGCTGGAGCCTTAGAGCACGGGAGAAAAGAACCGCTCTTCTCATAATATGGGAGGACAAAACTCATGAGAAAAGACCCCCGGAGAAGACGGAATGGGTGAGCTCAGGAACAGAGAGAGAGAGAGAGTCACACAGAGAGACACGGCCAGAACAAACCGAGAGTCCGGAGTAGCTCAAAAGGAAACACGGGTACAACAACAGCAACAACCATCGACTTTCACAACAAGGGACAAGGCAAGGAACGAGGAATCAGGAGAAAACAATGGAAAGGGGAATAAGAGAAGGAGTGAGAAAACAAACCTCATTCTTTTCAACAACAGTACCTACAACAGAGATAGGGAAAGATGCCTTACAATTCATATGCAACAAGGCATGTGCCGAGGGGGTAAGGGAACACTATCAAAACCGATAGGCGGCTCAGGAACGTATCGATGACCACTGGTTGTTGTGGGAAACCAGAAGAGGAGGAGCGAACAGCAATGCTTTAAGGCACGTTGGAGGAAAGCTATGAGGTACTGGCAAGAAATGTGTACAGAATGTCCAGTGGCATTGACCACGACAACGGTTGGTTGCCTGAGTCAACACCACCAGCTGCAGAGATGCTTCTCTTTTGACTAAGCGACAATCTCATTGTGGCAGACCTAATTGAAACCTCGACCCCAGGAAGTTTTACCCACCAGACAATATCAAGGGATACTTCATCCCGGAGTACCTGGATTCACCACCAAACATCCCTCTTTTGGACTAAAATTCATATTGCTTTAGGGTTCTCAATTAGGCCTTTAAAACCATTATGAGCATACCTTGTAACTTACTAACTTGCTCCTTTTGAGCTTTATTCAAAATTATTATGTAGCAATATATGCCTGATTTAGACCACAAAATAATAATTGGTTACTTTCGAACCGTGTGGATTTGAATATACGTTACGTACACAAAATTATTCTTCAATTTATGTTGGATAGGAAAATTTTTATAAAACTGTAAAAGCTTGATTCTAATTACAAGTGTGGCTTAGGGACAGTTCATTTTAGTCAACCGGACGGAACCGAATCAACAGTGCATAGTAAATCTATTGCGTTTCAGAAGAGGTTTGTCAGCGCTTGGTGCCCCCAGCCGGACTTCTCCCTTGCGGGCGTACAGATATGTTAATTGAGAAGCACAGGGTGCATGCAGTAACACGTATACTGGTGGCCCCTGTTTCCCACTTGACGCTAACTAGTATCCTGTGCACATAATTTGTCAATCACCGAAATGTGTGCTTGCACACGAATGAGGGGTAAAATCTCCTTGAGTGGTGGCTCCTGTTTCCCACTCAAGAAGTAGACGTACATAGCCGATTGGCTGCACACGTCTCAAGTCATTCATCAGTCCGTAAGTAATTTTTGGTTATTCACCGTCAATACTAAAGATAATAGAAATAGCTGAACACTACACACTTGGAAAATTGACTGAAACCGTCAGTTTAGTGAAGCTAAATGAGCAACTCCTGGCATTTATGTATGACAGTACATTGTGTTTGTCTCCCCTTTGGAAGCATCATATATAATAATGGTCAATAATATTGATTTATAAAGCTTTCTACACATAGAACATTGAAAACCGCCGATATCATTTTAAAACAACACAAAACCGATATAAAGATAAGAATGCACATCATGAGGTGGAATGGTCTCAGGGCCTAATACATAATCAATTATTACTGAAAGGTAGGGCTTTTGTTTCTTAAATGTACGTCGTTTTTCTTAAATGTACGTCGTTAACATCCTCTCATCACACTGTCATTTGGTTTCCATTCTATAAGAGTCTCACAGTATCCAATTAACCACAAATCCTCATCAAATTCGTCATTAAAAACCACGGCATATGCATAAAGGAAACCATTTCCCCATCCTCCACCCCAAGCAGAGGAAAGCAGTTCTTTCTGGACATCAGACTGTGTGAGTGGATGCAACGATAATAGGAAGCAACCGAATGCATGCACACATAGAATATCAGTCTGTAAATTGGAAATAAAATCAGTCATCTTCTGATGAAAATATTCTCTTATAATGAGGAAACTAGTATTTCCTTTGAGACTTTTTTCATTTTAACCCTCTTCCTACATATAACTGGTTTATTATGGAATATTCTTTTATATATAAGTCTTTAGCTGAAGATTATTAAAGACACACTATTGTCTCTTCTGCAGACCATGGACATTCAATATTACAAATATTTAATTATATAAAAGCACCACACAAACCATATCCTCATGAACAGTTCTATTGTTAGTGCTCATACATATAAACTTTAGTATTCAGACGTTGAATAAATAGATGACATTGCCGTTACCCTTTCTAAGATGTTTTAACACTGTCAGATTGTCAATAATGCAGGTTTGATCTTAGATGTTTTAACATTGTCAGATTGTCAATAATACAGGTTTGATCTTAGATGTTTTAACATTGTCATATTGTCAATAATACAGGTTTGATCTTAGATGTTTTTACACTGTCAGATTGTCAATAATGCAGGTTTGATCTTAGATGTTTTTACACTGTCCGATTGTCAATAATGCAGGTTTGATCTTAAATGTTTTTACACTGTCAGATTATCAATAATGCAGGTTTGATCTTAGATGTTTTTACATTGTCAGATTGTAATTAATGCAGGTTTGATTTTAGAAGTTTTTACATTGTCAGATTGTCAATAATGCAGGTTTGATCTTAAACGTTTTTACATTGTCAGATTGTCGATAATACAGGTTTGGTTTAAGATGTCTTAACACTGTCCGATTGTCAATAATGCAGGTTTGATCTTAGATATTTTTACACTGTCCGATTGTCAAAAATGCAGATTTGATCCTAGATGTCTTTACACTGTCCGATTGTCAATAATGCAGGTTTGATCTTAAATGTTTTACACTGTCCGATTGTCAATAATGCAGGTTTGATCTTAGATGTTTTCACACTGTCAGATTGTCAATAATGCAGGTTTGATCTTAGATGTTTTTACACTGTCAGATTGTCAATAATGCAGGTTTGGTCTTAAATGTGTTTACACTGTCAGGTTGTCAATAATGCAGACTTGATCTTAGATATTTTAACATTGTCAGATTGTCAATAATGCAGGTTTGATCTTAGATGTTTTTACACTGTCCGATTGTCAAAAATGCAGATTTGATCTTAGATGTTTTTACACTGTCCGATTGTCAATAATGCAGGCTTGATCTTAAATGTTTTACACTGTCCGATTGTTAATAATGCAGGCTTGATCTTAGATGTTTTTACACTGTCAGATTGTCAATAATGCAGGTTTGGTCTTAAATATGTTTACACTGTCAGGTTGTCAATAATACAGACTTGATCTTAGATATTTTAACATTGTCAGATTGTCAATAATGCAGGTTTGATCTTAGATGTTTTCACACTGTCCGATTGTCAATAATGCAGGTTTGATCTTAGATGTTTTTACACTGTCCGATTGTCAATAATGCAGGTTTGATCTTAGATGTTTTTACACTGTCAGATTGTCAATAATGCAGGTTTGATCTTAGATGTTTTCACACAGTCAGATTGTCAATAATGCATGTTTGATCTTAGATGTTTTTACATTGTCAGATTGTCAATAATGCAGGTTTGATCTTAGATGTTTTTACACTGTTCGATTGTCAAAAATGCAGATTTGATCTTAGATGTTTTTACACTGTCCGATTGTCAATAATGCAGGTTTGATCTTAAATGTTTTACACTGTCCGATTGTCAATAATGCATGTTTGATCTTAGATGTTTTTACACTGTCCGATTGTCAATAATGCAGGTTTGGTCTTAAATGTGTTTACACTGTCAGGTTGTCAATAATGCAGACTTGATCTTAGATATTTTAACATTGTCAGATTGTCAATAATGCAGGTTTGATCTTAGATATTTTCACACTGTCCGATTGTCAATAATGCAGGTTTGATCTTAGATGTTTTAACACTGTCCGATTGTCAATAATGCAGGTTTGATCTTAAATGTTTTACACTGTCCGATTGTCAATAATGCAGGTTTGATCTTAGATGTTTTTACACTGCCAGATTGTCAATAATGCAGGTTTGGTCTTAAATGTGTTTACACTGTCAGGTTGTCAATAATGCAGACTTGATCTTAGATATTTTAACATTGTCAGATTGTCAATAATGCAGGTTTGATCTTAGATATTTTCTCACTGTCCGATTGTCAATAATGCAGGTTTGATCTTAGATGTTTTTACACTGTCCGATTGTCAATAATGCAGGTTTGATCTTAGATGTCTTCACACTGTCCGATTGTCAATAATGCAGGTTTGATCTTAGATGTTTTTACATTGTCAGATTGTCAATAATGCAGATTTGATCTTAGATGTTTTACACTGTCCGATTGTCAATAATGCAGGTTTGATCTTAAATGTTTTACACTGTCCGATTGTCAATAATGCATGTTTGATCTTAGATGTTTTTACACTGTCCGATTGTCAATAATACAGGTTTGGTCTTAAATGTGTTTACACTGTCAGGTTGTCAATAATGCAGACTTGATCTTAGATATTTTAACATTGTCAGATTGTCAATAATGCAGGTTTGATCTTAGATATTTTCACACTGTCCGATTGTCAATAATGCAGGTTTGATCTTAGATGTTTTAACACTGTCCGATTGTCAATAATGCAGGTTTGATCTTAAATGTTTTACACTGTCCGATTGTCAATAATGCAGGTTTGATCTTAGATGTTTTTACACTGTCAGATTGTCAATAATGCAGGTTTGGTCTTAAATGTGTTTACACTGTCAGGTTGTCAATAATGCAGACTTAATCTTAGATATTTTAACATTGTCAGATTGTCAATAATGCAGGTTTGATCTTAGATATTTTCTCACTGTCCGATTGTCAATAATGCAGGTTTGATCTTAGATGTTTTTACACTGTCCGATTGTCAATAATGCAGGTTTGATCTTAGATGTCTTCACACTGTCCGATTGTCAATAATGCAGGTTTGATCTTAGATGTTTTTACATTGTCAGATTGTCAATAATGCAGATTTGATCTTAGATGTTTTACACTGTCCGATTGTCAATAATGCAGGTTTGATCTTAAATGTTTTACACTGTCCGATTGTCAATAATGCATGTTTGATCTTAGATGTTTTTACACTGTCCGATTGTCAATAATACAGGTTTGGTCTTAAATGTGTTTACACTGTCAGGTTGTCAATAATGCAGACTTGATCTTAGATATTTTAACATTGTCAGATTGTCAATTATGCAGGTTTGATCTTAGATATTTTCTCACTGTCCGATTGTCAATAATGCAGGTTTGATCTTAGATGTTTTTACACTGTCCGATTGTCAATAATGCAGGTTTGATCTTAGATGTCTTCACACTGTCCGATTGTCAATAATGCAGGTTTGATCTTAGATGTTTTTACATTGTCAGATTGTCAAAAATGCAGATTTGATCTTAGATGTTTTTACACTGTCCGATTGTCAATAATGCAGGTTTGATCTTAAATGTTTTACACTGTCCGATTGTCAATAATGCAGGTTTGATCTTAGATGTTTTTACACTGTCCGATTGTCAATAATACAGGTTTGGTCTTAAATGTGTTTACACTGTCAGGTTGTCAATAATGCAGACTTGATCTTAGATATTTTAACATTGTCAGATTGTCAATAATGCAGGTTTGATCTTAGATATTTTCACACTGTCCGATTGTCAATAATGCAGGTTTGATCTTAGATGTTTTAACACTGTCCGATTGTCAATAATGCAGGTTTGATCTTAAATGTTTTACACTGTCCGATTGTCAATAATGCAGGTTTGATCTTAGATGTTTTTACACTGTCCGATTGTCAATAATGCAGGTTTGGTCTTAAATGTGTTTACACTGTCAGGTTGTCAATAATGCAGACTTGATCTTAGATATTTTAACATTGTCAGATTGTCAATAATGCAGGTTTGATCTTAGATATTTTCTCACTGTCCGATTGTCAATAATGCAGGTTTGATCTTAGATGTTTTTACACTGTCCCATTGTCAATAATGCAGGTTTGATCTTAGATGTCTTCACACTGTCCGATTGTCAATAATGCAGGTTTGATCTTAGATGTTTTTACATTGTCAGATTGTCAATAATGCATGTTTGATCTTAGATGTTTTTACACTGTCCGATTGTCAATAATGCATGTTTGATCTTAGATGTTTTTACACTGTCCGATTGTCAATAATGTAGGTTTGATCTACAAAAAAGCATACTGTGTAAACACTGACCAATGTCGTGTGTGCTTCGCCCAGTAAGGTGAACGTTTTTATATAAAAACATATTCTTAATATGTCATACGTTATGATTGCAGTGGAGGAAATAAATCGCCCCTTAGCCACACAGTTAATATGACTATCATTATGTATTCAAGAAGATTATGATTTATGAAGAATATGTCATCACGAGTTGACATTACATGTATAATTCAGTTTAGTTTATTCTAAAAAGAAATTCATAATTAGTATTCAATGTACTTGTTATCCAGCTGTACTTATAAAACTGGGATGAAAGTCAGTAGAAATTTGTATGCAAGGATACATTATTATTCTCCAAGTATTTTATGTTACATTAAATTTTAAAAATATTGCGGGGTGGGGGTGGGGTATAGGGTATACAAAGTCATCGTGTAGTGCATATGGGGGAGTGAAATGCAAAGCACACATTCCAATGAAGTTAAGTTAATATGTTACATTAGTCATCATGTCTCGGTTATAGATCATTAATCAGTTTCAATCCCATGACAGTTGTCTCAAGGTTTTTCAGGTCATGTGAATGTGTGTAACCGTCAAGGTTAAGGTTTCTTGGACTGTTTTGGTAATACAGTTTAGTCTGAAATAGATAATTCTGTAATATAAATTTAGTTTCACAAGTACTTTTGTTAAATGCAAAATATTTAATTCGAAGCAAATATTTCTAACTTTAGGTTGAACTTGGCTGCCAAGAAAAAGACATCATTTTTCAGTGCATCAACATTAGGCCGCAAAACAGCGGGACTGGAAGTACAGAATATACAATATACACCGCTAACATGGCACCATCATTGCCACTACAGCTACAATCATCGTCTACTTCAGACATAAGCATCGAAATTAAAATTAGATGAGTTCGTTTCCTTTAATTATATTTAATGAACATTTGATCTATTCAAGACAACATTTGTACAATTGATTATGATATATCTGAACTTTGTCAGTATCTGGAATCATAGTTTTACAATAGTTTTGTTGCTCAAAGTGCTGAATCAATTTTGACATTACATATATGGGCAAATTTGACTTGCTATTGTGACTAAGGAGGGAGTGGGAACAGGTGCTTGATAATGGTACGGACCAATCAGTGTTACCTAGACGACATTCATGCAGATATATCGAATCAGGGCCCACGTTCAATATTTTCGATCTTTGCTCTAAACCCTCTACGATAGGTGGACATCTTCCGGAACTGAGAAAACATACAATCGTCGTACGTTGTACAACATTATAAGCATGAGAGCACTTTGTCGCTCCATATGCGACACAATCAATAGTAACAATCGTTACTATAGAAACATTTGCCTTTTTATATATTGAATATTGAAAACCTCCGAAAACTTTAATTGAAATAACATGGAGATAAGAAGTATTATGCACAGCACGGAGTGTGCGAAACTCAATACCAAACTCGAAATCCCTTGACGGGGATGTTTCTGTTGTTATCAAATGGGCAGATGATGATTTCTATAAAAACAAATAGTCACATCGTTTGAATTATACGAGAGACCGCTCCGGTGGCCTAGTGGTTAGAGTGTCCGCCTCGGATGCGGGAGGTCGCGGGTTTGAACCCCGGCCGAGTCATACCCAAGACTTACAAAAATGGTACTAACAGCTGCCAGCTAGGCGCTCAGCATTAAGAGGTTAGTGTTAGAAATGGTCGGCCTGGTGTCAGGATAATGTGACTGGGTGGGACATCATGCTACATGTCTGCGGCATGATGCCCCAGTGCTTGACATGACTATGAACTGTGACACTGCATACATCGTAGCGATATGACTGAAAAATTGTTAAAATCTACGTCAAAAATCTTAATCACACACTCAGTTACACGAGAGACTCAGTGCATCAAAATTAACTCTAAATCCTCATCGCATCTGTAAACTAAAACTACGTCAGCTACTCAAAGGAAAATACAAACCATATATTCAACAGCATAAACTCAAAGATATGTATGTCTTATTCCTGTCTTTGAATAATTTATATACAAAGACAGAAATAGAACAGGAATGTTTTCTGCCACACCGAACGCTAAACGATGATGAACCAGCAGTGACAATTGTTATACAGAATATAACAAGCTTCGAACATAAAATTGCAGTTATAAATTGAAATATGTTGCAATAAGAAACAAAGAAGAAATCAATTATCTCTGAATATCACATTATGTACAAAAATAACATGATCATAGGACACACACGCACGTGCATACACACATGCACACACAAAGATTGATAGATAACACTGACACCAACGAATACAAGTTTCAAAGTCCGCAAGTCGACAATTAAATCAGTCATTTCCGGGAACCATACTGTCATAATTTCATAATCAATGTTCATAATCTATTCTTACAATCAGGAAAATTATATCTGTCCCGAGACATTTCTCATATTAAGTCCCTTCTCACCTATCACTGGTGTCTCTCAGAATCTTCGCACAGGTATCGATCATTAGTTTAATATTAGCAAAGACATGATATATGATAAATAGTTACTTCATGAGATTATGTACATACAACAAAATAATAAAAATAAAATGTCAACAACGACAAAGTAAACTAAAGGAACCTTGGCATCATGTTACAGTTGCATTATATATATAATTTTAATTAAGTCAATAATACCATATGTGTATATATATATATATATATATATATATATATATATATATATATATATATATATATATATATATATATATATATATATACATATGGTATTATTGACTTAATTAAAATATAAGGAAAAGTATTAGTTATGGCTTTCATCTTGTATTCTAAAATGACTATAACTTTAAAACCGTAATCGATTTGGGTTGTCTTTTCGATCACAATTTAATTCAATATTTTCTTCATACACAATGTTCAATGTACTTCCAATCTTTCTGAACGTTTAGGAATGACAAGGATGTGGGTGGTAATAAAGTGCTTGACATACGCATGCATTTATTATTATCTCGTCATTTTCGTCATAATATATTTATTGAATATTGAAAGGGGGCAAATGGGTCATTGCGTTGTGTTCCTGGGATCATTCCGTAAAAGCTTTTCTCGGATCACACTGATTCGTGTACCAATCAATTCAATTCACCATTGACGCTACATCTATCATTAATGTCTGCTTCATGCACACAAATTATGTGTTTTCCTTTATAATTTTATTTGATCAAACTTTGGATCGGTTACATTCATGACAAAATCTATGTAATCAGTATATGTCTGAAATTCATATCAATATCTGGTTTGCTAACTTTTTGCACACTTTTGTTACTCAAAGTTTTCAATAAAAAATGGCGTAAAATATTTAATCACATTTGACTTGTTTGTGACTGAGGAGTTAGGAGATGTGTTTAAGTTTGATATCGCACAAAGCACGTTTCATTCTCTAGACAAAATGCATGATGCATAATGGACCAGGACCTGGATCAAGCACTTCATATCCTCCTTACCGATAACAGCATCAGTTGTTGAATATTTTCAGGAACGGAGAAAATATATGATGACCCAGTGGTGTCCAGCATTGCTTTGTCGCCTCATTTGAAATGATCATCATGAATAACGTGCCATACTATAGATTTATTAATATTTGCATATACTGAATAATGACAACCATTGCAAACTTTTACTCAGATCAAAACCTATATATGTCATAATCATGCAGAGTATGAAGTATACCGGACTCAAAACCTAATATGGAACCAGTTAGAACTTAAAGGTGTGGCTTAAAGGTGTGGCTTCTAAGATTTTGATCAATTGCTCCCTTACAGCTAACTGTATGAAATCTTATTGCAAATATATTCTCTTACCCCAATTAAATAAAACTAAACTATATATATATTTGTATATTTTAATACAAATAAGACTATCATACAGGTTAGAGGATTTGTGTGTGTGTGTGTGTGTGTGTGTGTGTGTGTGTGTGTGTGTAAACCATGAAAACATTTATATAAAAATGAATAAAAGGGAGGACAATAGGTCTGGCTCGACCTACAATCCAGAGAATACAAAACTATGACGAATCAGCATTATGAAGCATTGACCGGGAGCGGTCATCTTTACACAGAGTAACAATAGTTTTGAACACGAAATTACAATTTAAAAATTTGAAGCCTATTTATAGCACCAAACAGACCGGAAAGCATACACTCTCTCCGTGGATCTCACGCTGTATGAGTGGATATGATTAATTTAAAACACAAGCGCGCACACTCACATACACTTGGATATATATATATATATATATATATATATATATATATATATATATATATATATATATCTGTTGTCATTTTCGAAAACTATACAATGATGATTTCATGACAATCTTTTCTTGTACTGAGGAAAGCAGTAAATGTCTCTAGTGTTTCTTAATTTTAAGCCCATTGTTACATATCACTGGTCTCTGAGGGAATTTTTCTACAAACCTCTGTCATTAGCTGAAGATTTGCAAAGACGTGATATATGATATATTGTCTCTTCATCGGATATGTACAGACATCCCTGCACATGTGTAACAACAACAAAAACAGACCGCTAATCTTTAACTTATTTTAGAGTTCTAATGGTATCACTACATACATAGTCAAATGGTTCTTTGATGGTATAATCATTGTTATATACAAAACCTTCTTACCTGTACAGTATGTCAAAATAAAGTTTGTCCGGAGGGAGAAAAAATACCTAACGTACCGTGTGGAAACTGACATATGTTTTTATTATGGGCATTAAATTAATTTTTTTTAAATTAAATATTCTTAAGTATGTTGCATGTTACAATTGCAAAGGAGGAAACAAATCACCCCTAAGCTTAAAAAAACCGAGTCAATATGGCTATCAGTTACTTTCTAAGAGATTATAATTTCAAAAGAAATATGTCAGCCTGAGTTGACATCGTGTATAATTTCGTTCAAGTCATTATCAAGAAGAGATTCATAATTAGTCTTTAATATATTTGTTATCGCATGAACTTTTGAAATGAGAGAAAAGTGAGTGTCAGCATCGTGATCGAGATAGGAATGCATTATTTATTCGCTCGTCTTTAACGCTAGATCACATGTACTGAGTAATCTGGAAGATAGAGAGTTTAACACATGTCATTCCGTACTAAATTAGGAGCAGAACAATGTGAGGAACACATTCAAAATATTTATGCTAGCATGTTAGATTATACTAGCGTGAACATACCCGAATTGTAGGCCATTATTCAGTTAAATCTTCTGGCAGATGTCTAAAGGTTTATCATATGATTTGCAAAACGTCATAGTTTCTTAATATGCTTTTCGCTTTACATGTCATTTTGAATAATGCTAACTATTTAATTATAGACTAATATTTCTACCTTTAGGTTCAAATTGGTTACTGCCAAGAGAAAGACATGACATTCAACATTGCACCAAAAGTATGCAATAGAACAGCGGGGCTCTAAGTGGAATACATATAAACATCAAACAATTATATGTTGCCATCATGAACACTACATCTACAATTATTGCAGACATAAACATCTAAAATAATTAGTTTATATCATTTGGTTAAGTTGTATTTGATCAACCTTTGATATACTCAGGACAAATTCTATCCAGTTTGTTTGATATGTTTCAGATACATATCAGTATATGGAATCCTAGTTTTTGCAGTAATTTTTATTGTCAAAGGTTTCAACCAGTTTCGACGTTAAACATATGTACATATTTGACTGGCTATTATGACAGATGAGTATGGATATGTGCGTAATATCGTGCGGCATTAAAGATGATTACCACGACGACATTAGTGCAAACATGTCGAATCTGACAGACATTCAAACACTTTCTCTCCTTCGCACTAAAATTTTCTACACTTGATAAATATTTTCTGGAGCTGAGAAAATACCTACAACATTGTTGTACAGCATTTATGCTTGAGAGTACTTTGTAACTTCATATCGAGTACCATCAGTTATTATGGGTTTTACTATTGAACTATTAAGTGTGTAAATGCTGAATATTGAAAGCACCGAAACATTTAATTCAAATAACAAGGAGTTAGGAATAATTATGTGCTTGTGTTTTGTTTCTGATTTTGTTGTTTTTTGTCTTGTTTTTTTTTAAAATTATTTTTAACGTAGTTTAACCTTATTTGATCATATTGCTATGATCTCTGCATTTGTGATAGTTCGTAGTGATGTCTAGCATTGGAGGCATCGTGTCTCAGATATGCAGCATCATATCCCATACAGTCAGTTATCATGACACCAAAATGATAGTCCCAACACTAACCTCTTGATGTAAAGCGCCAAGCTCGGCAACGCCTAGTACCATTTTTATAAGCCTTTGTTATGACTAGACTAGGGTTCAAACCCGCGAATTACAGCGTCCGAGGTGGAGGATCAATCCGCTTAGGACACCGAAGCAGTCTAAGAAAAATTATGTACATAATGGAGCGTGCGAGACTCAAATCCTAAAAAGCAACCAGTTGTTGTTTGTAATTCTCAAATGTGCAACTCAAAGTCTTAGTGCATCAAACTTCCCTCAAAAATCTTCTTAACGTTTATCATTTAAAACTACGTCATCTGTTCAAAGGAAAATACAAACGATACCATTCATCAACATCTATTTATTTTATAGCAGCCAAGAATCAATTTATATGCAAAGAATAAAAGGAAGGACATATGACAAACTTGTCTCAAACCACAGTGAATATCAAACCATGGAGAATCAACACTATGAAGTACTGGCCAGCACTGGTCATCTTTATAGAGTAGCAATAGCTTGAAATATGAAACTCAAACGCAAATTGAAACGTATCGAAACTACGAACCAGAGAAGAAAGCTCTCTCTCTCTCTCTCTCTCTCTCTCTCGTCCTCAAATTGTACGATAAAATGATAATAAATGGAACATACGAAAATACATGCACATGGATACGCAGAAAGTCACAGGCTGAAAGTAAGCAAAGAAATCCGTCATTTTCGAAAACCATACATTTATCCTTAAATGAGAATATTTCTTCCTTCTATGAGGATACTATTGTCTGTTTGAAGATTTTTTTAAAAATATTAAGCCTGTTCTTGCATTTCACTGGTTATTCAGGGAATCTTTAAACACACGCCAATCATTAGCTTAAGACCTGTAAAGACGTGATTTCGAAAATGACAACAGATATATATATATATATATATATATATATATATATATATATATATATATATATATATATATATATAGTCTCTTTATCAGACTATGTATATACAACATGCAAAAATTAAACTAAATACATAAACAAAAAAAAATAATTTTTGCCTTATTTTAGAGTTATATTGCTATTACTCATAAATATATAAATTTGTATGCAGAACGAGAAGGTACATTGATGGCTTAGTCGTTGCTATTTACTAGAACTTATTTTCTTTGCAGCATATTATTAATAAAGTCTGTCCCGAAAAATGAAAAAACAAATACACCGTGTGAACTCTCACGTATTATGTAATATTATCGACATTTTTGAATACTATTTTGCAACAATATGTATTCTTAAGTATCAGCCGTGTTAGGGTTGCAAAGTAGGAAACTAATAACCACTTAGCCAAGAAAATCGATATGACAAGTCGTTTGTATTCAAAAAGAGTATTATTTTGCAAAATAGATCAGTCTGAGTTGACAGTGTTTCATTCAGTTCAACTTATCATAAAGAAAACATTCATAATAAGTGTCTGATATACTTATCATTCGCATGAACGTTTCGACATGAGAGGTATTTGAGTGTCAGCATTGTCACTGAGACGAGGATGCATTATTTATTCATTTGTCCTTTGACGTTATATTAAATGCATTGAATACTGTAAGGGATATAGAGCGTAACAAACAGCATTGCGTACGAAATATGGAGCAGACATATGCGAGGAACGCATGCAAAAACAAGTTAAGCTAAAATGTTAGATTATGCTGTCGTTGTCATGCCAGGGTTATGGGCCATTATTCAGTTAAATCTTCTTACAACAGAAGGTTTCTTAGATCATGTTGATTTGTGTACTAATCAACGTAAAGTTTTGGAAATAAAGATTAAAAGAGATAATTCCTTAATTCTGAAAACGTCAAATGCCTAATCCATTTTGTTAAAGTATACTTTAAGAACATTTAAAAGAACAGAATGTGTGAATAAAATGAGTGAATAAATAATACAAGAACCACATAAACGTGGCGTTCAGAGTTGAGGAAAAACTCGTATGATACGACGTTGGAATATACGTCTCGGCTTGACGGCCTTGACATTCCTGCGCCATATCAAACTCATTCTTTTCACCCACGCGGAACAAAACACGTACGTAGTTTTGTAGATAGATAGATAGATAGATAGATAGATATAACGTGTGTTGTTAGCGCCTTATCGAATACGAATAAACATTAAATTGAATTCTTACGTATATCCGATCTTACGATTGCAAAGAAGGAAACAACTCATCCCATTGTCGGAAAAGTCAAACGGGCGTCCACTTTGTATTCAAACATGATTATAATTTTTAAACGGTAGTCATTTTGAGTAGCCATTTCGATCACAATATAATTCAATATTAGTTCATAATTAATGTTCAATGTACTTCTTATCTTTCTGAATGTTTAGGAATGACAAGGATGTGGATGGTAATAAAGTGTTTGACATACGAATGCATTTATTATTCTCTCGTCATTTTACGTCATATTGTATTTATTGGATATCTAGAGGGTAGTGGACATGACGATAGGTCATGTTACGTCATATTGTATGTATTGGATATTGAGAGGGTAGTGGGCATGACGATGGGTCATTTTACGTCATATTGTATTTATTGGATATCGAGAGTGTAGTGGGCATGACGATTGGTCATTTTACGTCATGCTGTATTTATTGGATATCGAGAGGGTAGTGGACATGACGATTGGTCATTTTACGCCATATTGTACTTATTGGATATAGAGAGGGTAGTGGGCATTACGATGGGTCATTTTACGTCATATTGTATTTATTGGATATCGAGAGGGTAGTGGGCATGACCATGGGTCATTCCGTTACTCTCCTGTGCTCATTCAGTTCATATAAAGTAAAAAACAACAAAAGCCCATTAACCTTTTAATAATTTTAGAGTTCTATTACTAATGCTCGTACATTTGTACATTTGTATGCAGACAATAAATTAAAAACAAACAAACGTACAGGCAGATACAGAATTCAATGCACAAAAGTACTTTGATGGTATAGTAGTAGTTATTTACTAGACTTTCTTGCCTTTCCAGCATGTGACCATAATGAAAGTACTTTGATGGCTTAGTCGTAGCTATTTACTAGACTTTCTTGCCTTTCCAGCATGTGACCATAATGAATGTACTTTGATGGCTTAGTCGTAGCTATTTACTAGACTTTCTCGCCTTTTCAGCATGTGACCATAATGAAAGTACTTTGATGGCGTAGTCGAAGCTATTTATTAGACTTTCTTGCCTTTTCAGCATGTGACCATAATGAAAGTACTTTGATGGCTTAGTCGTAGTTGTTTACTAGACTTTCTTGCTTTTTGTGCATGTGACCATAATGAAAGTACTTTGATGGCGTAGTCGTAGCTATTTACTAGACTTTCTTGCCTTTTCAGCATGTGACCATAATGAAAGTACTTTGATGGTTTAGTCGTAGTTGTTTACTAGACTTTCTTGCTTTTTGAGCATGTGACCATAATGAAAGTACTTGGATGGCTTAGTCGTAGTTGTTTACTAGACTTTCTTGCTTTTTGTGCATGTGACCATAATGAAAGTACTTTGATGGCGTAGTCGTAGCTATTTACTAGACTTTCTTGCCTTTTCAGCATGTGACCATAATGAAAGTACTTTGATGGTTTAGTCGTAGTTGTTTACTAGACTTTCTTGCTTTTTGAGCATGTGACCATAATGAAAGTACTTGGATGGCTTAGTCGTAGTTGTTTACTAGACTTTCTTGCTTTTTGAGCATGTGACCATAATGGAAGTACTTTGATGGCTTAGTCGTTGTTGTTTACTAGACTTTCTTGCATTTTCAGCATGTTGCCATAATCAATGTATTTTGATGGCTTAGTCGTTGCTATTTACTAGACTTTCTTGCCTTGTCAGCATGTGATCATAATGGAAGTACTTTGATGGCTTAGTCGTTGCTATTTACTAGCCTTTCTTGCATTTTCAGCATGTGACCATAATCAAAGTGCTTTGATGGCTTAGTCGTTGCTATTTGCTAGACTTTTCAGTATGTGACCATAATTAAAGTGCTTTGATGGCTTAGTCGTTGCTTTTACTAAACTTTCTTGCCTTTGTAGCATGTGACCATAATGAATGTACTTTGATGGCATAGTCATAGTTATTTACTAGACTTTCTTGCCTTTTCAGCATGTGACCATAATGAAAGTACTTTGATGGTTTAGTCGTAGTTGTTTACTAGACTTTCTTGCATTTTCAGCATGTTGCCATAATCAATGTATTTTGATGGCTTAGTCGTTGCTATTTACTAGACTTTCTTGCCTTGTCAGCATGTGATCATAATGGAAGTACTTTGATGGCTTAGTCGTTGCTATTTACTAGCCTTTCTTGCATTTTCAGCATGTGACCATAATCAAAGTGCTTTGATGGCTTAGTCGTTGCTATTTACTAGACTTTTCAGTATGTGACCATAATTAAAGTGCTTTGATGGCTTAGTCGTTGCTTTTACTAAACTTTCTTGCCTTTGTAGCATGTGACCATAATGAATGTACTTTGATGGCTTAGTCATAGTTATTTACTAGACTTTCTCGCCTTTCCAGCATGTGACCGTAATGAAAGCACTTTGATGGCTTAGTTGTTGCTATTTACTAGCCTTTCTTGCTTTTTCAGCATGTGACCATAATGAAAGTACTTTGATGGCTTAGTCGTTGCTGTTTACTAGACTTTCTTGCATTTTCAGCATGTTACCATAATGAATGTACTTTGATGGCTTAGTCGTAGTTGTTTACTAGACTTTCTTGCTTTTTCAGCATGTGACCATAATGAAAGTACTTTGATGGCTTAGTCGTTGCTGTTTACTAGACTTTCTTGCATTTTCAGCATGTTACCATAATGAATGTACATTGATGATTTAGTCGTTGCTATTTACTAGACTTTCTTGCCTTGTCAGCATGTGATCATAATGGAAGTACTTTGATGGCTTAGTCGCTGCTATTTACTAGCCTTTCTTGCATTTTCAGCATGTGACCATAATGAAAGTGCTTTGATGGCTTAGTCGTTGCTATTTACTAGACTTTCTTGCCTTGTCAGCATGTGATCATAATGGAAGTACTTTGATGGCTTAGTTGTTGCTATTTACTAGCCTTTCGTGCCTTGTCAGCATGTGATCATAATGGAAGTACTTTAATGACTTAGACGTTGCTATTTACTAGACTTTCTAGCCTTTTCAGTATGTGACCATAATGAAAGTACTTTGATGGCTTCGTGGCTGCTATTTACTAGACTTTTCAGCATGTGACCATAATGAAAGTGCTTTAATGGCTTAGTCGTTGCTATTTACTAAACTTTCTTGCCTTTGTAGCATGTGACCATAATGAATGTACTTTGATGGCTTAGTCGTAGTTATTTACTAGACTTTCTTGCCTTTCCAGCATGTGACCATAATGAGAGTACTTAGATGGCCTAGTCGTAGCTATTTACTAGTCTTTCTTGCCTTTTCAACATGTGCCCGTAATGAAAGTACTTTGATGGCTTAGTCGTTGCTATTTACTAGACTTTCTTGCATTTTCAGCATGTGACCATAATAAAAGTACTTTGATGGCTTAGTCGTAGTTGTTTACTAGACTTTCTTGCATTTTCAGCATGTTACCATAATGAATGTACTTTGATGGCTTAGTCGTTGCTATTTACTAGACTTTCTTGCCTTGTCAGCATGTGATCATAATGGAAGTACTTTGATGGCTTAGTTGTTGCTATTTACTAGCCTTTCTTGCATTTTCAGCACGTGACCATAATGAAAGTACTTTGATGGCTTCGTCGTTGCTGTTTACTAGACTTTCTTGCATTTTCAGCATGTTACCATAATGAATGTACTTTGATGGCTTAGTCGTTGCTATTTACTAGACTTTCTTGCTTTTTCAGCATGTGACCATAATGGAAGTACTTTGATGGCTTAGTCGTTGCTATTTACTAGATTTTCGTGCTTTTTCAGCATGTGATCATAATGGAAGTACTTTGATGGCTTAGTCGTTGCTATTTACTAGACTTTCTAGCCTTTTCAGCATGTGCCCGTAATGAAAGTACTTTGATGGCTTAGTCGTAGTTATTTACTAGACTTTCTTGCCTTTCCAGCATGTGACCATAATGAGAGTACTTAGATGGCTTAGTCGTAGCTATTTACTACACTTTCTTGCCTTTCCAGCATGTGCCCGTAATGAAAGTACTTTGATGGCTTAGTCGTAGTTGTTTACTAGACTTTCTTGCATTTTCAGCATGTTACCATAATTAATGTACTTTGATGGCTTAGTCGTTGCTATTTACTAGACTTTCTTGCCTTGTCAGCATGTGATCATAATGGAAGTACTTTGATGGCTTAGTTGTTGCTATTTACTAGCCTTTCTTGCATTTTCAGCACGTGACCATAATGAAAGTACTTTGATGGCTTAGTCGTAGTTGTTTACTAGACTTTCTTGCCTTTCCAGCATGTGACCATAATGAATGTACTTTGATGGCTTAGTCGTTGCTGTTTACTAGACTTTCTTGCATTTTTAGCATGTTACCATAATGAATGTACTTTAATGGCTTAGTCGTTGCTATTTACTAGACTGTCTTGCCTTTTCAGCATGTGACCATAATGGAAGTACTTTGATGGCTTAGTCGTTGCTATTTACTAGACTTTCTTGCTTTTTCAGCATGTGATCATAATGGAAGTACTTTGATGGTTTAGTCGTTGCTATTTACTAGACTTTCTAGCCTTTTCAGTATGTGACCATAATGAAAGTACTTTGATGGCTTCGTCGTTGCTATTTACTAGACTTTCAGCATGTGACCGTAATGAAAGTGCTTTGATGACTTAGGCTTTGTTATTTACTAGACTTTCTTGCCTTTTCAGAATGTCACTAATATGAAAAACAAATATACCGTGTGGACAAACACGCATTATGAAATATAGTCAAGCTTGCTCAGTAATGTAAATGATTTTTCATATCCATATAAGGTGCGAGCCATGTTAGGATTGCAAAGGAGGAAACGAATATGTAACAGTTTGTATTCAATATTATTTTGCAAAATATATATCAATCTGAGTTGACAGTTCGTGTTTCATTCAGTTCAGTTAATTATAAAGAAGACATTCGTAATTAGTGTCTGATATACTAATCATCCTCCTGAACGTATATACACGAGAGGAAAGTGTCAGCATTGTGATGGAGATAAAGATGCATTATGTATTCGCTTGTACGTTAACGTAAGATTAAAATTATTGAATACTGCGAGGGATATAGAGCGTAACAAACGTCCTTGCGTACTATATACGGGGCAGACAAATGCGAGGTACAGATGCAAATAAAGTTCGGCTAAAATGTTAGGTTATGCTATCGTGATCATGCTACGGTTATAGGTTATTGTTCAGATGAAACATCAAACTAAAATCACAAATTGAAACCTATTTTCAGTACCAATTAGACAAGAAAGTACACTCTCTGGACCTCGCAATGTATGAGAACAGCGGGACTGGAAGTGGAAAACACACTAATATCCAACAATTATATGGTACCAGCAATAGCAAGAGAAATACAAATGTTGGTTGCTTTGGATATAAACATCTAAATTAAAATTAGACGAGGCAGTCTTATTTAATTGTACGTGATCATCCTTTTTGTCTATTCATGACACAATCCATACAATGAGCCTGATATGTCTGAAATTCATATAAGAATCTTGAATCCTAGTTTTTACAATAATTTAGTAGACAAAGGACAGATTTTTGTCTCAAACCATACTAAATACTAAACCATGATGAATAAACACCATGAAGTATTTACATGCCCGTTTACAACTTGAAATGTTAAATAATAGTGCACATAATAATAATAATAATAATAATGAGGACCTTATATAGCGCCTAATCGTTAGAAGCTCTAAGCGCTTTACAACATCAGACAACACCTATAAGATAAAAAAATATAATAATATTATTACAAAAATGAACACCATGAAATTAGAAGAAGAAAAAAACATTGAAAAATAAAAAACATGCTGAGGATATTTCAGTTAGGAAACATTATTAGATCTTTAAGTTTGTTCTTGCGGTCGAAATAAGTGAGTTTTGAGAGCCCTCTTGAATGGGATCACTGTGTCTTTGTGTCTAAGTTCAGTGGGCAATTCATTCCACGTTGCTGGGCCTTGGTATGCAAAAGAACGTTGTCCATATGACTTTGTTTTCATAGTGGGTACAATGAATATACGATTGTCAGAAGAGGAGTGTAAGTATCTTGCTGGTGTGTACACATGGGTGATATCGAATAGTTATGTTGGACTAGAGTCCGACAGTGAAACGTAGCACAGAGAACAAATTTTGTGTTTGATTCTGGATCGAATGGATAGCCAGTGTAGGGTACAGAGCAGCGGGGAGGTGTGCTCTGATCGTGGTACTCTTAAGTGTGATCCGAGCAGCTGTGTTTTGAACTTTTTGAAGTTTCTGGAGTAGATATTGAGATGAACCAGACAGAATTGAGTTACAATAGTCCAGTCTTGAAAGTACTAATGAACACACAAGTGTTTTAGTGGCATCAACTGAAAGATATTTGCGAATAGAGCTGATGCGTCTCAGCTCAAGATATGCAGCTTTGCATATGTTCATGACATGTTGGTACAATGTAAGCGTACTGTCCAGAGTTACACCTAGGTTTCGTACTGATTGGGTGAATTTAATGTTGACATTGCTGATATTTATTGTTTGAGGTAAAGGATGTGAATAAGAAAGTCTTTCTGTTGTGATCAGAATGGCCTCAGTTTTATCATCATTCATCTGCAGCTTGTTACATGTCATCCATGAATTCATATCAGAAATGCACCTCTCTACACCTTGGATGGTAGCATCAACTTCAGTTGGGTGGCTAGATTTATAAATTTGGGTGTCATCAGCGTACAATTGGTGAGACACTGGATGATGATCTATGACACTTGAAAGCAGCTGTGTGTACGGAATGAAGAGATCAGGTCCAAGAACAGATCCCTGTGGAACACCACAACATAGATCAACTGGGCTGGAGTGTATTCCATTTGCAGATAAAATTTGTGTCCTGTTGACCAAGTAGGACATGAGCCACAGTATGGCTGTGTCATGAATGCCAAATACATGCTGGAGACGGTGAAGTAATATATCATGGTCTATTGTGTCAAATGCTGCAGACAAATCAAGGAGGGTGAGGACTGTAATCTTTCCGCTATCCAACGCAGAGAGAATGTCATTAACTACTTTTAGAAGAGTAGTTTCAGTACTGTGGTAAGGGCGATATGCAGATTGTACATTGCTAAAAAGACTGTTTGAATTTAGATGAGATACAAGCTGGGATAGAACAACCTTTTCTAAGATTTTTTATATGAATGGGAGATTAGAAACTGGACGGTAGTTCTTTAAATCGTTATGGTCTAGTGTTGGTTTCTTCAGGAGAGGCTTTACAATGGCAGTTTTGAAAAATGATGGGAATTTCCCGGATGAGAGAGAGGTATTTACATCCGTTAGTGAAGGCAATACTGGATCTAAGCACACTAGCAGCAGTGATGTTGGAATTGGATCGAGTTTACATGACTTTGGTACACTCTTCATCAGTATTGTACGTACAAAATCCACAGAGACAGGTTCAAATGCTGCTAATGGTTGCCGCTCAAATTCTGTATCCCAACTGTATGGTGACGACAAGTTAATTGAAATTGTGGTGTCAAGCTCATCTCTAATGGTTTGTACTTTGTCACCGAAGAAATTTGCAAACATGTCCGGAAGGACGACTGGAGAGAAGGTAGTTGGAAGTGGTGTTGATTTGTTCCTTGACATTAGCTTGTTAGTAATCTCGAAGAGTTCTATGCAGCTGGAACTTTCCATGATATTAGTAGTGTAATGGGCTGATTTCGCTGCATTGACTATATTTGTGACATTCTTAGCGACTTCATAGATTTGCTTATGAATAAAAGAGTCTGGTGGAAATCCAGAGCCTCTCAACTTTACGGCGGTTTCTTTTAGCAGTGCGAAGCTGGTCCATAATACTGCTATACCATGGAGAACACTTTTGAATTGATATTCTGCACCTGTTAGCTGGGGCATGTTTGTCAAGCAACGAACCCAGACAGTTATCGAGTTGTTCTGCGGTAGGAGGTAAGCAAGTTGTTAGGTTAGCTTGGATGTCGTGCATTAGTTTGGTTCTATTTATCATACAGAGGTTTCTCTTAGTAGCAGATAAAGGTAGAGGGTTAGGGACTGATACGTCAAGATGGCATATAATGCAGAGGTGAACTGATGCAAGGTCATGGGATACCAGGGAGGACCGTAGAATGTTATCATCAGGTCTATGAAGAATCCAGTCTAAAATGTGACCATGTTTATGGGTGGGTTGGTTAACTGACTGTTTGAGGTTCAAAACATTAATGGAATCTATGAGTCTTGATGTATTTGAGTTTCCGGGACAGACAAAGTGAAAGTTGAAATCTCCAAGAATAATCAGGTTGCCACCTATCAAATTTCCATAGTCCAGGAGATTCGGAAACTGCTCCAAAAAGAGAGAGTCAGTTAGCTTTTTGTTTTCTACTAGGAGGAGGGCGGTATAGGCAGAAAAAATGGACTGACCTTTGCTCCAGTGTGAGTGTGGTTTGGACTAGTTCAAACGATGTATGGTCGAAAATGAATGTTGTTATGTAGTTAAGACGTTTTATCATGGAGTTCTTTGTGATGACAGCAATTCCACCTCCGCAAGAATTACGGCGGAACGACTTTATGGAGTAACCAGTGGGTGTTAGATCCGCACAGTTGGGTTCATTGCCTGATGTTTTTAACGATGTTTCTGTCAGGAAAAATATGTCAACATTTTGATCGTTGATAAAATTAACAATTTCTGTGCGCTTTTCTGGTGGACCTACTGACTGGGCATTGAATGATGCAATGCGTAGATGTATTTCTTGGATAGTTGACACAAAGGTTGACGAATTAATAGGGATTTTAATTAGGTTGTCTACATTAACGGTCGAAATTTGTTTAAATTGTTGAGCCGAAATAAGGGTGGTAACTGGGATTCGTCTTCCTGTTCTACGTCGGTCAGCTTTGAAACAACGTTTCTTTTTTCGCTTCTGTTTACATTTAGGTAATGATGAATGTAGTCCCAGTTCGTTTAGTCTAGAGCACAATGTAGCGTGGAGAGCCAAGGAGTGATCATTTAAGGCAATTAATGAGGGTCCATCGTAGCATAAACGGGTTGACTGGCGAGTATCACGTGATGGCGGTTCGTTCAAAAACAATGGAGCAAGACAGCTGAGAAAAAGTCTAATTGTTCTCATTTCCAAAACAAGCAGATGAAGAAACACATACGAATTTAACAACCAATACATAATGAACACAATAACGTAGATGAAAACGGGCAACAAGCACAACTGTCATGAAAACGGCACTAAAAAACGGAACAGCTGCATCAAGCCGGTTAAGCGATAGCGGCCATCTTGTACAAATATTCAGAATGATTTATTGCTATATATTTTAAATTATCGACAAATAACAACAAATATTTGTAGTTTTGAAGCAATGCAGTTATATTTGGTGAAAATGACCGCTTTTAACCACGTTGGATAATGGGAGAATCCCGTAATAGCTACGCGCAGTTTATGTGCATTTCACGGTATCTAGACCGACACAATGGTATAAGTTATGGTGGACAACACTATCTTTGACTGTTTGACAATGAGTTCTCTGATGAAGCTGGTATGCAAAGTGACATCAAACTTGAGACAGAGAGACAGACAGAGCAGGTACTTTACCCATTAAATCTTGTATTGAAATATTAAACTCCAGACGAGGTAAGAAACTATTAGGTAGTCATACCCACATTCAAGGCTTTGTAGCAATGCCTCATGATGAGAGAAAACTTTACCCCATTTTAATTCCCAATAGACGTTCCACCATGTAAAGCATCTAATATAACAAACTTAGCTAACATCCATTATTTCAGATTCAGAGTTTCAGAAATATGGCCAGCGGAATTACATTTTAGGAGCATGTTTAAGTGGTGGGACTTAAATAGCCAAAATAATCTGAGGAAAAACTGACAAACATCTGCAACATTGACGTTGACTATCATCGGCAGCAGCAGCTCTTTCGATTTTGACACAAATTCGGAAGAAGTACATCTTCTTATAATGTTGTTTAGACTATTTCATAACTGTTGCACATAGAGATAACTGTATGTTTACATTTTATATTATCATGTCTGGTCACATAGAAATAAAGAAGAAAAAGAACAATATTGTAGTATTGCTTAGAATTATTTCTGGTTAAAATATGTCAATCAAATATATTACATATCTGTTCCGCATGTTACAAAGAGACCGAATCTTTGTTTAAATAATCAATTGAGTTCAATAATTTCTTGTTTTAAATAAAAACATAAAGATAGAGAGTTTGAATGTACTGTAAATTAATCAGCTTTCTGTATAAAGTTTAATGTATTTAATAACCGTTAGATTGGAAAACTTTCCTGTAATTTGCTTGGCAGTGTCAATTCAGTAAGTATAGTGTAAGCAAATGGGACACTAACTATCCAAAACCTACGTTCCATTTGAGAAGTAAGAAAAAATCGGATTGCCTGTGATTGCAGATGAAATCTATCCATATGTCCATTTTGGAAATTCAGAGTAACAGAGTATATTTACATATGCAATGCAGACAGCCAGATGACAAAACTTCACAGTATATAGGTGTAGCCCCTGTTAGGTACTTGCAGGTTCTGTCAAAGTATTGATTAAAAGTTAGAAGGATGTATGAATACAAGGAGGAAATGTAATAAATACAAAACCACATGAGTCTTTTATTCCCAGTTTGGGAAAGAATTGGTTTGATGCGGAGTTAGAACATGCGTCTTGGCCACCATCCTACAAACTCGTTCTATCCGCCCACGCGGAACAAATTACATATGTAGTTTTGTCTATACAGAGCACCAGGAAAACAATTTACGAGTAAAAACTATCTTGAACATACAATTGTAATTCCAAATTTGAAGACTCTTTGCAGTACTGAACAAAGACGTAAATGTTTCTCTCTGAATCACACGTAGTATTTGTAGCTAACAGGAAACACAACACATGCATACACATGTATATACACAGATTGATATATACACCAGTTCGACTCCAACGATTAAAAGTTTCGCAGTCTATATTTAGGCAATAAAATCAATTAATTTTGGAAACCATATTTACAACGAGAAACTAGTATCTGTCCATATTAAATCCTTTCTTGCCTATTTCTGGTTTCTCGTCGTATTTTCCTACAGGTATTGGTCGTTAGCTGAAGATTAGTAAAGACATGATATATGATATAATGTCACTTCGTCAGATTACGTACATTCATCACAGCGAAGTATTAACTACGTAAATACAGGAATAAAAACAAGAAAAACACGTAACAATAACCTTTTAATCCTCTTACAGTTCTAGCATAGTCATTCATTTACTCAAATACTGACTGTACTTGCGAAACGATACTTTGATGCCATAGTTATTTATATTTAATTGACGTTCTTAAAGTGTTATTATATCAGTAATACAAGTATGATTAAGTCAATAATACAAGTTTGATTACGTCAATAATACAAGTATGTCCCTTCATATATACTATGTGGCTACTGACACATGTATTATGCACCTTGTCCAATAAGTTAAAAAATTTAAAACTTGTTTTCTTATGTATGTCTGATCTAACTATTTCAAAGGAAGAAACGAATCATCCCTTAGTCAAAAGGACTTTCATTTTGTATTCAGAAATGATTATGATTTTAATATGTAAGTCAATTTTGATTGTCAGTTCGATTCCAATTTATGATTTCATAATTAGTGTTCAATGTACAGCTTATCCTTTGTGACGTTTAGAAGTGAAAAGGAAGTGGGTGGCAATATTATGATTGACATACGCATGCATTTATTAGTATCTCGTCATTTCGTGTCATATTGTATTTATTGAATATTGAGGGAGTAGACAGCAAGACAACGGGTCATTTCATGCCATATTGTATTTATTGAATATTGAGGGAGTAGAGAGCAAGACAATGGGTCATTTCGTGCCATATTGTATTAATTGAATATTGAGAGTGTAGAGAGCAAGACAATGGGTCATTTCGTGTCATATTGTATCTACTGAATATTGAGAGAGTAGAGGGCAAGACAATGGCTCATTCCGTTATTCTCCTGTGATCGTTCAGTTAAAGGTGTTCACGGATCATGCTGATATGTGTAACAATTAAATGGAAGTTTGATAATATAGTATCCAAAAGATAATCCTACAAAATACATTTGGCATCAGAAGGAATTTGTTTTTAAAATGCAACGTTTTTCATTCGTAACGACCATGTGCACAGTTAGGTTCGGCTTGTCCAATTGTTCATAGAAAGACAAGAACTTTTACAAAATACCAAAAGTGACAAGATAGAACAGAAGGACACGAAGCGTGAAATATACAAAATAGGCACCAATTATGTTACCATCATTGACGTTACAGCTATTGTTAATGTCTGCTTCATGCATTAATGTATAAATACAAATTAGATGACTGTTCATTTTTTAATTATTTTTTTGGTCACCATCAATCTATAATTAATCTTGACAAAATCAATACAATTCATGTCCGTAATTCATATTAATATATGGTATACTATGTTTTTCAAATAATGACGACCTGAAACATAAATGTACATCTGACTTGCTTTGTAAATGACGCCTTGGGAGAGGCGCTTAATATGGTACCGCATCATCGATGATTATCTTGACCATACATGTATGATATATAACGAATCAGGACCCAAGATCGAACTATTACCATCCTAATTACTCTTACCGTCCTAATTACCAATAACTCCCGCAGTTAATTACTATCTTCTATAAGTGAGAAAATATCTAACGATCCTATGTAGTACAGTATTGATACATTGGAGTACTTTGTTGCTTAAAGGCACAATAGTGCAGCTGAGGGTGAATTTTCTTGCAAAAATGTTGGGACATTTATGTATATCAACTGATTAAATACTATTTAAAAGGCATTTCTGGGGTAATATCAAGTACGTAGGGGTTCTCGTTATGAAATACGAGCTCTCTGAAATCTTCTTACGTAGAGTAACGAATCTATCGTCTCCATGTTGAAATCCCGCTCGGCAGTGATCGGCAGATCCCGAATGAATAACACACATAATTCCGGTGACCGAAATTTGCATAATTAAGGGCCACATTGTAAACACTGAAGATGATGACGTAAAACACAACCACGCTACGAGACCGCCCAAAATGTCAACAACGGTGAGTACGATCTTCTTCTGATCTCGTTCTTTTCTTCTTATCCTTTTCCTTTCTAATTTTAATTTTGAGAGGAAACAATGAAATGTATGTAGAACTGCTTTTATAGTGTTATTTCAAAGTTTTTGTGGTACGAGAATAATTTAAATCGACGTGTTCTGTACAGTATTGCAAAAACCCACAAGTACTCACTTTATTTCTTGCCCAGTAGAATTCGTACTCCCTCACGTCCCCACCACTCAATTTTATAAATGAAAAGCATCAGGGATATTTAAAAATTCTCAAAATTGAGCATTTTCATTAATCTATTTATAAATTCTAACCAGATTGTCACCAGTGGACCCCTAACACCCATCTTTCTGACGTTTCAAACAATGAGGAAAAGAATTTGTGTGCTTCTCCAAGTTAATACTTTACATACACAAGGTTTTAAATAAGCTTCTTTCTTTTAAATCTGCGACTAGAATATGGAATCCAGGTTGAAAACTCATGGCCAGATCATAAAAAAGTACACACGCACAAACGTACAGTCACTTGTCAGCTGAAGTTTGACCACAGCTTTATTCTTGCACATGTTTATTGGGTATTGTGCACACTGAGTAAATAGACACATAGACTTTGCTTTGGTACCCATTCGAGGAAAGTAGAGGCCCTTTTAAATTTTGGATCCCCATCCCACCCAACACTTGACCTGATCCAGCCCAAAAAAACTTCCATCAAATCACAACCTCTCATGTATTAATTTCTGATCCAAAGTTAGCACTATATTCCTATAAGTTTGATAAGTAATCATGAATATATTAGTTTTCAAATTATGAAATACATTTACATATTAAAATTCATTAGATAGACTTAAATCAGCTCACTTTCAAGCTCAATTCTAGAACGACCTTTAAGAGGAAGAGGGAGAGGAAGGATGAGGCATGGAGCAAGAAGTTGAAAAACCAGATGGGGGAGAGGAGGAAGACATGCTGTGCAGCCTAAAATCTGAGCTAACCAAGCTCTGCACATAGTTCAGACAAGGCAGACAAGAATGATGGTAATTGTTTATTTATATTTTGCAAAACAATTATTGATAGATACTGAAAAATGTTTGGTACTAAGTAACTTGGCAAAGACTCTAATATCTATGTCAGTAGTGTTTTGCACAATTTAAAAATGCATACTTGTATTAAAGGATTAGTTATTTTGCCAAACAATGTATGTTTAAACTGCTTTACTTTTTGTTGCTACTCAACACCCCACCCCAATATGATTTGATAAAGGAAGACTATGCACAGATACCATAGAAAATACAGAGGCCACCTCATTTATATGGCCACCTTATATAATACCAAAATGGTAAAAGTATTATGGAGACAATCTCATAGAGTACCCCATTGCATGATGAAATACATATAATTGATATGAAACTAAATACAAAAGGTTTTAACATGGGTCACTTAAATGTACAAGGTAAAGTGGAAAAAATAGAACAGATTAAGTTAATGTTGTCTTCCAAGGAAAATAATATGCATGCTTTAGGACTCACTGAAACCAAATGAAATGCTAGCCACAATGATAATCTATTTCACTGTCAAGGCTACAATAAACCATTATGCAGGAACAGAGAGACAGCGGGGGGGGGGGGGGGGGGGTCTTGTATACATTACAAGATGTAAATGCCGAAAGGCGACCTGCCTTGGGGTCACATGAAATTGAGAATATTTGGGTGGAAATTTCTCAAAATAATGCAGAATCATTCCAAGTTGGTTTCATTTATAGGTCACCTTCCTCCAAAGCAATTTGGAATAATAACTCTTTGAAACAAATAGAAAATGTGCATGCACAGGAGAAAGAAATATATATACTCAGCAGTGTAAATAAGGACCTACTCAATACTCAAATAAGGAGTAACTGGATATAATTTTTTGAATCATTAGGCCTAGTCCAGCTGGTAAATGAGCCCACAAGTGTAACAGAAATATAAAGCACTCTTATTGATCACATTTATACCAACCTACCAGACAATGTGGCTTATGTTAATGTACCAAATGTTGGTCTTAGTGACCTCTATCCTACTTTTTTGAAAATAAGGTTAAATGCAACATAAATAGGAAACATACACACAAAACTATCACTTACAGATCTTTCCAAAATTGAAGTAAATAACAATTTCAAGATGACCTATATAAAGTTCCATGGAATATTATCCAAAATTTTGATGACATATGTGAAGCTCTAAGGGTGTGGACTGATTTATGAATGTAGTCTCTAAGTATGATCCACTAAAAGTACATTGAGTAAAGTATGAAATCCAACCTAACTGATTTACTACTGAAATTCTAGATACTATGAAGACACGAGACCAATTGAAGGCTATGGGAAACCATGCACAATATCAAGTATGGGGAAATAACATAACAAGTATGATTAAAAAGGCTAAAAAAAACCTTTTTATCAATCAATGCTTGAAAACACAAAGAGCAACACAAACTCCATTTGGAAAGTCTTCAGTAAACTCATTGGGGTAACACACAAAGATCAGACAAATAAAATTCACTCATTTCTGGTAAATGACACAAAAGTCACTGATGACACTGACATTGCAAATGTTTTGAGTGATTTTTTTTTCACTAAAGTTACCACTAAGTTAAAAGAACCAGTGATAGAAAACAACTATAATGAACTGAAAAATCCCTAAGGAGGTATGTTTCTCTATCCCACAGGTATAAAAAAAACTGCTAAAAAATGTCTCATTAAACTTGATATCAAGAAAGCTACAGGACTTGATCAGATTGGTCCACCACTCATTAAAACTTCTGCCTCAGCTATTTCAGATAGCATAACATTCATAATCAATTTAAATATTGCAACCTCATCTGTCCCCAAAATATGGAAAACTGCAAAAGTAATGCCTATGCACAAATCTGGTTCTAAGAATGATGCTGATAACTACCAGCCAATTTCAATACAACCAAAACTTGTCAAAATTGATTGAAAAACATGTCCATGATTCGTTCATGTCATATTTAACGAAACAGTTGCTGTTACACCCTATTCAATCAGGCTTTAGACAGAAACATTCATGTGAGACTGACTTGATCTCTCTAACTGATAAATGGCTTCAACCACTTGATCAAAGTTGAATAATAGGATCTCTATTTGTAGATTTCAGGAAAGTTTATGGGTTGATGTACATGAAATTCTTTTAAGAAACTGAAAATCAACCAATGTGATGAAAGCACAATTAGATGGTTTACTTCAAACTTAAGTGAGAGAACACAACATGTTTATATAAATAATGTTCTGTCGGAACCTGGAACAATTAGATATGGAGTACCAAAAGGTTCAATTTTAGGTCCATTACTATTGATACTATTTATTAATGGCCTACCACTTTTTACTAAAGGACTCAGTTTTCATCAACAGATCTCTATGCAGATGACACAACATTGTCAGACATCCAAACCACAAAGCACAAACTATAAATTTATTTACAGGATGCCCTAAACAAACTGGACAACTGGTGCACATGCAATGGCATAGTGGTAAAAAGTTGAATAACTAAAATATTACTTATCTCAACATAGCAAAAAAGAACAAATCTTGGTAGTGATGAACTATGACATGGAAGGATACAAATTTGCAAATGGTTTGTCATGATAGACTACTTGGTGTTTTGGTAGATAATAGCCTATCATGGACTGAACATGTCAGTAAAAAAATTAATTCAAGTTTATGTCTTTTCAGTAGGATAAGATACAGAAAACTATTTTATAACAGTTACATACAACCCTATTTAGACTACTGTAACACAGTGTGGAACAATTCAAATGATAAAATCATAGCAAAGCTGGCACATCTTAAAAGAAGTGCATTCAGGCTATATCAATCCAGAAAGTAAGCAAGGAAAATTTTAGCTGGTAAGTTAAAATTATTACCTATTAAAGACTGAATCCGGTTGAGAAAAGCCAAATTAATGTACATGATATCCAATAATAGTGCTCCTGAATATTTACAATCACTATTCAAGTATAGGCTACCTGGTAATACTCCACAACTGTGATCCATGTCTACCAAACAGTATAAAATTCCCAAACCAAATAAGGAATTATTCAAAAAATGTTTCCAGTACTCTGGAACTTTGCTCTGGAATAGTATTCCAGTTGACATTAGAAATGCCAACTCTATTTCCTTCTTCCAAACCAATATATACAGCGGCTTCAGAGATACACTTAAAATAGATAAATTCCTTTGTATGAGGGCCTAAAGGTAGGTTAACTAAAATCATTTCATATATAGGTATTAGTGATCTACGCTAGTGGCATACAAACAATCAATACTATTAAGGTCAACTTGCTCTTTTTTCAATTTAATTAATAAACCAACTTCAGTAATACATTTATTAGTTTTATTTTTTTAAAATACCAATTGGTAACAAAAGGTCTATGCAATCTTACTTTGGAGTTCAGCAATTAGACCTGACTAGATTGCTGTTTTTTTTTTTTTTTTAAATTAGACATGTACAGAATTCATATATCCATTTAAGTCTTGTCAAATAAATACTACACTTTTATTCTTCTGTTTTAAACATGATGCATGCCTTAATGTATATTTCTAAAGCCACAAATTATGTTAAGATAATACTATATATGCAATATCATGATAAACATAAGGACTTAATAATCCTAAATTGTTTTATTTATCCAGAATTAAGACTGACATGAAGGCTTGCAAGAAACCTTTTTTCTTCATATCTGATCTAACATTTTTGGGTAAGAATTTTAATTGCCCAGTCTACTTGGCATTCAATGTTTCCACCTTTGAACTGGTGATTACTGCAAATGATTTCTGTATAACAGATTTACTCGATTCAATGGCAATTTTGAAATTTCTTTAATTCTTTCAATAACTTTTATACATTCCTTGAGTGTGTTGATGCCAAAGCTTAATTTTTTTATGTACAAAATGTATATCACAAAAGGTATGAATAACTTGACAGGTATGTTGGCTACATTACAGAAAACCTCTTTCTGTATACAGGATACATGTAGCACATGCCTATGAATGTACAACTTGCAATTTGTACCAATAAAATCAAAATACTGCACCAATTTACAAACAGAATTAAAACTTTGATAGTTACTCTTACAATACAACATTTACAATGAATTCCATTTCCAAGGTGGACTCTCAAAGATTGATAATTGATGTACAAACATGATTGTTGTAAATGTTATTTCTTTGCAACCACTGTGAAAGAATTTTAAAATTGTAAGCCGTCCAAAAACAGACATGCATGCACATGATAAGGACTTTGTTTTAATTTACAACTGATACTCATCGAGTAGATTCTTTTCATTACCTGATTTCAATGTGGGTATCTCACTATACTAAACAAATCTAAGCTCCAATCAGCCATTCCTATTTGATCACAATACAGGAGTCTCTGACTTCTATAAATGCTCCCCAAAAACTTTGAGCTGTCCATCTTAACATAAACTATCAGTTCTAGTTGCGATGGAACACTCAGTGTTCATGTCAAAATAAAAACCATGTGCAGTTTTGATCCACGTGTATTTCACAGTGGAATTTGCTGATCGAAGATGAATAACTTTTGAATAAGCACATGTTCCTATTATTTCTTAAAATATATTTTTTTACATTTTAGAAATAGCATAATACAATTGGAATAATTTTTCAGATTTTTCAAGATCTAATCCTTGATGAGGATGTACTTGCCTTGTCCAGGATGTACAGACAAAATGTTCTTGTCCTCAACAATAAAGTTGACTTGATGAGTGCCAACAGTCATGCTACCTATAGGCAGATCATACTGCGGCAACATGGAAGGTTGGGGTCTGGACAGAGACATGTAATTCCCTCTTGCTGTTTCTGGCAGATACATGACAAATATCCAGATGGACAATACACTGGCTTCATCCCCTCTAGGCTTGCATGAACTTAAACACTTTCTTGCATGTATGATTTTGTATATAAATGAATGCAATTGATTTTATTCATTGTTTTCTTATAAATGCACATAATATTGCATCAAACAATAATGCTTTCAGATTTTTTTTAACACCAGTTTATTTCTACCTATAAACAATGTGGGCACGAAGATCATAAATAATCAATATAAAATGTTTTCAGCAACTGCAGATGCAATATTATACATTATTTTATTTTCAACTACTGATATTTCAGGATATTATATAAAGTGTAACCTGCCTTAGCTGACACCTCCATATATCAGACACTGTTTCATATTTTACATAATTAAAATCGAGAGATCTCCTTCACCACACCAAAACTAGAGTTGATGGTGGTTCTTGAGGTGCCAGGTTTCTACAAATTCTACTGGGATCATGTTCTTTTAGTTCTCTTCTCGTCTGCATACCCTACTTTCCCTCAAGTTGACAGATAAGGGCTTTCTTTATAAGCTCCCTGATGTGGGGATGTTTTCTTTTCCTTGCAAGGGTAGATGGACCATCTGCCGCTTTTTTTGTTGTAACATTCATGCCTGTTTTAAAGAAAATTTTATTTTCTTAACATGTGTGACAAGCATCCCCATGCTAACCCATATTAACTTTTTACCCAATATTAGAGCCTCATGATCAGTTCCCAAGAAGGAGTTGTTGAGGGGTTGTTTTTGTTCTTATTTGTTCTATCCACAAAATACTGTGTGAGACAGGATGCATTTTTGCCCATTCCGTCAGAAAGCAACATGTTTTCATGAACAGGTATTAGCTAGTAATCATCATGATGACAGCATCTACCCCAAACGTCCTGAGGATATTCCATAAACCCCATATATCCTTAATAAAGTGTGTCAGTCCCCTGGGAAAGTGCCATACATATCACTGGATCTAATTATTAGACGTGCATTGCTCAAATCAAAATAAATATCCACTAGAATGATAACAATACTAATTACAAGATCTGTATGCATGAAAATATTAAGATTCCTTACCACAAATATAAATGTGTGCCGATTGTTGCAAAATGACTTGTATCTAATACAAAGTTTTCATGACTTGTACATGTGAATAATACTCCATTCGTCTGATCTCCAGGCAGGGATCATAATGCACAATCAATATATAAAATTATTTCTAATGTCCTGTAGTGAAATAAGCTTACACTATCTCCCCTTCTTTGTTTCTCATTACACCTCAGCCACTATGGATATTGTGATCCAAAGCAGCTAGCTCATTCCTAATCCTGTACACAGGAGGGATGTATGAAAATCTCTTTGCACTGTACATCATGATCTGCTGATGAAAAACTTCAAGCTCAGCAGTGCTTCTGCAATTATCAAAAACATGTATCTTGTAACATGTGTTATTTGTAATCTGCTAACAGATTAATACATTTATTAAATAATCATTACTGTTGGTAATTTTTGCATACATAAAATCTTTACTGAAGTGTTTATTGATAGAGTGTCATGGAATTGTTTATACCTGATGTGCATGTATTATACCTGAAATTACCAAAGACTTGAGAAGGAGAGTCACCATACATGTATCATGTGCACACATCTTATGAATTCTAACTTATTCAGATCTTCAAATGGTAAATATATACAGTAATTTATTATTTAGTTGAGAATAAAAATATTTAAAGTGTTCTTCACATTTTTCTTTTAAATGCCATGCAGTTGTTGCAATCCTGAAATGGCATACCTGAAATTTAAGTAATACTCCACTGTTTAGGAACCTTTGGTCCAAGAGCACCTGTGCCAAGGTTTCCAGCACTTTGGCTTTCTTCTTGGGATCATCTTCATCAAGCCAAGGCTTTGTCAGCTCTTCATTCTCCAGGTAAGGTTCATGAAGACATTTATTAATGCCTTGGCCATGTGAGAGGATCTACTCATGTGTATTGGTGATGTGATTTAGGACACTCCTCAAGATACTCTGAAAGAATATCACAATCAATACCTTTAGCACCTAAAGCTGGTCTCTTTTGTCATGGTGACCCCATATTGATAAGACAACTTGATTTATATCATAACAGTAAAGAGTGAAAACCAACAAGTCATTTAATTCCCAAGAATAAAAAATGAAATTTAAAAAGATCTTACAGTACTGTAAATTAAATCCCAAATAAGTTATATCACCAGTCTTAATGAATAAAGTTCTAATGAACTGCCAGTGGTTTACAAAAACAAACTTCAAATGTTATCTCAGTATTTTGTTTTTAAATTAAATATGTCTTATGTGCATTCATCATGAGCTAAGTGGATAGATGGGAAGAGAGTGTTAGCAAGAACTGCATGTGGGACATAGATACATGTATAAATGGGAAACGGCATAAAGAAAGCATATGAGGCATGTAGACACAATTTCAATATATAATCACTGGTCCTCTAAGTATTGAGTGGGAAAAAAACAGCTGTGATTATTGGGTTAGCCAGCACAGTATACTGGAACTTTTTTGCATAACCAAAACAATGACAGTTCAAATTATGCCTTTTTCTATGCATCAAGTGGCACAGTTGAAATACCCAACCCCACTTCTGAGAAAGCGAAATTCAAGGTTTTTTTTCGAACTCAAACTAAGAAAAGCATGAAGTGGGAACTCAACCTGCTGGCAGTTATAATAATGTCCTTTATCAGCATTGCATTTGTTACATCATTGTTTTCAGCAGAATGACAATTGTAAGACAACCCCCACCCAAACACAAAAAAAAATCTGCAAGAAACTTCTCATTTTTACCTTCCTGATTCAATAGCAAATACTTTAGATACTGAAGGTGTCTTCATTCTCTCAGTATGTTGCAAAAGCACTTGGCCAGGTGTTGATATGAAGCATGAAAATGTACTGGCCATCGGTTCTGTATGCTTGGGGATCATCTTTTGCTATATTCTTTGTAACTTAAAATATGAATTAAATATTCATTTGTATTATAAGTTATGTTTTAAATCTGTTTCTTTGTGCACTGTGTTAAACACTTAGAACTGAAATACTTCATTTGAGCAAGAATACATAATAATAGATCTAAAAAAATTTCACATCAATAAAACTAACTTGACTGCAGCTCAAACCTTTAACTGATAACAATCTGCCAGCCAGATATTCTGGTAGCACTACAACATCCTTTCCTATCATGACTAGAGATCCTTTTTGTAATTGTAGTCAATACAGTGCCTTATAATAGATTTACTAGTAGTTGAAAGATGTACAATAAAATCTTATTATTTGTTCCATCACGTTTACATGATAAGGTTATTAAACTTTTATGCAAGTAATGTGCATGTCAAATTAACCTAAGGGGTTGTGAGAGAGAGAGAGAGAGAGGATGGGATAGATATGATATAAATAATGATAACGCTTGTAAATGTATCTAAGTTCCCACGCCGAATTTAAAAAAAAAACCTGTCTCACGAAGATAATTGACAGGTGTACAAAATGACCTTTATAAGTACGCTGTTATACAAAATAAATAATATATTCCACCCCAACATACAATACACACAATGCAGTCACCGAATGAAATATTGATCAGCCGATCACATCTATTTTGGGCATATTACAAAGACAGTTTTTCGACGTTTCTTCTCGGAAAGCGACAAGCGCGGGCGACCTTTACGTTTTTGACTCGCACGTGTGTCCGCCATTTTTGTTTATAGTAGATATTTAAATTGCAACCACGTGACTCATAACCCGAGCACTGGACGAAGATGACGTATACGTTTTTGTGGTCACGTGAGGCTTCCGTAACAGTTCATGACCTACAAGTTTCAATTAAAGCGGGCCCCCACAAAAGTTCATTTTCTCTCGTTTATTTATCAATTGCCCAATTTAATCTTCTCAAACTCTAGGTTATTTTGAATTATTTCAGCTTATAAGTCGACACATTTCACTAGTTACATGATCTGTAACATTCACAAAATTACCGACACTCTGCACTATTGTGCCTTTAATTTAAAACAGCTTTATTAATAGCGGGCCATACTATAAATCCATCAGGCTATGTTTATGTTGAATATTGAAAACCGGGAAATATCTATTTTTAAATAACGCCGATATACGGTATAATTATGCAAAGTATGAAGTGTACGGGACTCAAGCCAAAATTAGACTCTGTTAAAACTTCAAATATGTGACGTTTGCTTCCAAACTGTGCATTATTTGATTCTTCATATCACATTTTTCATTTTGCTTCGATTATTCAAGAGCCTTGTCGTATCAAAAATTACAGTAAATCGTCTTCACTTTCTTCAATTATATCCACGTCATATGTGCAAAGGAAAACAAAGTCATGCATTTATCAACATTAACTGCGACATATCAACTTTATAGCAGTCAATGAACTATTTTATATACAAACAAAAAAGGAGAACTTGGGAGTCATTTCTTAAATTTAAACACTAAACTTAAACCCCATCAGATACCACACCATAATGAATTAACACCATAATGTACTGCATATCACTTATTATCTTTATAAAGAGTTATTAAAGCACGAAACATAAAACTACAATGACAAATTAAACAGTACCAAACAGAGAAGAAAACACTCTCTCTCTAGACCTCACAATGTATGAGTGGATATAATGAGTAATGGAAACATACGTAAGCATATATATATATATATAAATATATATATATATATATATATATATATATATATATATATATATATATATATATATATATGTTCGACCCAAAAGAATACAAGGGTCATTAAACACAAATGGTGAAAAGAAATAAGTAATTTTCTAAAACCATAAGCCATCCTCTTATTTCAATCTTTTCTTTTCCTGAGGATAATATTATCTATCTAGAATCTGCTTCTAACATATCACTGGTTTCTCATGGAATCTTCCTAGGGACATCAGAAATTCAATGAAGGTTTGAAAGGACAGGATATAATACATAATCTCTTGATCAGCGTATCAACATACAACACTTCAAAGTGTAAAATAAAAACAACCAACAGAATGCCCACAAAACTAACCCTTGCACATTATACAGTTCTATTACTATCACTCAAGAATGGACATATTTTTTTTCAGAGGATGGATGCATAGACAAAAGGTTATATGATGCCATTGTCATTTCTATTTAATAAATGTTCTTATCTTTTAGCATGTCAATAATATATCTTTGTCCGCAAAACCCCCGAATAATAACCTGTGTCCACACTGGCGCATTAGCACACTAAGTGCCTTATTGATTGAGGTAAACGATTTTTCAAAACGTCTATTTTTATGTATGCCCCATGGTTACAGTTGAGGAAGAAGACACTAATCACTCCTTAGCTCAAAAAGTACGTATGGCTATAAGTTTGTATTTTTTTAAAAACAACATTAAAATTCCGCAGAGTATGTAATTCTGAATTGACATTTCGCGTATCATTAATATATGACATCCCTCTGAACTTCAAACAGTTAGCGGAAAGTGAATGTCATAATGTGATTGATATAAGGATGTATAATTTATTAGATTATTTTTTAACGTTATGTTAAAATTTATTGAATAATTCGTAGGACATAGAAAATGACAAGAGAAAAACATAACATTGTAAAGTGCATCATAAATATACTACAAGTGTGAAACAATTATGTGAAACCGTCATTGACATTACATCTACAATTAAGTCTCCTTCACACACAAACATCTAAATAAATTTTGATATTTTAATTTTATTCTTTTTCATCAAACTTTAAATCTTTTAAAATTGATGAAAAAAATCTATACAAAATCTTCAGTCTGTTATGTCTGAAATTCTTGTCAGTTTATGCTTTCTTTCATTTTGAACAAAACGTTTGCTGCTCAAAGTTCTTAATGAATTTCGACGTTAAATATATCAGAACATATGACTTGCTATTATTGTCACAGAATAAGGCAAAGAAATAACTTGGTTTTGTCTTAAAACAATTAGGCTATTTCTCGTTGTACATGCGTACAACGTTATATAGGGTGAATATGTTTTTCCAGGTAAGCGACTGTATAACATGTACCTAGCCACAGACTACTTGTGTCAGGTATCATGACTAACATGAGGTGCACGGGTATTCTACCCCGACTTGTACTCACTCTCCTATGGATTTAAGTAAGACGAATCACGAAAAACCACACTGGTCATTTTTTGGATCACGTCAAGGAGTATACACTCTCCTTTATTCTCCAGCCATAGGGGTAAGTGTTAAATTTACATTCTATTTATTTGATAGGCGAAGCTCATTCGCTTTGTACTGTGTTATCGCGTAATAATTTTTATTACACCGCAGATTTTTAAAGTAATATCATATATATAGAAATTGTGCATAAACTATTATGTTCCATTTGGTTTTATTATAGCTGCGTCTGTGTGTCTGTAGCTGCGTCTGTGTGTCTGTGTTGGCAGCTGTGTCTGTGTTGGCAGTAGCTGTGTCTGGGTTGGAAGCTGTTTCTGTATTGGAAGATGATTCTGAATGTGTTCGTAACTGACTGTTATAGTAGCTGACTATTATGGTAGCTGACCGTGTCTGTAGCCGTGAATGTATATGAAATGCTATTGTGAATATAACTAGAGCGGTCTGAAGCTGTACGAAGCAGTCTAAAGTTTCTTGGAGTCATCTGAAGCTTCCAGAACAACGCTGTCTGTTGTGATAAGATTATTGTGAATCTTAGTCATGATAAGATTGTTTTGAATCTTTAGTTGTGTCAAAGATTGTTTTGAATCTTTAGTTGTGTCAAAGATTATTGTGAATATTTAGTTGTTTCAAAGATTGTTTTGAATCTTAAGTTGTTTCAAAGACTATTTTGAATCTTTATAATTTTGTTCTTGTTGAACAACATACTGTTTAAGGGGTAAGTGCAGTCCATGAGGGTTCTTGGATCTGCACTTCATTTTATTCAATATTTGTTTTCTTTATTTTCAATTGTATTTTTTTTACATCATATTTTTATCATTATTAAATCATTTATAAATTTCCATCTTTCTTACATTGTGTTTGCTTGATCATTTCGTCCAAAAACCCACTCGGTTACAATTCTGCGACAATTATGACGGACGAGTCGGGACAAGTGCTTGATATGGTATGGCACCAGTAATGATTACAAAGACGACACCCATGCAAATGTACTACTTTAACTCCTTCTCACTAATAACCTCTGCAATTGGTGAACATCTGTATTTGAGAAAATATACAATGGCCGTATGGTGCACAACTTTTATGCTTGAGAGTACTTCGTCGCTCCACATCGATTATAGAACCATACAACTTTTTGAATATTGAATGGTGAAAACCACTGGAAGCTTTTTTACAAACAAAACAACGTTCGAAATTATGATGCGCTCGGCTCGGTACTAAAGTCTGTTTTAAAAAATGTAGTGAGGCGTTCTGAAATGTACACCATAGTATTCCCATAAAAAATATCATTTTATTTTTAAATTGATCTCAATCCTTTTGAAAATCGTCAATTAAAACTACGTCACGTGTGTAAAGAAAAATGCAGCATGGTATAATGTTTTTGAATTTAATGTGAGTAGATATATTTCTTAATTAAATGATGTTATTACCAATAACGAACAGTTTGTAATAGAGTATATTTAAAAATAATGAGGAATTCTGATTACTAAATGTGGGTCAGTGGAAATATTTGCTTTTCTGGACCATCTCATAATCTTACACGGATGAATTATAATGGCCAATACGATCTTGTAAAGAGTTCATTTCCGTTCGAGATTCGTGAATTTATACTTTAGTTTGTTTGATTTAAACAAGAAGAAACTTCTGACAAACCCTCACCCAACCTCATACACACACACTACCACCACCATGTACCCCCCCCCCCAGTTTTCACTGATGAGATGGGTCGGCAATGGACGTAAGTGTTGACTGACTGGGTTGTCAGTATGGGTTGAACAAAGTTGTACGAATAAATCAGACATTTCCTTAAACTGGTGCATTGTGTGAAGTACCAATGTTCTGCTTAGAAAAGCTTATATGAAAGAAGAAAAGACATTTAAGTATGATATTAAAGTTTTGTAATGTGTGGTCATTATATGGTTACATATAATCATGGTAGAAGTTTCACGGTTACGATCACTTTAGTTGACAACGCCTGTTTTCTTCAGGTCCTTGAAAATATGTTTATTTTGCTTGGTATATACCGGACTGAGTGAAGCGAGGGAAAACACCAAAATCAAACCTTTTATCATTTCAGGCTAAACAAGCGATTGGAGTTACTTTGTCCCCAATAGTGCTGTACAATGTTATATGTATAATGCTTAACCTGGACACTGGCCTATATTGAATATTTAATCGGCAATCAATGATGTTACACGTGATTCTTATAACTTGATCTTATATATAAACAAGCATTGTCCCAGTTTGAAAAATACAATAGGATTTGTTTATTTTTCATCACTTTTATCTTATTCCTGAGCTAGCTACATACAGGTCATATAGTTAACTACTGAGAGGAGGAAAGAATATCAGTAAAAACTAATTTAGCATAGTGTGGCACACTCAGGGCAAGTAAACTCTAGTTTAATATTTAGTTTGAAATGTCTTGTGTTAAATATATGTGAATTTTGTATGTTAATTTTTAGAACCGACGACATAAATAATGCCATGCCAGCTAAAGTGTAATCGTCATGTCTTTCACACACCCAATCGACTGGTTTGCTTTAGTGTTTTACTACTCAGCAAAACAAGTAGGTTATTTGGTGCTGATGCATTTGGAGAAAAGTGCCTTACTCAACGACTTACCGCGCCAGCCGACTTGGTCTGATCAAATGAATGCCAGAAGGGAATGAATTCTACAGCATTTAGTAAATCAGTAAAACTCTTTTTAATCTACGGGACATTTTATCATCTATGTGAAACTTCCTAAATCCCTTAGATTACTCTTATGATTTTTAATTTATTATTATGCTATATCGAACTAAGGTAATAAATACAACAGAGCCAGTAATGACACATTCATAGCTCATATAAATATATATATGAGGATAAGGGGCAAAAATGTAATATCAACGTGCTAAAAGGAAACACTGTTTTACGTAATATCGTAGAAAAGCATAGAATGATGCAGGCTTATAAAAAATGCTAAGATAAGATTTCACTGTCACAGAGAAATATGCATTAGAAGCATAGTAAAAGTTAATTCTTGTACAAATATTTAATGCTAATCAAACACAAATATATAATGCTAATCATACACAAGTATATAATGCTGCCAATCATACACAAGTATATAATGCTGCCAATCATACACAAGTATATAATGCTGCCAATCATACACAAGTATATAATGCTGCCAATCATACACAAGTATATAATGCTGCCAATCATACACAAGTATATAATGCTGCCAATCATACACAAGTATATAATGCTGCCAATCATACACAAGTATATAATGCTGCCAATCATACACAAGTATATAATGCTGCCAATCATACACAAGTATATAATGCTGCCAATCATACACAAGTATATAATGCTGCCAATCATACACAAGTATATAATGCTGCCAATCATACACAAGTATATAATGCTGCCAATCATACACAAGTATATAATGCTGCCAATCATACACAAGTATATAATGCTGCCAATCATACACAAGTATATAATGCTGCCAATCATACACAAGTATATAATGCTGCCAATCATACACAAGTATATAATGCTGCCAATCATATACAAATAACTAGTGCTAATAATATACAAATTTATGTTGATCATTATGTATGAGATGTTATTGATATGGTATATTGCTACATATTTTTTCTGAGCATAACAACATATTCCTAGCAGAACCGTGGTCAATTTTCGTTACAACAACATTCAAGTGAATTGGTCTGTAACAAAGCAACACTTTGTTATGTGGTATATTTGCAGTTTTCGCCCCAATGCCTGTTCACTGTGCAACAGTACCCCTCCACCCATTTGCTTTTTATCCTGCCCTTTTGAACGAAAAACACAAACTTGGTTTTATCCACTTGAAAATTCTTTCTCTTTCTCTCTCTCTGTCTGACATTTTAGTTTTAGGACAACTCGAATCCAATACCGCGGTACAGAAATCAGCAATAACTTCAAGAACCATGAACGGTTGGCAACTGACCCACTGCAAGAATTTACATATCTGCCTAAAATGTAAAGCAGAAAATTCTCAAATAGTAAGACTTTAAAGCAGAACAAAAAAACTTGCAGGCTTATGAAACAGACATGTTAAAATTACTACGAAAGTACTTGTCATTTTCGACCAAGAATACGTTACTTGTTACTGGATTCCCAATTTGGATTTGACACAGGCTTAAAAGTTTTACCTGCATTACTTTTAAATGCAACTAATACCCGGAGTAACTATGTATTTATTGCAAACTTAACTTGATAATAGTTTTGTTCTTAGTCATTATAACATAATTCTTTTCAACTATTCTAGAATTAGTTCCCTACGTGTTGCTGAGGGCAAATCGTCTGGAAAAGAGATTTAGTGTTGACCCTTCGCCCCACCCACCCAGCTTAAAAGACCTAAAAGATTTATCATGTTATAAGCATTATACAGAAACTGTGGAGAAGCAGTTGGCTTTGCAAAACTGTCATTAAAAATGATGTGTAAGTTGTGCTTGTCAAAGAATCACTCTCGTCTTTTACAGAATAAGTGAAGCAACCATTATTTTTTGCGCTTGCCCGGTCTTTAGCGGCAGATCCAGTTCACGCAAAATATTATCTGGGCTATGTGGGATCCTGCAACAAGCACAACTGTCATGAAAACGGCACTAAAAAACGGAACAGCTGCATCAAGCCGGTTAAGCGATAGCGGCCATCTTGTACAAATATTCAGAATGATTTATTGCTATACATTTTAAATTATCGACAAATAACAATAAATGTTTGTGGTTTTGAAGCAATGCAGTTATATTTGGTGAAAATGACCGCTTTTAACCACGTTAGATAATGGGAGAATCCCGTAATAGCTACGCGCAGTTTATGTGCATTTCACGGTATCTAGACCGACACAATGGTATAAGTTATGGTGGACAACACTATCTTTGACTGTTTGACAATGAGTTCTCTGATGAAGCTGGTATGCAAAGTGACATCAAACTTGAGACAGAGAGACAGACAGAGCAGGTACTTTACCCATTAAATCTTGTATTGAAATATTAAACTCCAGACGAGGTAAGAAACTATTAGGTAGTCATACCCACATTCAAGGCTTTGTAGCAATGCCTCATGATGAGAGAAAACTTTACCCCATTTTAATTCCCAATAGACGTTCCACCATGTAAAGCATCTAATATACCAAACTTAGCTAACATCCATTATTTCAGATTCAGAGTTTCAGAAATATGGCCAGCGGAATTACATTTTAGGAGCATGTTTAAGTGGTGGGACTTAAATAGCCAAAATAATCTGAGGAAAAACTGACAAACATCTGCAACATTGACGTTGACAATCATCGGCAGCAGCAGCTCTTTCGATTTTGACACAAATTCGGAAGACCTACATCTTCTTATAATGTTGTTTAGACTATTTCATAACTGTTGCACATAGAGATAACTGTATGTTTACATTTTATATTATCATGTCTGGTCACATAGAAATAAAGAAGAAAAAGAACAATATTGTAGTATTGCTTAGAATTATTTCTGGTTAAAATATGTCAATCAAATATATTATATATCTGTTCCACATGTTACAAAGACACCGAATCTTTGTTTAAATAATCAATTGAGTTCAATAATTTCTTGTTTTAAATAAAAACATCAAAATAGAGAGTTTGAATGTACTGTAAATTAATCAGCTTTCTGTATAAAGTTTAATGTATTTAATAACCGTTAGATTGGAAAACTTTCCTGTAATTTGCTTGGCAGTGTCAATTCAGTAAGTATAGTGTAAGCAAATGGGACACTAACTATCCAAAACCTACGTTCCATTTGAGAAGTAAGAAAAAATCGGATTGCCTGTGATTGCAGATGAAATCTATCCATATGTCCATTTTGGAAATACAGAGTAAAAGAGTATATGTACATATGCAATGCAGACAGCCAGATGACGCAACTTCACAGTATATAGGTGTAGCCCCTGTTAGGTACTTGCAGACTGTGTCAAAGTATTGATTAAAAGTTAGAAGGATGTATGAATACAAGGAGGAAATATAATAAATACAAAACCACATGAGTCTTTTATTCCCAGTTTGGGAAAGAATTGGTTTGATGCGGAGTTAGAACATGCGTCTTGGCCACCATCCTACAAACTCGTTCTATCCACCCACGCGGAACAAATTACATATGTAGTTTTGTCTATACAGAGCACAGGAAAACAATTTACGAGTAAAAACTATCTTGAACATACAATTGTAATTCCAAATTTGAAGACTCTTTGCAATACTGAACAAAGACGTAAATGTTTCTCTCTGAATCACACGTAATATTTGTAGCTAACAGGAAACACAACACATGCATACACATGTATATACACAGATTGATATATACACCAGTTCGACTCCAACGATTAAAAGTTTCGCAGTCTATATTTAGGCAATAAAATCAATTAATTTTGGAAACCATATTTACAACGAGGAAACTAGTATCTGTCCATATTAAATCCTTTCTTACCTATTTCTGGTTTCTCGTCGTATTTTCCTACAGGTATTGGTCGTTAGCTGAAGATTAGTAAAGACATGATATATGATATAATGTCACTTCATCAGATTACGTACATTCATCACAGCGAAGTATTAACTACGTAAATACAGGAATAAAAACAAGAAAAACACGTAACAATAACCTTTTAATCCTCTTACAGTTCTAGCATAGTCATTCATTTACTCAAATGTTGACTGTACTTGCGAAACGATACTTTGATGCCATAGTTATTTATATCTAATTGACGTTCTTAAAGTGTTATTATATCAGTAATACAAGTATGATTAAGTCAATAATACAAGTTTGATTACATCAATAATACAAGTATGATTAAGTTAATAATACAAGTATGATTAAGTCAATAATACAAGTTTGATTACATCAATAATACAAGTATGATTAAGTCAATAATACAAGTTTGATTACGTCAATAATACAAGTATGTCCCTTCATATATACTATGTGGCTAATGACACATGTATTATGCACCTTGTCCAATAAGTTAAAAAATTTAAAACTTGTTTTCTTATGTATGTCTGATCTAACTATTTCAAAGGAAGAAACGAATCATCCTTTAGTAAATGGGACTTTCATTTTGTATTCAGAAATGATTATGATTTTAATATCTAAATCAATTTTGATTGTCAGTTCGATTCCAATTTATGATTTCATAATTAGTGTTCAATGTACAGCTTATCCTTTGTGACGTTTAGAAGTGAAAAGGAAGTGGGTGGCAATATTATGATTGACATACGCATGCATTTATTAGTATCTCGTTATTTCGTGTCATATTGTATTTATTGAATATTGAGGGAGTAGAGAGCAAGACAACGGGTCATTTCATGCTATATTGTATTTATTAAATATTGAGGGAGTAGAGAGCAAGACAATGGGTCATTTCGTGCCATAGTGTATTTATTGAATATTGAGGGAATAGAGAGCAAGACAATGGGTCATTTCGTGCCATATTGTATTTATTGAATATTGAGAGTGTAGAGAGCAAGACAATGGGTCATTCCGTTATTCTCCTGTGATCGTTCAGTTAAAGGTGTTCAAGGATCATGCTGATATGTGTACCAATTAAATGGAAGTTTGATAATATAGTATCCAAAAGATAATCCTACAAAATACATTTGCCATCAGAAGGAATTTGTTTTTAAAATGCAACGTTTTTCATTCGTAACGACCATGTGCACAGTTAGGTTCGGCTTGTCCAATTGTTCATGGAAAGACAAGAACTTTTACAAAATACCAGAAGTGACTAGATAGAACAGAAGGACACGAAGCGTGAAATATACAAAATAGGCACCAATTATGTTACCATCATTGACGTTACAGCCATTATTAATGTCGGCTTCATGCATTAATGTATAAATACAAATTAGATGACTGTTCATTTTTTAATTATTTTGGTCACCATCAATCTATAATTAATCTTGACAAAATCAATACAATTCATGTCCGTAATTCATATTAATATATGGTATACTATGTTTTCCAAATAATGACGACCTGAAACATAAATGTACATCTGACTTGCGTTGTAAATGATGCCTTGGGAGAGGCGCTTAATATGGTACCGCATCATCGATGATTATCTTGACCATACATGTATGATATATAACGAATCAGGACCCAAGATCGAACTATTACCATCCTAATTACTCTTACCGTCCTAATTACCAATAACCCCCGCAGTTAATTACTATCTTCTATGAATGAGAAAATATCTAACGATCCTATGTAGTACAGCATTTATACATTGGAGTACTTTGTTGCTTAATTTAAAACAGCTTTATTAATAACGGGACATACTATAAATCCATCAGGCTATGTTTATGTTGAATACTGAAAACCGGGAAATATCTTTATTTTTAAATAACGCCGATATACGGTATAATTATGCAAGGTATGAAGTGTACGGGACTCAAGCCAAAATTAGACTCTGTTAAAACTTTAAATATGTGACGTTTGCTTCCAAACTGTGCATTTTTTGATTCTTCATATCACAGTTTTTATTTTGCTTCGATTATTCAAGAGCCTTGTCGTATCAAAAATTACAGTAAATCGTCTTGACTTTCTTCAATTATATCCACGTCATATGTGCAAAGGAAAACAAAGTTATGCATTTATCAACATTAACTGCGACATATCAACTTTATAGCAGTCAATGAGCTAATTTATATACAAACAAAAAAGGAGAACTTGCGAGTCATTTCTTAAATTTAAACACTAAACTTAAACCCCATCAGATACCACACCATGATGAATTAACACCATAATGTACTGCATATCACTTATTATCTTTATAAAGAGTTATTAAAGTACGAAACATAGAACTACAATCACAAATTAAAACCTATGTGCAGTACCAAACAGAGAAGAAAACTCGCTCTAGACCTCACAATGTATGAGTGGATATAATGAGTAATGGAAACATACGTAAGCATATATATATATATATATATATATATATATATATATATATATATATATATATATATATATATAGATTCATATATATATGTTCGATCCAAAAGAATACAAGTGTCATAGAACTCAAATTGTGAAAAGAAATAAGTAATTTTCTAAAACCATAAGTCATCCTCTTATTTCAATCTTTTCTTTTCCTGAGGATAATATTATCTATCTAGAATCTGCTTCTAACATATCACTGGTTTCTCATGGAATCTTCCTAGGGACATCAGAAATTCAATGAAGGTTTGAAAGGACAGAATATAATACATAATCTCTTGATCAGCGTATCAACATACAACACTTCAAAGTGTAAAATAAAAACAACCAACAGAATGCCCACAACACTAACCCTTGCACATTATACAGTTCTATTACTATCACTCAAGAATGGATATATTTTTTTTTCAGAGGATGGATGCATAGACAAAAGGTTATATGATGTCATTGTCATTTCTCTTTAATAAATGTTCTTATCTTTTAGCATGTCAATAATATATCTTTGTCCGCAAAACCCCCGAATAATAACCTGTGTCGACACTGGCGCATTAGTACACTAAGTGCCTTGTTGATTGACGTAAATTTTTCAAAACGTCTATTTTTATGTATGCCCAATGGTTACAGTTGAGGAAGAAGACACTAATCACTCCTTAGCTCAAAAAGTACATATGGCTATAAGTTTGTATTTTTTTAAAAACAACATTAAAATTCCGCAGAGTATGTAATTCTGAATTGACATTTCGCGTATCATTAATATATGACATCCCTCTGAACTTCAAACAGTTAGCGGAAAGTGAATGTCAGTAATGTGATTGATATAAGGATGTATAATTTATTAGATTATTTTTAACGTTACGTTAAAATTTATTGAATAATTCGTAGGACATAGAACATGACAAGAGAAAAACATAACATTGTAAAGTGCATCATAAATATACTATAAGTGTGAAACAATTATGTGAAACCGTCATTGACATTACATCTACAATTAAGTCTCCTTCACACACAAACATCTAAATAAATTTTGATATTTTAATTTTATTCTTTTTCATCAAACTTTAAATCTTTTAAAATTGATGAAAAAAAATCTACACAAAATCTTCAGTCTGTTATATCTGAAATTCTTGTCAGTTTATGCTTTCTTTCATTTTGAACAAAACGTTTGCTGCTCAAAGTTCTTAATGAATTTCGACGTTAAATATATCAGAACATATGACTTGCTGTTATGACGGACGAGTCGGGACAGGTGCTTGATATGGTATGGCACCAGTAATGATTACCAAGACGACACCCATGCAAATGTACTACTTTAACTCCTTCTCACTAATAACCTCTGCAATTGGTGAACATCTGTATTTGAGAAAATATACAATGGCCTTATGGTGCACAACTTTTATGCTTGAGAGTACTTCGTCGCTCCACATCGATTATAGAACCATACAACTTTTTGAATATTGAATGGTGAAAACCACTGGAAGCTTTTTTACAAACAAAACAACGTTCGAAATTATGATGCGCTCGGCTCGATACTAAAGTCTGTTTTAAAAAATGTAGCGTAGCGTTCTGAAATGTACATCATAGTATTCCCATAAAAAATATCATTTTATTTTTAAATTGATCTCAATCTTTTTGAAAATCGTCAATTAAAACTACGTCACGTGTGTAAAGAAAAATGCAACGCGGTATAATGTATTTGAATTTAATGTGAGCAGATATATTTCTTAATTAAGTGAAGTTATTACCGATAACGAACAGTTTGTAATAGAGTATATTTAAAAATAATGCGCAATTCTGATTACTAAATGTAGGTCAGTGGAAACGTTTGCTTTTCTGGACCAGTCACGAAGTCAACTGAACTGCATTTTCAGTTAGAAGAGGCATGAAAATAAAATGCAATCTCATAATCTTACACGGATGAATTATAATGGCCAATACGATCTTGTAAAGAGTTCATTTCCGTTCGAGATTCGTGAATTTATACTTTAGTTTGTTTGATTTAAATAAGAAGAAACTTCTGACAAACCCTCACCCAACCTCATACACACACACTACCACCACCATGCACGCCCCCCCCCCCCCCCCCAGTTTTCACTGATGAGATGGGTCGGCAATGGACGTAAGTGTTGACTGAATGGGTTGTCAGTATGGGTTGAATAAAGTTGCACGAATAAATCAGACATTTCCTTAAATTGGGACATTGTGTGAAGTACCAATGTTCTGCTTAGAAAAGCTTATATGAAAGAAGAAAAAACATTTAAGTATGATATTAAAGTTTTGTAATGTGTGGTCATTATATGGTTACATATAATCATGGTAGAAGTTTCACGGTTACGATCACTTTAGTTGACAACGACTGTTTTCTTCAGGTCCTTGAAAATATGTTTATTTTGCTTGGTATATACCGGACTGAGTGAAGCGAGGAAAAACACCAAAATCAAACCTTTTATCATTTCAGGCTAAACAAGCTTTTGGAGTTACTTTGTCCCCAATAGTGCTTTACAATGTTATATGTATAATGCTTAACCTGGACACTGGCCTATATTCATTATTTAATAGGCAATCAATGATGTTACACGTGATTCTTATAACTTGATCCTATATATAAACAAGCATTGTCCCAGTTTGAAAAATACAATAGGATTTGTTTATTTTTCATCACTTTTATCTTATTCCTGAGCTAGCTACATACAGGTCATATAGTTAACTACTGGGAGGAGGAAAGAATATCAGTAAAAACTAATTTAGCATAGTGTGGCACACTCGGGGCAAGTAAACTCTAGTTTAATATTTAGTTTGAAATGTCTTGTGTTAAATATATGTGAATTTTTTATTTTAATTTTTAGAACCGACGACATAAATAATGCCATGCCAGCTAAAGTGTCATCGTCATGTCTTTCACACACCCATTCGACTGGTTTGCTTTAGTGCTTTACTACTCAGCAAAACAAGTAGGTTATTTGGTGCTGATGCATTTGGAGAAAAGTGCCTTACTCAACGACTTACCACGCCAGCCGACTTGGTCTGATCAAATGAATGCCAGAAGGGAATGAATTCTACAGCATTTAGTAAATCAGTAAACCTTTTTTTAATCTACGGGACATTTTATCACCTATGTGAAACTTCCTAAATCCCTTAGATTACTCTTATGATTTTTAATTTATTATTATGCTATATCAAACTAAGGTAATAAATACAACAGAGCCAGTAATGACACATTCATAGCTCATATATATATATATATATATATATATATATATATATATATATATATATATATATATATATATGAGGGTCAGCGGTAAGGAGCAAAAATGTAATATCAACGTGCTAAAAGGAAACACTGTTTTTCGTAATATTGTAGAAATGCATAGAATGATGCAGGCTTATAAAAAAAATGCTAAGATAAGATTTCACTGTCACAGAGAAATATGCATTAGAAGCATAGTAAATGCTAATTCTTGTACAAGTATTTAATGCTAATCATATACAAATGTATAATGCTAATCATATACAAGTATATAATGCTAATCATATACAAATATATAATGCTAATCATATACAAATATATAATGCTAATCATATACAAATATATAATGCTAATCATAAACAAATATATAATGCTAATCATATACAAATATATAATGCTAATCATATACAAGTATATAATGCTAATCATATACAAATATATAATGCTAATCATATACAAATATATAATGCTAATCATATACAAATATATAATGCTAATCATAAACAAATATATAATGCTAATCATATGCAAATATATAATGCTAATCATATACAAATAACTAGTGCTAATAATATACAAATTTATGTTGATCATTATGTATGAGATGTTATTGATATGGTATATTGCTACATATTTTTTCTGAGCATAACAACATATTCCTAGCAGAACCGTGGTCAATTTTCGTTACAACAACATTCAAGTGAATTGGTCTGTAACAAAGCAACACTTTGTTATGTGGTATATTTGCAGTTTTCGCCCCAATGCCTGTTCACTGTGCAACAGCATCCCTCCACTCATCTGCTTTTTATCCTACCCTTTTGAACGAAAAACACAAACTTGGTTTTATCCACTTGAAAATTCTTTCTCTTTCTCTCTCTCTCTGTCTGACATTTTAGTTTTAGGACAACTCGAATCCAATACCGCGGTACAGAAATCAGCAATAACTTCAAGAACCATGAACGGTTGGCAACTGACCCACTGCAAGAATTTACATATCTGCCTAAAATGTAAAGCAGAAAATTCTCAAATAGTAAGACTTTAAAGCAGAACAAAAAAAAACTTGCAGACTTATGAAACAGACATGTTAAAATTACTACGAAAGTACTTGTCATTTTCGACCAATAATATGTTACTTGTTACTGGATTTCCAATTTGGATTTGACACAGGCTTAAAAGTTTTACCTGCATTACTTTTAAATGCAACTAATACCCGGAGTAACTATGTATTTATTGCAAACTTAACTTGATAATAGTTTTGTTCTTAGTCGTTATAACATAATTCTTTTCAACTATTCTAGAATTAGTTCCCTACGTGTTGCTGAAGGCAAATCGTCTGGAAAAGAGATTTAGTGTTGACCCTTCGCCCCACCCACCCAGCTTAAATGACCTAAAAGATTTATCATGTTATAAGCGTTATACAGAAACTGTGGAGAAGTAGTTGGCTTTGCAAAACTGTCATTAAAAATGATGTGTAAGTTGTGCTTGTCAAAGAATCACTCTCGTCTTTTACAGAATAAGTGAAGCAACAATTATTTTTTGCGCTTGCCCGGTCTTTAGTGGCAGATCCAGTTCACGCAAAATATTTTCTGGGCTATGTGGGATCCTTCAACAAGCACAACTGTCATGAAAACGGCACTAAAAAACGGAACAGCTGCATCAAGCCGGTTAAGCGATAGCGGCCATCTTGTACAAATATTCAGAATGATTTATTGCTATACATTTTAAATTATCGACAAATAACAACAAATGTTTGTAGTTGTGAAGCAATGCAGTTATATTTGGTGAAAATGACCGCTTTTAACCACTTTGGATAATGGGAGAATCCCGTAATAGCTACGCGCAGTTTATGTGCATTTCACGGTATCTAGACCGACACAATGGTATAAGTTATGGTGGACAACACTATCTTTGACTGTTTGACAATGAGTTCTCTGATGAAGCTGGTATGCAAAGTGACATCAAACTTGAGACAGAGAGACAGACAGAGCAGGTACTTTACCCATTAAATCTTGTATTGAAATATTAAACTCCAAACGAGGTAAGAAACTATTAGGGAGTCATACCCACATTCAAGGCTTTGTAGCAATGCCTCATGATGAGAGAAAACTTTACCCCATTTTAATTCCCAATAGACGTTCCACCATGTAAAGCATCTAATATACCAAACTTAGCTAACATCCATTATTTCAGATTCAGAGTTTCAGGAATATGGCCAGCGGAATTACATTTTAGGAGCATGTTTAAGTGGTGGGACTTAAATAGCCAAAATAATCTGAGGAAAAACTGACAAACATCTGCAACATTGACGTTGACAATCATCGGCAGCAGCAGCTCTTTCGATTTTGACACAAATTCGGAAGACCTACATCTTCTTATAATGTTGTTTAGACTATTTCATAACTGTTGCACATAGAGATAACTGTATGTTTACATTTTATATTATCATGTCTGGTCACATAGAAATAAAGAAGAAAAAGAACAATATTGTAGTATTGCTTAGAATTATTTCTGGTTAAAATATGTCCAACAAATATATTACATATCTGTTCCGCATGTTACAAAGAGACCGAATCTTTGTTTAAATAATCAATTGAGTTCAATAATTTCTTGTTTTAAATAAAAACATCAAAATAGAGAGTTTGAATGTACTGTAAATTAATCAGCTTTCTGTATAAAGTTTAATGTATTTAATAACCGTTAGATTGGAAAACTTTCCTGTAATTTGCTTGGCAGTGTCAATTCAGTAAGTATAGTGTAAGCAAATGGGACACTAACTATCCAAAACCTACGTTCCATTTGAGAAGTAAGAAAAAATCGGATTGCCTGTGATTGCAGATGAAATCTATCCATATGTCCATTTTGGAAATTCAGAGTAAAAGAGTATATTTACATATGCAATGCAGACAGCCAGATGACGCAACTTCACAGTATATAGGTGTAGCCCCTGTTAGGTACTTGCAGGTTCTGTCAAAGTATTGATTAAAAGTTAGAAGGATGCATGAATACAAGGAGGAAATGTAATAAATACAAAACCACATGAGTCTTTTATTCCCAGCTTGGGAAAGAATTGGTTTGATGCGGAGTTAGAACATGCGTCTTGGCCACCATCCTACAAACTCGTTCTATCCACCCACGCGGAACAAATTACATATGTAGTTTTGTCTATACAGAGCACCAGGAAAACAATTTACGAGTAAAAACTATCTTGAACATACAATTGTAATTCCAAATTTGAAGATTCTTTGCAGTACTGAACAAAGACGTAAATGTTTCTCTCTGAATCACGCGTAGTATTTGTAGCTAACAGGAAACACAACACATGCATACACATGTATATACACAGATTGATATATACACCAGTTCGACTCCAACGATTAAAAGTTTCGCAGTCTATATTTAGGCAATAAAATCAATTAATTTTGGAAACCATATTTACAACGAGGAATCTAGTATCTGTCCATATTAAATCCTTTCTTACCTATTTCTGGTTTCTCGTCGTATTTTCCTACAGGTATTGGTCGTTAGCTGAAGATTAGTAAAGACATGATATATGATATAATGTCACTTCGTCAGATTACGTACATTCATCACAGCGAAGTATTAACTACGTAAATACAGGAATAAAAACAAGAAAAACACGTAACAGTAACCTTTTAATCCTCTTACAGTTCTAGCATAGTCATTCATTTACTCAAATGCTGACTGTACTTGCGAAACGATACTTTGATGCCATAGTTATTTATATCTAATTGACGTTCTTAAAGTGTTATTATATCAGTAATACAAGTATGATTAAGTCAATAATACAAGTTTGATTACGTCAATAATACAAGTATGTCCCTTCATATATACTATGTGGCTACTGACACATGTATTATGCACCTTGTCCAATAAGTTAAAAAATTTAAAACTTGTTTTCTTATGTATGTCTGATCTAACTATTTCAAAGGAAAAAACGAATCATCCCTTAGTCAAAGGGACTTTCATTTTGTATTCAGAAATGATTATAATTTTAATATCTAAGTCAGTTTTGATTGTCAGTTCGATTCCAATTTATGATTCATAATTAGTGTTCAATGTACAGCTTATCCTTTGTGACGTTTAGAAGTGAAAAGGAAGTGGGTGGCAATATTATGATAGACATACTCGTGCATTTATTATTATCTCGTCATTTCGTGTCATATTGTATTTATTGAATATTGAAAGAGTAGAGAGCAAGACAATGGGTCATTCCGTTATTCTCCTGTGATCGTTCAGATAAAGGTGTTCACGGATCATGCTGATTTGTGTACCAATTATATGCAAGTTTGATAATATAGTTTCCAACCGATAATCCTACAAAATACATTTGGCGTCAGCTTGAATCGTTTTTAAAATGCAACATATTTCATTCGTAACGACCATGTGCACAGTTAGGTTCGGCTTGTCCAATTGTTCATTGAAAAACAAGAACGTTTACAAAATACCAGAAGTCACAAGATAGAACATATACAAAATAGGCAACAGTTATGTTACCATCATTAACGTTACAGCTATTATTAATGTCTGCTTCATGCATTAATGTATAAATACAAATTAGATGACTGTTAATTTTTTAATTATTTTGGTCACCATCAATCTATAATTAATCTTGACAAAATCAATGCAATTCATGTCCGGAATTCATATTGATATATGGTATACTATGTTTTCCAAATAATGACGACCTGAAACATAAATGTACATCTGACTTGCTTTGTAAATGATGCCTTGGGAGAGGCGCTTAATATGGTACCGCATCATCGATGATTATCTTGACCATACATGTATGATATATAACGAATCAGGACCCAAGATCGAACTATTACCATCCTAATTACTCTTACCGTCCTAATTACCAATAACTCCCGCAGTTAATTACTATCTTCTATGAGTGAGAAAATATCTAACGATCCTATGTAGTACAGCATTTATACATTGGAGTACTTTGTTGCTTAATTTAAAACAGCTTTATTAATAACGGGACATACCATAAATCCATCAGGCTCTGTTTATTTTGAATATTGAAACCAGGAAATACCTTTATTTTTAAATAACTCCGATATACGGTATAATTATGCAAGGTATGAAGTGTACGGGACTCAAGCCAAAATTAGACTCTGTTAAAACTTCAAATATGTGACGTTTGCTTCCAAACTGTGCATTATTTGATACTTCATATCACAATTTTCATTTTGCTTCGATTATTCAAGAGCCTTGTCGTATCAAAAATTACAGTAAATCGTCTTCGCTTTCTTCAATTATATCCACGTCATATGTGCAAAGGAAAACAAAGTTATGCATTTATCAACATTAACTGCGACATATCAGCTTTATAGCAGTCAATGAGCTATTTTATATACAAACAAAAAAGAATAACTTGGGAGTCATTTCTTAAATTTAAACACTAAACTTAAACCCCATCAGATACCACACCATGATAAATCAACACCATAATGTACTGCATATCACTTATTATCTTTATAAGGAGTTATTAAAGCACGAAACATAAAACTACAATCACAAATTAAAACCTATGTACAATACCAAATAGAGAAGAAAACACTCTCTCTAGACCTCACAATGTATGAGTGGATATAATGAGTAATGGAAACATACGTAAACATATATATATATATATATATATATATATATATATATATATATATATATATATATATATATATATATATGTTCAACCCAAAAGAATACAAGTGTCATAGAACTCAAATGGTGAAAAGAAATAACTAATTTTCTAAAACCATAAGCCATCCTCTTATTTCAATCTTTTCTTTTCCTGAGGATAATATTATCTGTCTAGAATCTGCTTCTAACATATCACTGGTTTCTCATGGAATCTTCCTAGGGACATCAGAAATTCAATGAAGGTTTGAAAGGACAGGATATAATACATAATCTCTTGATCAGCGTATCAACATACAACACTTCAAAGTGTAAAATAAAAACAACCAACAGAATGCCCACAACACTAACCCTTGCACATTATACAGTTCTATTACTATCACTCAAGAATGGATACATTTTTTTTCAGAGGATGGATGCATAGACAAAAGGTTATATGATGCCATTGTCATTTCTATTTAATAAATGTTCTTATCTTTTAGCATGTCAATAATATATCTTTGTCCGCAAAACCCCCGAATAATAACCTGTGTCGACACTGGCGCATTAGTACACTAAGTGCCTTGTTGATTGACGTAAATTTTTCAAAACGTCTATTTTTATGTATGCCCAATGGTTACAGTTGAGGAAGAAGACACTAATCACTCCTTAGCTCAAAAAGTACATATGGCTGTAAGTTTGTATTTTTTTAAAAACAACATTAAAATTCCGCAGAGTATGTAATTCTGAATTGACATTTCGCGTATCATTAATATATGACATCCCTCTGAACTTCAAACAGTTAGCGGAAAGTGAATGTCAGTAATGTGATTGATATAAGAATGTATAATTTATTAGATTATTTTTTAACGTTACGTTAAAATTTATTGAATAATTCGTAGGACATAGAACATAACAAGAGAAAAACATAACATTGTAAAGTGCATCATAAATATACTATAAGTGTGAAACAATTATGTGAAACCGTCATTGACATTACATCTACAATTAAGTCTCCTTCACACACAAACATCTAAATAAATTTTGATATTTTAATTTTATTCTTTTTCATCAAACTTTAAATCTTTTAAAATTGATGAAAAAAATCTATACAAAATCTTCAGTCTGTTATATCTGAAATTCTTGTCAGTTTATGCTTTCTTTCATTTTGAAGAAAACGTTTGCTGCTCAAAGTTCTTAATGAATTTCGACGTTAAATATATCAGAACATATGACTTGCTATTATGACGGACGAGTCGGGACAGGTGCTTGATATGGTATGGCACCAGTAATGATTACCAAGACGACACCCATGCAAATGTACTACTTTAACTCCTTCTCACTAATAACCTCTGCAATTGGTGAACATCTGTATTTGAGAAAATATACAATGGCCGTATGGTGCACAACTTTTATGCTTGAGAGTACTTCGTCGCTCCACATCGATTATAGAACCATACAACTTTTTGAATATTGAATGGTGAAAACCACTGGAAGCTATTTTACAAACAAAACAACGTTCGAAATTATGATGCGCTCGGCTCGATACTAAAGTCTGTTTTAAAAAATGTAGTGTGGCGTTCTGAAATGTACATCATAGTATTTCCATAAAAAATATCATTTTATTTTTAAATTGATCTCAATCTTTTTGAAAATCGTGAATTAAAACTACGTCACGTGTGTAAAGAAAAATGCAACGCGGTATAATGTATTTGAATTTAATTTGAGCAGATATATTTCTTAATTAAGTGAAGTTATTACCGATAACGAACAGTTTGTAATAGAGTATATTTAAAAATAATGGGCAATTCTGATTACTAAATGTGGGTCAGTGGAAACGTTTGCTTTTCTGGACCAGTCACGAAGTCAACTGAACTGCATTTTCAGTTAGAAGAGGCATGAAAATAAAATGCAATCTCATAATCTTACACGGATGAATTATAATGGCCAATACGATCTTGTAAAGAGTTCATTTCCGTTCGAGATTCGTGAATTTATACTTTAGTTTGTTTGATTTAAATAAGAAGAAACTTCTGACAAACCCTCACCCAACCTCATACACACACACTACCACCACCATGCACCCCCCACCCCCAGTTTTCACTGATGAGATGGGTCGGCAATGGACGTAAGTGTTGACTGACTGGGTTGTCAGTACGGGTTGAATAAAGTTGCACGAATAAATCAGACATTTCCTTAAACTGGTGCATTGTGTGAAGTACCAATGTTCTGCTTAGACAAGCTTATATGAAAGAAGAAAAAACATTTAAGTATGATATTAAAGTTTTGTAATGTGTGGTCATTATATGGTTACATATAATCATGGTAGAAGTTTCACGGTTACGATCACTTTAGTTGACAACGACTGTTTTCTTCAGGTCCTTGAAAATATGTTTATTTTGCTTGGTATATACCGGACTGAGTGAAGCGAGGGAAAACACCAAAATCAAACCTTTTATCATTTCAGGCTAAACAAGCGATTGGCGTTACTTTGTCCCCAATAGTGCTTTACAATGTTATATGTATAATGCTTAACCTGGACACTGGCCTATATTGATTATTTAATCGGCAATCAATGATGTTACACGTGATTCTTATAACTTGATCCTATATATAAACAAGCATTGTCCCAGTTTGAAAAATACAATAGGATTTGTTTATTTTTCATCACTTTTATCTTATTCCTGAGCTAGCTTCATACAGGTCATATAGTTAACTACTGGGAGGAGAAAAGAATATCAGTAAAAACTAATTTAGCATAGTTTGGCACACTCGGGGCAAGTAAACTCTAGTTTAATATTTAGTTTGAAATGTCTTGTGTTAAATATATGTGAATTTTTTATTTTAATTTTTAGAACCGACGACATAAATAATGCCATGCCAGCTAAAGTGTCATCGTCATGTCTTTCACACACCCATTCGACTGGTTTGCTTTAGTGTTTTACTACTCAGCAAAACAAGTAGGTTATTTGGTGCTGATGCATTTGGAGAAAAGTGCCTTACTCAACGACTTACCACGCCAGCCGACTTGGTCTGATCAAATGAATGCCAGAAGGGAATGAATTCTACAGCATTTAGTAAATCAATAAACCTTTTTTTTAATCTACGGGACATTTTATCACCTATGTGAAACTTCCTAAATCCCTTAGATCACTCTTATGATTTTTAATTTATTATTATGCTATATCGAACTAAGGTAATAAATACAACAGAGCCAGTAATGACACATTCATAGCTCATATAATATATATATATATATATATATATATATATATATATATATATATATATATATATATATATATATATATATATATATATATATATATATATATATATATATATAAGTAGTGAATGGGGTCACTTTACGGACAATGGGAATTAGCATTAAAAACACCCCTGGGTCACTTTACGGACAATGGAAATTTAACATGGCGAAAAATCGTGGGTCACTTTACGGACAAGGGGAATTTAACATGGGAATAAATCGTGGGTCACTTTACGGACAAGGGGAATTTAACATGGCAATAAATCGTGGGTCACTCTACGGACAAGGGGAATTTAACATGAGGAATAGAGTTTGGGCTTGTTTAGGGACAAGGGGAATTTAACATGGGATTTTTTTTTTTTAAAAATTTAAAAATTTTAAAAAAAAGGGGTAGGCAATTCAAAGGCTATCTCTTTTCGAGAAATATGGCTGGCCCTGAAAAGGGCCTTTGGTTTATGTTAATATGCCCTTAACATAAAGGGCATTTGCGACATCTTCTTGTCCTCAAACTTCGTCTTACAGCAGGGCCATACATCAGAGTCCTCTTGAGGCAACCTTGTCTCTCTATATAGACTCTTCTTATCCACAGGCTGCTGTTGGTCCTGTAGACAACGGTCCACTTGGATCGGACATACATGAGCATGTCCGTCCTGAACATCATTGTTGACACAAGGGTTGAAGATTCAACGTCGGTCCACATGTTGAGGCTCCGAGAATAGGTGAATCAATGCAGTGAACTGCGCTTATTTATAGGGACAGAAAGGATTGAAACGGATTGAGTTCATTCACCAATCCGAACACGCGTTACAGAATTCAGTCAGTCCGCATCCAATCCGAAGAGAGCAGTCTGTGACGTCACTTAGTCAATATACATTCGCTAGCGCTTGTGTGCAGTCAATCTATGCGATAGTGATTCAACATGACGGAAACTCAGAAAACGATCCAGTGGGGTGCACCAGCAGGGGAGACAGCCCAAGGGAACCCGAACTTACTTTCAGAAGAGGTGAATTGGGATTTTGTGGATTTTCTCTCCTCGCAAGAATTTGTTCCGGAACCTTCGTTACCTTCTTCATTACCGCAAGTGGAGAATTTTAGACAGAGACAGAAAGAAGAATTGGAGAAATTTATACAACGACAAAAGGAAACGGAACAGGCTTTTCTTCTACAGCAACAGCAACAAGAAGAAGAGGTAAGAAAAAAACAACAGCAAGAAGAAGTAGCAGCAAAGAAACAAGAGGGTGAAAATCAAATGGTCACGGTACTGTTGGACATTTTAGCGGAGTTAAGAAGTCTGAAACAAATGTATCAGACTTCTTTATCACGACCGAAGAGAATACGACCTTCCCGAGCCAAACATGTCAACCCTGTGACTAAGCCTACCGTACCACCCTTAGTGATTTCAACCCAATCATTATCATCATTACGCAGTCCAGAAGTAGGCCTTGGCCGTGGCAAAGGCTTAAGGCAGTTAAAATTGATTGCTTAAACTCACCCCTGCACCATAAAGAAAAAAGGTCCTTTTCAGGGCCACCCACATTTCTCGAAAAGAAATACAATTTCAATTTGCCAATAACTCAAAAAAAAAAAAAAATAACTCACCCATTTTACCCTTATAGTACGTGTCTGTGTATGAGTGCGTGAGTGTAGCTTCTTATTTTAAAATCAAAACTCAAAGACTCTTACCTTATATCATTCATTTATTCTTTTCTCCATTTTTTTACAATCCAATTCACAATTCACAACACAACACTTTAATCAAAAGTTCATTGATTTCTTCTTTTCTCCTTGTTTAGTCTCTCTGTTTTTTGAATTTCTTCACCGTCACACTCTTTTCCTCTTCTTCTTCCTCCTCGCTTTCTTCCCTTCTTCTTTTTTTCTCCTGTTTCTTTTTCTTCACCTGTCTTCTTTCTTCCTCAGAAGAATCCCTCTCTTCCTCTGAAGAATCCCTCTCTTCTTCTGAAGAATTCCTCTTTTCTTCTGACTCCTCTTGTTTCTTTTTTGGGCAATCTGGAGACCAATGTCCTTTTTCTTTACAATAATAACAGGTATCTTGACTTTTGTCTTTTTTATCCCCTGTTTTTTTTCTTTTTTGACGGTCTGGACACACTGAAGACCAATGCCCTTTCTTCTGACAGATATAGCAAGTATCTTGACTTTTATCTCTAAAGGAAGGAGAGTAGTCCGTAGGCTGGTCTGAAGAGAATTTTCTAATGACCCCTCGCAAAGCTCTGACGAAACGTTCCATCTGGTTAGTCTCTTCCATCGTTGTGCTCGGCTTGAGAGTGAAATGAATAGTGAAAGGACAAGACACACCCCCTTTTATATACGCTGGTCTGCTATGACTATAAAGTAGTTTATGGTGTTTGAACTTGAGTCATTTGACTTTTTGCTTTCAAGATGAAACGATCCCATTCATTCGAGAAGAAAGAAGAAGAAGAAAGTAAGAGGAAGAAACGTGATCTATCGCCTCGTACCAGGGCTGAAATCTTGGCACAAATTCATGCTAGTGATTTTGAAGAGGACATGAGTGAACCAGAATCCGAACCCTCTAAACCAAGTTCACCACCCTTAGTTAACCCTGAAAAGTACTATTCCATTCGAGAGACGGAAAAGCGCTCCTCTAGAAAATTTAGAACCACGGCTTACAAATACACGGTGAAGTTTAAAGATTTCAAGGCTGAAGTGCCGTTAGAGAAAGCAGAAGTGTTCATCACCGAGGTGTGGGATTCTTTGCTCACTGCACTCAAGCGACAATGTCAACCCAAAGAAGACGATCGCTTGAGACTTTCCATACAACACGACGGTTTGAAATCCCCTGTTTGGATCGAGTTTAGCACCCCTGCAGAATTGACTGCTTCCAAAGTCATGGACAAGATTCAACACGTACAACAATCTAATGATCAGTTTGACATCACCGATGGTAAAGCCACACTGGACATGACCCACGTCTCTCCTCCTCAAGGGACAGGACGTAAAAAGATGTTATTGGTGGACGACCTTCGCAACACCAAAAAGAGTCTCGTCCGAATTAACAACCCTCATGACCAGATGTGTTTAGCCCGTGCCATCGTGGTGGGACGAACCTATGCCAACAAGAACGACACGGTAGAATGGAAAAGAACCTGGGACACTATTCAACGTTCCGACCGAGCCAAACAACGAAACGAAGCAGAACTCCTGTTACAACAAGCCGGACTGCCCAAAGACACACCCTGTGGCATTCCTGAGATGCAAAAATTGCAAGATGCCCTAGCTCCACGCTACACCTTGAAAGTGCACCCTCAAGAAGTGCGCGGACCTCTGTTGTTTCGAGGCCAAGATTTTAAGGACGAAAATACATTCACCTTTATCAACACGATGACCATTTCGATACCATTACCAGTATCACTGGATTCCTGAGATATGTTTATTATTGTGAAAAATGTGACTATGGTTATAATAATCGAGAGCAACACAAACATTGTGGATGGAAATGCTCAGGATGTTTGGCCTCTCCACCCTGTCTGAGCGAAGAACCAGTGCCTTGTTCCACTTGTCTGCGCACGTTTGTCAGCCCTACCTGTTACCAACAACATTTGAAGACGCAAGGTTCACAGAAGAAATGCGCTTGTCAACTGCTGAGATTGTGCCCCGCGTGTAGACAAGGCATACGTACCAATAGTGTCAAGGCACACGTATGTTCAGGAAAGAAAAAATGTCACATTTGTCACCACATCGTGGACTTGGAACACCAATGTTACGTGCAAAAATACCAACCCCCACCAGAGAAAGAGGACGGTCACAAGAAGAAAGGCAATTTCATCTTTTTCGATTTCGAATGCATGCAAGAGACCGGCATTCACATTCCTAATTTTTGCGTGGCTCATCGAGCGTGCGAGAAGTGCATTCAAGAACCTATCTTCAGTCATTGCCCTCACTGTAGCAAGATTCCCGGAGGACGTGAAAAAATCTTTCGGGGACCAAACACGTTAGCCGATTTTGCCCAATGGGTCTTAGACCCCGTCGACAAGACGTGGAGCCAAGAGGACATCGAACGTTACGGAGATTGTCATCGCCATGCCACAGTGATGGCTCACAATTTCTCCGGATACGACGGACAGTTTCTTTTGAGGTACTATACGGAACATGGCACCGAACGTCCTAAAGTCACTTTGAACGGAGCCAAAATCATTTTCATGCAAGTGGGACAAGTGCAGTTTAAAGATTCGATGAGTTACTTGGCCATGCCTTTGAGTCGAATGCCTAAAACGTTTGGAATGACAGAAATGGCTAAAGGGTACTTTCCACACTTTTTCAATACGGAAGCCAATCAACATGCCATTCTACCCCATTTGCCTGAGGCTCACTATTACGACCCCGACAACATGCGTACCGAACAACGAGAAGCTTTCTACGCTTGGTACCAGGCTCACGAATCGGACCCCTTCGACTTTCAGGAAGAAATGCTAAAGTATTTTCGTTCCGACGTGGACATTTTACGGCGTTGCTGTGGAAAATTTCGAGAACTGTTCATGGAACACGGAGGGGTCGATCCTTTGAAAGAAGCTTGCACCATTGCCAAAGCGTGTTCCCTAGTGTATCGACAACGATTCATGCCTGAAAACACCGTGGCTGTCATCAGCCCTCAAACGACCCACTTTGTCAAGCGTCAATACTCGGTCAAAGCCCTACGTTGGTTACATTACTTGTGCGACAAGGAAGACAAGTGGATTCAGCATGCCCGCAACGGAGGGGGCGAAAAGACCATCGGAACGTATTCGGTCGATGGCTGGGACTTAGAAAACCCCAAGATCGTGTACGAGTTTAACGGTTGCTTATTTCACGGATGTCCCGTCTGTCACCCTGACCGTGGCACTAAAAATCAGTTTTTGCAACGAACCATGGAAGACTTGTACCAGGACACTTGTCAGCGACGCCTAAAGTTGGAACAGGAAGGATACCAAGTGGTGGAAATGTGGGAACACGAGTACGATCACCGTTTGAAAACCGATCCCGAGTTTAAACGCCTCGTGGAAAGTTACCAGTTCATGGACCCGCTGAACCCGAGGGATAGTTTGTACGGAGGAAGGACCAATGCCACCTGTTTGCTGTACCAAGCCGACGAAGAGAAAGGAGAAGAAATCAAATACTTGGACGTGTGTTCGCTGTATCCCTACGTGTGCAAATATTGTCGCTTTCCTGTAGGGCACCCACAATTGCTGACGGAACACATCGACCTGAAAAACATTCGACAATACGAAGGCTTGATCAAGTGCAAAGTTTTGCCTCCCACGAACCTATACCATCCCGTCTTACCTCACCATTGTCAAGGCAAACTGATGTTTCCCTTGTGCCGTACTTGTGCCGAAACGTGCAACCAGGACCAACCTTGCCATCACAGCCAGGAAGAACGGTCGTTGACGGGAACCTGGGTCAGCGTGGAATTGTTCAAAGCTCTGGACATGGGATACCAACTGTTAGAAGTGTACGAAATTTGCCACTTTCCCAAGACACAACAGTACCGCAAGGGTGACCCCACGCAGAAAGGCATTTTCGCCGACTACGTGGATGCCTTTTTGAAACTGAAGCAAGAAGCCAGCGGCTATCCTTCCTGGTGTCACACTCCCGAAGACCAAATACAATTCAAAGAGAAATATTACGAACAAGAAGGCATCACTTTAGACCACATCGAGAAAAACGAAGGCAGGCGATCGTTTGCCAAAGTGATGTTAAATTGCTTGTGGGGTAAAATGGCACAACGACCGTGTTTACCCAAGACGGAATATTTGACAGAACCTTCCCGCTACTTCCAGATGATTCACGACAAAACCAAATACATGAAACACGTGGACGTCGTTCGAGAGAATTTGATCTTGGTCAATTACGAAGAAGATCTGGACTTTGTACAAGACGACCCTTTTGGAAATGTCATCATTGCGGCTTACGTGACAGCCCATGCTCGTTTAAAATTGTACGAAGCTTTAGAACTGTTAGGGGAACGCGTCCTGTACTTTGACACGGACAGTTGCATTTACATCCATCACCCGATTCAACATCACCCTGACATCGAAGGAGACCGTTTAGGAGCCTGGACAGACGAGCATCCCGACGACAAGATTCTAAGTTTTGTCAGTGGCGGTCCCAAAAATTACGGCTACGAATACCGTGACAAACAAGGAGAAGTGCACACGACGTGCAAAGTGAAAGGACTGACTCTGAATTATCGTACCAGTCGTGTGGTCAACTTTGGGGTATTGAAAGAAGCCTTGCAATCGGGAGAGGATGGAAACTTTAAAGTGACCACTCACCAACCGAACAAGATTGTACGTTTACCCACTCACCACATCGTCAGTCGACCCTTGGAAAAAATCTATCAAATCGTGTACCAGAAGCGAGTGAGACTTCCCAATCATTTCACCTTACCGTACGGTCGCGTCGGTATTGGTCTGTATATAAAAAGGAACCCTAGACAAGATCGATAGTTCATTGTGACTACCAAGACCGGGCAAACAAGATGAATACTTTGAAAGAGACATCGTTCCAGTTTGGGGATTGTAAAAAAGCTGTATCTTTCTCTAGTGTGACTAATACTGGATGGATAAGACCCAGACATTGCGACGGAAAATGTCCGGAAGGAAACTGCGATTGTCCATGTGGTTACCATTGTAATTGCGTAACGGAGTTTGCAGACGAGTGCGATTGTGAGCCTTGCGATGGGACCGATGCTGTACCTTGTGACCTGAGCGATGCGTAAAGCATCATGGGAACTTTAGTGCCCCTACCCCTGTCATGGAAAGTGATGCTGTGCGTGTCAAACCTGTGGGATGCGAAAGCGATGCTGCTCGTCCTCTTGGACATTTTACTGGGTTTCGTTTTAAAGGGGAATGTCGACCTTCACGTTTACCTCCCTACGGATGTCATCCAGCCCTGAGCAAACTCCTGCCCATTTCACTCAACCCTCATCGAAACGAACCTGTGAAAAACGAATATTCGTTTCCTGTGCGTTTGTCGGAATACTGCGACTTTGAAAATCGTCTTCAATCGTTCAAAGGAAAATGGCCAAAGTATCTGGGAGGACCAACCCCCGAAGAATTAGCCAGAGCCGGATTTTTCTACTTGGGCGAAGGAGATAAAGTCAAGTGCTTCAGTTGCGGTGTGTCACTTCACCACTGGGAACCGCAAGATTCGGCCTACGTAGAACATGCACGATGGTCACCGAATTGTCATTACTTACCTTTAGTGGGACCGAGACATTGAAGTAACTTTTTACCATAATAATCTGTTCATGGATACTTTACAAGAGAACATTCGTGCTTTGCCTGTGGAGTTGAGAGAACGCATTTATCGAGAACTGGTCAAAATACAAGTGAAACGTAAAGAACAATTGCATCCGATACGTCACCGGTGTTTGAACCACTGGTACCTGAAGGCTATACAAGGACTGATTCAATTGAAAGTGTTCCATTGGACAGACATTGATCAACGATCCTCTAGTTTTAAAAAGGATTGGTTTGGTATGGACGATTGTAGTTACATCATTGTAAACGTACTGCATCGAATTCCAGAGGAAGAGTTAACGAATTACCAACATCTTTCACGCAATGTCAACTTAGTGAAAGAGGAAACTTCTGAACGAATTGTAATGTGTAGATTAGTGACTCAACGATTTAAATTCGACACTGAAGTGAAACCATGTTTGTGCAAAGAGTACATTTCTTGTGTCAGACCAAAGAGGATTTAGTATGACCTATTCATGGATACTTTGCTAGAGAACATTCGTGCTTTGCCTGTGGAGTTGAGAGAACGCATTTACCGAGAGCTGGTGAAAATACAAGTGAAACGTAAAGAACAACTGCATCCGTTACGTCACCAGATCTTTAACCACTGGTACCTGAATGGTATAAGAGAACTGATTCGTCAGAAATTGTTTCAGTGGTCAGACCTTGTTCAATACTTCCAGTCCCCCGATGATTCACGTGTTGATCATTTTGGTTACTTCGAGATTCACCTAGAGCAACCCATTGAGGAAGACGAGGTAAAGGATTACCAACATTTGTTACGTGGAATCTACTTAGCGGAAGAGGAAACTTCTAATCGAACTCTGACGTTTCGGTTACAGTATGCAAGATTTACATTCCCAACTGGAGAACGAAGATCACTGGCTAGAAAGTACGTGTATTCTTTTCGAAACAAAGAGACTATAAAAACAGGCTGCTATGCCACGACTTATGTCGTATGTCATCCAACAGATTCCGTGGAAGGAACTCAATGACCATATTCAAACCGTGGATCATTACCATCGATTATTACAAGAATTGTATCCATTCAATTTGGGACGACAAGTGGTGTGTGTCTTAGTGACTTGTTTTCTGGGATTTCGTTTACCAGCCGATTCTTTGTGGACTCTTTACGATCAGTACTTACCACCTCCATGGCCTTAAATGGTCACGAAAAACTCCTTTTGCTCAAAGCCTTGCGTTTTCATCTGGATACTTCTCGACCTCAACAGGAAAAAAAGATTCGTCAACTTTTAGCTACCCAAGACGTGTATGACGATGTGTGTGTAGCTTGTGACTTACATCCCCATTGGACAGATGTCCGTGCCTGGAAAGAATGGGGTTTTGAGGCTTGGACCCAAGAAGTGGCCCAGTATGCACAAGAGTTGTTCAAGGAAAAAAGTTACTTTTCAACCCGTGTTAGTGACGGTGCCAGAAGAACCCGTCACCCAGGACAGGACTGTCGTGGACAGACCTGAAAGACCCTTTCGGGAGGACACTTGTGTGACCTTACCCCCTACTATAGAACTGGTTAGAACATTACCCAAAACATGTGGTTGTTGTACAGACACTTGTGTTTATTCCACATTCATCGTTATCATGTGCCTTTTATCCTTGTACTTAAGCCTTTGGCTTTTATGTATTTTTTGTCTTTCGTATTCATGTTTGAAAAAAAACATTCAATAAACGTGTTCTCAAAAAGTATATAAACTCTTGTCTTGTTTGTTTTTCGTGTCACAAGTGACATTTCTCACACCATGGCTACCTCTACTGTCTCTGCTCCCTCTTCCTCTACTGTCAAAGTCATCGACGAACACTTAGATCGTGCCAGTTGGGAGGCTTTGTATCTTCGCCATCCCTTTAACATGCTCATTGCTGGACCTAGCGGTTCAGGCAAAACCGAATTTGTCAAACGTTTGATCGAACATAAACATCATTTGATCGATCGTCCCCCTCAACGAATCGTGTGGTGTTACAAAGAGTGGCAATCGGCGTACAGCCTTTTGCGAGAAAGTCAAGGCGATTCCATCGTGTTTGTGGAAGGCATTCCTAAAGAAGACGACGGCATCGTCTCTGACTCCCGTCTAACCCATTTGGTCATTTTCGACGACATGTTAGGAGAAGACGAAGAAGAAATTAAATTGTGGTTCACGCGCAAAGGGCATCACCGTAATGCCAGTGTCGTTTACATCACCCAAAATTTGTTTCAACAAAGTAAAGCCCATCGCACCATCAGTCTCAATGCGCATTACGTGGTCTTGTTTAAAAGCCCTCGAGATAAATCGCAAGTGCAAGTCTTAGCCAAACAGTTAGGAACGCCTTGGCTGACTCAGGCGTACGACGATGCCACTCAAACACCACACGCCTATTTACTCGTCGATTTGAAACCTACGACCCCCGAGGATTTGCGATTTCGTACCCACTTGTTTCACCACTGGTGCCAAGACGGAGGGCCTGTCCTGTACACGTCTCCGTCCTCGACTTCATTTCACTCCCCATGAAAAAAATCTATAAAAACCTCAGACCCTTTTTCGTCTGTCTCACACAGTGTGAACATGACGTCCCTTCAGTCGCATCTTCCCGTCAAATTGATTCGTGCCTTGTATGGCATCAGTCGAGAAAAAGATCCACAAACACGAGCTCGTGTCTTAGAAGCTAGTCTCAAAGAAGTCTTACGATGGTTCACGGTGACGGCACGTCAATTACTCCAAGGAATCATTCAGATTCCTCATCAAACCCAACGCTTTTTCGATCGAAACAAAGTCGCTTTGGTCCAACTGGCCGATCCCCGCATCGACACTCAAACCAAAAAACAAATCATTTTGAAACCTGGAGGGAGCGGTACTCTAGGAGGGGTCATCATTCGCTCACTCTTAAGATGGGATCCTAATGCCCCCAAAGTTATCCCCAAGACAAAAGTCCAACGAAGCCCCAAGAAGAAAAAGAAAAAGACCAGGTCCCCAAGAAGAATAACTTCTCCAGTGGCAGGACCCTCCTCTTACCAGACACCACCACCATCACCCCGGAAAAAGAAAAGAAGCCCCCAGAAAAAGAAACAGAGAAAAAGTCCCCAGAAAAAGAAAAGTCCACAGAAGAAGAAAACTAGTCGCAAGAGAGGCACTTCGGCCAGGACGCAACCTTACACTCGCAAGCCACGACCTGCCACAGCGTCTCCGGCAGCCTCACGTTTGTCCACTTCTCCGTTGATGTCACCAGGAACTGAAGAGTACTTGGAGACGTTGATTACACCAAGAACTTCTCCGTTGATGACCCCCAAAAGAACTTCCCCAGTGGCAGGACCTTCCAATTTAGCGGCAGTGGCTGCTGCTCACAAAGTACCTTCTCCCAAAATCAAAGTCCAAGAAAGATCGGGCATGTTACAAAGTTTACTGGATTTGTCCAAACAAGAACTGGCTCGATTTAGTCCGTTACGTACCCCTGCACGACGTGTCATGCCTGTCCTCAAACTGATACGACGTAAAGACAATCAATGGCGACGCGTTCCAGTATAAAAAAGACCTGTGACCGAGTAGGGTATCAGTGTTTTTTCGGTGCTCCTAAAGACTCAAAGATGTCACCCTCCAGAAAACCCCAAGGAAAGAAAAGGAAAGGACTGCCACCACGTTTAGCCAAACATGGGGACCTGTTATCTGTCCTGTCCAAAGCTTCTCTACCCCTACGAAAAAAACTCATTCAAACGGCCTCCAAAGAGGTCATCGATACCGTGTGCGAATGTTGTTTGAACGTTTTGAAAGGCACGATCCCTTTGTCCAAACACCAGAAACAATGCTTAAGCAAACATCGTCACGTTCTTCGCCAAATGGTTCGAAAGAAAATTCCCATTCGTCAAAAAAAGAAGATGTTGGTCCAACGTGGAGGCATTTTACCTCTCTTGTTAGGTCCCATACTGAAAGGAGTCTTGGGAACCATGTTGGGAGGACTGGTGGGAGCAAGATAAAAAGGCCCTCGGAAGTCCCAAGATCTCAGAATTCACCCCTGACAACCCCATGGAAGGACGAAAACTAGCTTTAGTGCCTTACAAACGATGGATGGAATACCATCGGTGGCAAGAACAACGCACCCCGCATTTACCTCCCAATCCCAATTTGAGCGAGATGTCCCAGTTACAACACGAATTGCAATCCTTGATGGATCGCCAAGATTTGTCCGAAACAGAAAAATCGCAAAAGTACGGTCAACTCTTGCAAAGACTGCAACTCTTTCACCAGAAAGCTTTAGACGAAACAGCTTTACCCACTCTAAAAGATTTTAAGACCTTGATGAAAAGTCCAGCACCATCATCATTACCACCACCACCACCACTTCCATCCCCAAGGGTCACCAGAGATGCTACCCCACAAAGACCTGAGGAAGAAGAGATGCGCGAAGTGTTTCAAACACCGTCAGCAGCTCCCATTTCGAGTAAGATTGCAGCATCCTTGTTGACCCCGTCCCCCACACCCCAACGAGAAGAAATGAAAGCTTGGGTTAAAAAGATGATGTCCACGCCTCCTTCGACAGAAGTGAAAAAGAAAGAAGGGAAACCAGAAGCGAAAAAAGAAAAGAAAACCAAAGCCATTCCATTGCCACCTCCACCACCACCACCACTACCTTCGACTTCTACTCCCGTAGCCCATCGGACACGTAAATCCGTTTCCAAACCACCCTTTCGACCCACCCAAAGTAGCATCACCGAAGAGTGGGTGACTTATTAACACACCAACACAAAAAATGGAAAAAGTCTTAGCCAGCATTTACTACGATCCCTCGCATCCTGCAGGTTACGCAGGAGTTCAAAAATTGTATCGTGCTGGCAAAACGCAACTGAAAAGTCTCCGTTTACCTCAAGTGCAACGATGGTTACAAGAACAAGCTACCTACACTTTACACAAACCCATTCGACGCAAGTTTGCCAGAAGTCGCACCCAAGTGGAAGGCATCGATCATCAATGGCAAGCCGATTTAGCCGATGTCTCTCATTTGGCCAGCTACAATCGTGGTTACAAATATTTGTTCTGTGTCATCGACGTCTTTTCCAAATTTGCCTGGGTCGTACCCTTGACTTCCAAATCGAGCAGCGAGTTAGTGCGAGCCCTGCAACGGGTGTTGAAACAAAGCGGCCGTCGCCCTCTTCGATGGCAAACGGACAAAGGCACCGAATTTCTGAACCAAGCTTTCCAAAAAGAATTAAAGAAACGTGACATTCATTTTTTTACCACCGAGAATCCCGAAACCAAAGCCAGCATCGCGGAACGTTTTCAACGCACTTTGAAAGAACGCATGTGGAAATATTTTACGCATCACCACACTCTGAAGTACATCGACATCTTACCGCACCTGGTGCAAGCGTACAACCAATCTTACCATCGAAGCATCGGACGTGCCCCGCAAGACGTGACTCCCGACAACGAAGTGCTGGTGTTCGAGCGCCTGTTCGGTACGTCCCCGACGAGGGCTGTCCCCAAGAAAAGTGGAGAGTTGACCGTAGGAGATTGGGTGCGCATTGGCAAAACCAAACGCACTTTCGACAAAGGTTACTTACCTAACTGGACGACCGAATTGTTTCGCGTCACTGGACGAGTGCATGGCCGTCATCCTGCCGTCTATAAATTGGAAGACATGAACGGAGAAGTACTCAAAGGAACGTTTTATTTGCCCGAGTTACAACGTGTCACCAAAAAAGAAGACGACGTGTACGACATCGAAAGCATTCTCGAACGCAGAACCCGTAAAGTGGGCAAACGACGTGTCAAAGAAGTCAAAGTACGTTGGAAAGGATATCCACCCAGTTTCGATTCTTGGATCGACGCTTCGCAAGTCATCGACTATAAAAAGAAGAAGTGACCATCATGCCCTTTCACACAGCAGCAGACGCAGCTACGTCGACCACTCCTTCTTCCCCTAGTTCTTCTGTGCAAGATTTACAAAAACAACCCTTGTGGGTGTGGTGTGGAGAACGTGTGCCTAAAACGCAAATCGTCTTTTTCTGCCAAATCTTCGTGGTGTATTGTGTCATCGGGGCAGCCATCGCCAATTTGAGTTTGCAACAAGGAGACAAACAATTGTGGACCATTTTATTGAGCAGTTGCATCGGCTACCTGCTTCCCAATCCCTCCCTGAAATTCTCCTCGAACGGGAACGTTGTGTCCAGTGCCAGTGCCAGTCACCACTCCAACATCCACAACCAAAACCCCATTTTGGGCGGAGACACGCCTCTGACATCCACTAACCCCTCGGACAGCCACAGAACTCTGGAATTATGAGTCACCAAAACCAATTTTACTTAACCTTACCCAGTGACAGTTCCATGGAGGTGTTTCCCAACAACACGTTGTGCTGTTACACAGCCAAATTACCTCAGGCCATCCCCTTAGATCACGAAGCCCATTGGGAAGTGGCTTTGGTAGAAATGATTCACCCGACCCAAGTCCTGAATGTCATTGACAATCAAAGTAAATTTACGGTGGAAGTTTATGACGAACCATTGCAAAAGTGGATGAATGACAATAACAAATATCCCCATAAAACAAAAAACAAAGTCAATCCAAATTGGATGGACTATGAGTTGTTCATTCCCCCAGGCTATTATTTTAGTGGTCAACATTTGGTCAGCGCCATAGCCTCCAAGTTTAATGGCGTGTTTGGGGAAGCTTTTAAGACTTTCAAGTCCAAAGCTGTCACCCTGGAATACCACAAAACAGCTCGTCGCTTACTGATGAAATTTCCTGAGGAAAAAATCTTGGGTTTCTATTTTAATGATGAATTGTTTGACATGTTGGGTGGTGACGTAAAGATGAGGAAGAAAGTAGAACATACACTAAAACAAAAAACCGTCATTTACAGCAACGAGTCTTTTGGCCAGTACTTTCGTGCCCCGGTAGAACTGAACCAAGGACTGAATTTGATCTTTGTGTATTCCGATGTGGTGGAATACAACGTGGTGGGACACACCTCCGTGCCGTTACTGCGTGTCATTCCTTTCAAAGTGGACTCTGCCACGATCGCTGACGAAGAAGGTGGAAACACTTACCACGTTCACCGCGAATTTGTCCATCCTCACTATTTGCCGGTCGGCAAGTCGTATTTGGACACGGTCAACATTACTATAAAAGGAGATTTGGGACAAGATATTCCATTCACCAAAGGAAAAGTCACGGTGAAACTCCATTTTCGAAAACGGTTCTCTCACGACTCGTAAGTAAGTAAGTCATGTATCCAGTGTACCGAGGGGTTGCTCGACAGCGAGGACACGGTTTAGGAGACATGTTAAAATCGGCCTTTCGTTCGGTGGCTCCAGTCTTGAAACCGATGGTGACACGAGGATTGCACGCCTTGAAAGATGCGGCACTGACACAAGGCAAAGAATTTCTCCAAAATGTCATCATCGACAAACAAAACCCTAAAGAAGCCTTCATGAGGGCTGGCAAAAATGTCTTGCTGCAAACGGGCAAAGACATTTTAGGCCGACGAGACACACCTATAAATGCCCTGCACGCTACCGAGTCAAGCATTCAGCAAGGACAAGGCAGAAAGAGACGACGAAGAAGAAAACACCCTTTCACCAGACTTCAAGCGAGAAAGGCCAAGAAAAGAAGAACCGTTCGAGACTTAGACGTTTTCGATTATTGAAACACAACAAAAAATGATGCACCGAGAGTCTTGCGCCTGTTCCAAGACGGAACTGGATCTGTTTGCCATGCCCCCCACCATGATGACCATGCAAGAATCCCAATGGGTGGAATTTCATCCCGTCTCCTCATTGGCAGCCTCAGCTCCCATCGAGTTTGAAATCAAAGGACAGCCCGAAGATTACATCGATCTGAATAGCAGTTACTTGTGCTTAAAAGTCCACGTTCTAGATAAGGAGGATGGTGGAGTAGATGACACTGAGATTATAGCTCCCGTCAACAATTTCATGCATTGCTTGTTCAGCTCAGTGGACTTGTACTTGAATAACAAACTGGTTAGCAGCAGCATGGATACTTACCCTTACCGTGCCTACCTGGAAAATCTCTTGACGTACGGACCAGATGCCAAGACAAGTCATCTCAATGCCTGTGTGCTGTGGGCAGATGACGAAGCGGGCAAGTTTAAGATAGCTGACGCAAATGACAATGACGGCTTTGTGGCAAGACGAAACAGAATCACAGGCAAAAAGAGTTTAGAACTGATGGATCGTTTGCATTTGGACATGTGGTTGCAAGAGAAATATTTGCTGAACGGTGTCAATGTGCGCCTGAGACTGAATCGCAGCAGTGCCGCTTTCCATTTGCTGGCTAATGAGGATGCTACTAAGGGTGGCAATCCTAAAAGTCAAATCGAAGTGCCCAGACTCTACGTACGGCGCGTGGAAGTGTTACCTAAAGTGGGAAACGAAATCAGTCAGACGTTGAGCAGAACGACCGCCAAGTATCCCATACGACGTGTGGAAGTGAAAACGTTCACCATTTCTTCTACACTGCAATCCATAACCGAAGATCATCTGTTTCAAGGACAGTTACCCAAACGTTTGATCCTTGGTATGGTCTCGAATGCAGCCTTTAACGGAACCTTCCCTGAAAATCCTTTCAACTTTCAACACTTCAACGTGAAGAAAATCGAAGTCAGTCGCGATGGCAAGACCTTGTGTACCCGACCTTTCGAACCTAGCTTTGATCCCACAAAGATGAATTACTTGAGATCGTACTTGTCCCTGTACGAAGCCACCGGTCAGTTAGGAACCAACACCAGTCACGGCATTGAGTATGAGGATTATGCAGGAGGCTATGCTTTGTGGGCGTTTGATTTCACTCCAGACCAAGGCAGCGACGAGGGACATTTCCACCCTATAAAATCTGGCCAGATTCGTGTGGAACTTCAGTTTGCAGAACAACTGAAACAGACAGTGAACGTCATCCTGTATGCAGAATTCGATAATACCATAGAAATCAACAGTTTGAGAGAAGTCATTCTAGATTATTAGAAAGCCATGGAAGACTGTTATCCCTCTTTACCTAGTGGAGAAACTTTGGAGATGGAATGTGAGGAGACCGTGGAAAAAGAAGACTCTCAAGACAAAGACGAAGAAGATATCATAATGAAGTCGAGATGGCCAGAACAAGAAGCCCATTTAGTCTGCTGTTTTGCCAAACACTTGGTCGACAAAATGACGGAATTGATCAAGAAAAATTGCTATGGATGTCAAAACGATCATCCCAGTCAAATTCAACACGATAAATGCCTGATGTTGAGTCAAGAAGAAAAATTGGACGAGTATCTGGACGAAGCTTGGAGCCTCATCTCGAACAAAGACGTGTTGCACCAGTGGTATAAAGACTTGCGTGAACATTCTTGTCCACCATTAACCACTCAAGAGATCCATCGTATCGAAGCTCTCCTGAATCAGAGTGAGGAAACAGAACGAATAACCGTTTATTCGTCAGACATTTTCAAGCAAAAAGTCAGGATCGAATTGACGACTTATTATTACCTGTGAAGAAGAAAACAAACACAAATCAATGGATACCTGGGAACTTTATTACCTTTTGAACCACAGTTCTTATACGGCTTCTTGGAATCCCGTCGTCTGTGCTAAAGATGAACTCCCTCATCGCAAACCTAAAGACCATCAAGCTTACGTGATCAACACGGACGAAAGTCATCTCCCAGGAACCCACTGGGTAGCCGTCTACTTTCCTCAAGAAGGATGTGTGGAATATTTCGATTCGTACGGATTGCCCCCTTTGGAAGACGATATCATCGACTTTATGAGAAGAAATGCTCAAACCACCCGATTCAATAACGTGAAATTACAAGGCACAGATTCCTTGGTGTGTGGACAGTACTGTGTGTATTTTCTGCATCATCGCAGCCTGGGCTATTCCTTAGAACATTTAGTGACTCATTTCGATCCTCGTTCTTCTGATAGAAACGATGTGAAAGTAGATCGATGGTTTTGTGACCATTATGTTTATCTTTTGTCTCAAGCTAGGAAACGTAGTGTCCATCAATGGCCTAATGATTTCCAACAGTGGAAATCACAATTTCATTCACAACGTTGTCAGCCCTGTTCAAAGTAGTTAGTAATTGAAGAAAAAATGTTTGTCATTTGAAAAAATTGTTAGATGTTATAATGTTGAATTATTGTTAGAGTTGTTGTTAGTTAGTGTTAAGTGATTTTTGAATAAAAAATGTTGTGTTTTGAAAAAAAATGCCTTTGTGGTTTGTTTAGCTATAAGAATGTTGGATTGATGCTCTTTCATTTCTTACTATCCCTCTCATGAACGTTGCAGCTCGAAAACCGTGTGGGGGATGTTTTCCTTCACGTCCGCGCTTTAACTTTAAGAACCGGGTTGTTCCCAGTCTAGCCATCCATTGTCGACTCATCCTCCTAAGAAGATGTGCTCCAAACTAGCTAAGCTCAACGAAGCCTACGTGAATTTGCATAGGGTCAGACACAGTCTGATACCGAAGCCAGAAGAAATAGAGAATGTGAGAATGTTAAAAATCACTGAAGACCTGATAGAAGAACTCTTCCGAGAAGAAATGAACAGGGAAAAAGAAGAATGGACAGAGAAGTACAGACTTCAGAGACAGCAGCAACAGCAGCAACAACCTGAAGCTGACAGAGGCTTTGTCGATTGTCGTATCGACACCAAAGAATTCTTCTTCTCTTTCCGAAGAAGCAGACCTATCGCCAGAAAGTCTATCCTCAGAGGACATCGCATTCTTAGAAACTAAAAAAGAATGCCATAGCAAAACAAAAAAACAGCCCTTTTTAGGGCTACCCAATACTCTAGAAAAGAAATAACTATTAATTTGCCAATGTGTGTAGGTAGAGTAGTGTGAAAATAAACACTAACTCTTTCTTAAAAAATGTGAGGGTATGTGTTTGTGTGATTGTGTTTGTAAGTGATAAAGTAGGTTGGTGTGGATAGTAGATTAAAATGATGTTTGTTTTTTTTGGGCTGCTTGAGGTGTATATTTGGGGTTAGATTGGATTGCTTTGCGTATGTGGATAGTCTATTGAAGTGATGGGTAGCATAAAAAGTGAGCGAGTGTTTCTTTTAGGTCCGCGCGTTGTTGTTGATTTTGGTCATGATCTAGGTAAGATCAATTTTATGTTTTTAGGGGGATGTTTTCCTTCACGTTCGCGCTTTCAGTATAAATTGAAACTCGTTCGGCAGTCCAGCTACCCTTGTTGATTGATCAACACCAAAAATGAACACGAGACTGGAGAAACTGTTGGAACTTCATGTGCATCTGGAATATGCCAGGCGCATATTAAATGAACTGGCCGCTGAAGCCATTGTCGAGGAGGGAAGGATAAGAGAGGAGGAAAGAAGAAAAAAAGAAGAGGAGGAGAGAAGATATAAAGAAGAGGAGGAGGAAAAGGAGAGAAGAAAAAATTTCAGAATCCCAGAGAGTGAAAATTGGGATTCTGAAGCGACATATCCTGCCTCTGCTCTCTCCCCCCAAAAGGTAAAAAGTAACTGGGGGATAAGATGTGTATGTGGCGCCAGGCCTGGAAGGTGCCACCATTAACCAGGTGTCCATGAAGTTCCAAACAAAACAGCCCTTTTCAGGGCTACCCAATACTCTAGAAAAGAAATAACTATTAATTTGCCAATGTGTGTAGGTAGAGTAGTGTGAATATAAACACTAACTCTTTATTAATAGTGTATGTGTTTGTGAGTTTGTGTTTGTAAATGATGAAGTAAGTTTGTGTGAATAGTAGATTATGGGTTTATTTATTGATTCTTAGCGTATGTAGAGAGTATAGTTAGGGTTATATTATATGAAATGAGAAAGTAGGGGGATGTTTTCCTTCACGTACGCGCGATGTTAGTCATGATCTAGGTAAGATCAAATTTATGTTATTAGGGGGATGTTTTCCTTCACGTACGCGCTTTTCGTATAAGAACCCACAGTGTTCGTCGTTCAAACCATTCTGCAAAGAATAAAAAGAAGATGGCGTCAAACCAAATGGACAAAATACAAACCTTGCAAGACGTTTTAGACAACTTAGGAATAATGGAACAGATGCTAATAAGACTCGTTGAAGACCATTATTCCTATAGTCCCCATCGTGTAAAGATGGAAATTAACAATTTAAGAAAAGCAAAGGACAAGATTAGTGGTGTGATGAAGGAAATAAAGGAGGAGAAGGAGGATGAAGAGGAAAAGATAAGAATAAGAACATGGAACGAAAAAATTGAAAAAGAAGAGGAAAATGAGAAGAGGAAGAAAGAAGAAGAGGAGGAAGAGAAGAAAGAAGAGAAGGAGAAAAAAAAGAAGAGAAAGAGTGTTGGAGATAAAATAAGAAGTTGGTGGAGGAAAAGAAGAAATTAGAAGAAGAAGAAAACCCAAAGGCCCTTTTCAGGGCCAGCCATATTTCTCGAAAAGAGATAGCCTTTGAATTGCCTACCCCTTTTTTTTTAAATTTTTAAATTTTAAAAAAAAAAATCCCATGTTAAATTCCCCTTGTCCCTAAACAAGCCCAAACTCTATTCCTCATGTTAAATTCCCCTTGTCCGTAGAGTGACCCACGATTTATTGCCATGTTAAATTCCCCTTGTCCGTAAAGTGACCCACGATTTATTCCCATGTTAAATTCCCCTTGTCCGTAAAGTGACCCACGATTTTTCGCCATGTTAAATTTCCATTGTCCGTAAAGTGACCCAGGGGTGTTTTTAATGCTAATTCCCATTGTCCGTAAAGTGACCCCATTCACTACTTATATATATATATATTTTTTTTTTTTTTTTGAGGGTCAGGGGTAAGGGGCAAAAATGTAATATCAACGTGCTAAAAGGAAACACGGTTTTTCGTAATATCGTAGAAAAGCATAGAATGATGCAGGCTTATAAAAAAATGCTAAGATAAGATTTCACTGTCACAGAGAAATATGCATTAGAAGCATAGTAAATGTTAATTCTTGTACAAATATCTGATGCTAATAATATACAAATATATAATGCTAATCATATACATATATATAATGCTAATCATATACAAGTATATAATGCTAATCATATACAAATATCTAATGCTAGGGATATTCAAATATTGAATGCCAATCATGTACAAATATGTAATGCTAATCATATACAAATCTATAATGCTAATCATATACAAATAACTAATGCTAATCATATACAAATAACTAGTGCTAATAATATACAAATTTATGTTGATCATTATGTATGAGATGTTATTGACATGGTATATTGCTACATATTTTTTCTGAGCAGAACAACATATTCCTAGCAGAACCGTGGTCAATTTTCGTTACAACAACATTCAAGTGAATTGGTCTGTAACAAAGCAACACTTTGCTATGTGGTATCTTTGCAGGTTTCGCCCCAGTGCCTGTTCACTGTGCAACAGCACCCCTCCACCCATCTGCTTTTTATCCTACCCTTTTGAACGAAAAACACAAACTTGGTTTTATCCACTTGAAAATTCTCTCTCTTTCTCTCTCTCTCTCTCTCTCTCTCTGTCTGACATTTTAGTTTTAGGACAACTCGAATCCAATACCGCGGTAGAGAAATCAGCAATAACTTCAAGAACCATGAACGGTTGGCAACTGACCCACTGCAAGAATTTACATATCTGCCTAAAATGTAAAGCAGAAAATTATCAAATAGTAAGACTTTAAAGCAGAACAAAAAAAACTTGCAGACTTATCAAACAGACATGTTAAAATTACTACGAAAGTACTTGTCATTTTCGACCAAGAATATGTTACTTGTTACTGGATTTCCAATTTGGATTTGACACAGGCTTAAAAGTTTTACCTGCATTACTTTTAAATGCAACTAATACCCGGAGTAACTATGTATTTATTGCAAACTTAACTTGATAATAGTTTTGTTTTGTTCTTAATCGTTCTAATAGAATTCTTTTCAACTATTCTAGAATTAGTTCCTTACATGTTGCTGAAGGCAAATCTTCTGGAAAAGAGATTTAGTGTTGACCCTTCACCCCACCCACCCAGCTTAAATGACCTAAAAGATTCATCATGTTATAAGCGTTATACAGAAACTGTGGAGAAGTAGTTGGCTTTGCAAAACTGTCATTAAAGATGATGTGTAAATTGTGCTTGTCAAAGAATCACTGTCGTCTTTTACAGAATAAGTGAAGCAACAATTATTGTTTGCGCTTGCCCGGGCTTTAGTGGCAGATCCAGTTCACGCAAAATATTATCTGGGCTATATGTGGGATCCTGCAGAACAATTTTTATTTGATATTGAGTATGTCCTGTATTTATTGGATGATATTCTCACAGTTGACCCATGTGAAGCTCTGATGGCAATTTTGAATTTTGTATTATTATAAATTAGTGACTCTATCATCTGCTAAGAATGCGAGTTCTACTACGGTTCTTGCATACCTGGTACAGCATTAGCAAATTAAAAACTATCAAGATGGAGCCTAAGCTTCCCTTAGAAAAAGCCTGAGGCATAGCAGACATTTTACAATCATTTGTCTATAGGAAAGCTTGTGCAAAACGATAATTGCTAAGCCTTTATGTACATCTAACCTTTGCTTGCTGAGAGATTCATCCTGGAAGAGCATTCCTCTCCTGCTTGATTGCGATGTTAACTAGTGTGAATATTCTGCATCACCAACTGATTGAAACCCTAAGTTTAGACTGCTCATGAAATTTCACATTTTTGGCGACATATGAAGTATGTTAGATTCTGGTTTATCCTTCCCATTTTTTACACCTTACATTGAAATGCTCGTGTTTCATAGCTTTATTTCGAACTTTTGTGTTGTGGAGAGTTTACCATGAAATCCCACGTGCCCTCCACATGTTATTGGCTGCGACTAAGATGCGTGATATTTCCTGCACACAAATCAATATATACAGTATTTACCTTCGTCTTTGTATTACCTTCATGCTATGCCATATAACTGTTTGTTTACTGTTTTATATCCTCTTTGAGGCTGTCACTTGCTATTTGCTTTTGTCAGAATATCACATTCGTTTTTCTTCTGTTTCACCCCTAATTCGGATACTCTTTTATCTACGAATTTATTAACAACGATATACCTTGCTTTCACTTTGCTTTTCAAACACTTCTTGATCAGGCATCGTTCTCGTTGTTCGGCCTCTGGGATTAACCCAGATCTAGATTAGGGTTAATTCTACGATTACCCCAGGTCAGTAGAGTATTAGAATGAGTGGTAATGTAAGTTTGGAATCAACAAGCCTTTGGCAACTTCTGGGAGCAGTCCAGCTCTAAAGTAGACAGTAGACTGTGGTCAACCCAGTACGAACCTTGAGATCGCCCCAGGTCAGTAGAATATTAGATATATGCATTATATTGGGATCGCCCCAGTAAAAATCTTGGGATCATTCTAGGTCATTAGAATGGGAGCAGCCCAACTCTTTAGTTGGGATTATAGTGCGATGACCCCCATTACACACCTTGGGATCATTCCAGGTCAGTAAAATATTCGAATCAGGGCTATAGTAAGGCTGGGATCAACCCAGCTCGGGCCAGTTACTTTTCCTTCGTGTGAGTCAAACTCCCAGAGAGAAGTGATATTTATTTATGTATTATATATGCTGGGGAATGTTCTCCATGCTCAAGAGTAACCACTAGGATGCCTATGTGTCATGGTGTTTTAGAATTAAATTATATTCTTGACTTGATTATGATATTCTAGTTGTGTGTGTGTGTGTGTGTGTGAGAGAGAGAGAGAGATTTAATGTACGTATCATTTTTGTGTAGATAATCACAGAATAACAAAGCATGTGAACAGACTTAGTATCATGACTTGTATTTAAATATACGGTTAAAAAAATATGTAATCTACTTTGTATTATCAGACATAATTTGTAATCATTTGTTATCTTTTAAGACCAAGGTTGACGAAAATTTTCCGTCTGTCCGTGAATAGACCATATAAGTTTTGTCGTGTTACATGTATCAGGTTTAAACATCAACCAAGTAAACATTTTCTTTACAGAAAGATAAATAGATGACAGTTTAATGGCGTAGCCTACTGACACGACGAGGGTTTCGGCCACACAACGAGGGTTTCGACCACAACGAGGGCTTGGAAGCTGCGTTCGAAGGTCTCAGATGCAACTTCTGCTATTTAGAAAAGAATCACGCACATCAGCTCTTCAGAAGAAGAAGAAAAAATACATAATCGTCGTTTGCCAGTCATCACACATGCACTTTAAGCATTATTGCATGCTCCAGTTCAACCGGATCTCCAGACCAAAGCGTCATTCGTAGTAGGCAAATCATATAACCTGCTGTATTACAGACACAATATTTCATGGGCCAGTCCTTGTGTAGATAAGTAACACCCTACCTATCATATAAATTATTAAAAACGCTAAGACCCTACCACGAAATACTTTTCAAACAAATGACTCTACACACCACTTTACCTAGTATGCTTTTAAATAAGCATCGGCTACGTTGACACTAATATCCGCCAATTTAAAAAAAAAAATTAAATCCTTGGCCACAATAAAATCATACACTATCCAAATATATTATAAATTATAATTATACAGCGTATAATTGCATCATAAATTATAATCATACAATATACTATTACATTATAAATTATAACCATACATTATACATAAAGTATAACCATACATTATACGATTACTAGTACATTATACGTTAATATCATACAGTATATCACACCATAAATTGTAGTCATGCAATATGCTATTACATTATAAATTATAATCATACATTATACAATTACATTATACATACAATATACTATGACATTATAAATTATGATCATACAATATACTATTACATTATAAATTATGATCATGCAATATACTATTACATTATACACTATAATCATACATTATATTATTACATCATAATTATAATCATACAATGTGCTATTAATTATACTTTATTATCACACAATATATTATTACAGTATACACTACAATCATAAATTATACAATTACATTATACATTATAATAATACAATATACCATTACATTATGATCTTGCAATATACTATTATATTATATATAATAATCATACAAAATAATATTACAGTATGCATCATAATCATATAGTATGCATTATTATCATACAATATTCTATTGCATTATAATAATATAATACAATATTACATTATACATTATGATCATACATTATGTTATTAAATGTGCCTTTTCCATATGTAATCAAGAGGTGGAAAAATACTCAGCTAAAGTAAATGGAAAATTCCTAACATAAAATGTCCTACATATAAAACATTTTGACCTTGTTATGATGTCCCAATATTTTTCGGCTTAGTACAATTTCATCGATAATTATACTTTGTACTTTTGACTTAATAACACAAGTCTAACTTACTTTCATACCACACACCCCTTGACCACAATGAAAGCCTGCAAGAAAGGTAAAGTTTTGAAACAAAACATTTGTGGCATGATTTTTCCCACACGAAAGACAGGGGACGCTTCAATAAAGGTGGAGTACATTTTGTCGAACAATTAATCATATAATAGCCTTGATTGTCATCCATATATGTTTAAGATCAAATGATGAAATTAATATTCGGACAGTGACCTCAGTATTGAACAGTATATTGACCTTTTCAATGAAAACGACCTTTATGTGATTTAGTTGTTTGTATCCTCTTCACACTGAGGACAACGCACGGGCAAATTAGACATATGGATTTACAATGACAGTTTTGTGACACAGTTTATCGACACCATGTCGAGAAGATAATTTGTTAAACGTTTTCGTTTATTACATATTTTTGGCATTTATGTGTCATAACGACATACGTGACATTGTATGGTTGGTGATTCAATTGTTTATCGAAACTCAAGCTTCGCTCTATTTTCTTGCACAAAAGTAAATTGATTATATTAATCTCAGAAAGATAATACTGTTTATTATTTATTCAGTAATTAATTAGAAATCCACAGTAGATTTCAGAGTACTTCCTCATAGGCTAGTAGTTCTAGCCACAAATATCCTTAAAAAGAAAGAATGTGTAGAACAAACATAATATGGCCTCGACCAGTTAAAAATATGCGGCCACGTTTTTCTCAAATCATGAACAGCAAATAAATTTTGTATAAATGCTTCCACGATCTCGCTCAAAGACGTGACGAAAAGAAAGCGACCGCTGAAGAATTTATTTTCTAATTTACTCAAGAAAAGATATACCACGTACAATTGACGGAAATTATTGAATTTTCATTAAATCTTCCATTATCATTTGTTTTTGGTGTCTGACTTTTCACCGCTACAGGGACGTATCCAGTTTTAGACGCAGGGTCGGCTTTATCATCACGGTGCTCATATTATTCGATTTTTTAAAAAAAATGATATCAATAAAACGAATAAACAATATAGTGCTCATTATTTCTAATGCCTACAATTGCAATTAAGGGCCTGTACACAATTCTTATATATATATATATATATATATATATATATATATATATATATATATATATATATATATATATATATATATCAACTGCAGTCACCAACCTCATTGACCTTTAAGAAAAAAATTGTTTATGCCCTCGACTATGGTACAAACAGAGCATTGAACTCTTGCACGTTTCACGAGGGAAAATAATACAAGTCAAGTACCTTCTCTTCCGAAACACTTTATTTCTTGTTAAGAGAGCAAGGTTATGATATATTATCCTTTTAGAGGTCACGGCGAATGAAAGCCAGGATTCAATAACCAACATACTTATCTACATTATATCATAAAAAACATGCGTTCTTTGTGCTCTTTCATCGATGTCAAGTTTAAACGTAAAATGTCGATAAATGTTTTTAAAACAATGCTTTCATATATAATAATTAAAATAAGTTTCTTTCCATTGACAAGAAAATTGGTGCTTATAAAGGGACGAACCTAGTTTAAACAATATTTCTTGCTGAATCGATCAAAAATTATAACTAGGAAATTATTGCGGGATTGGGAAACAAGAGCACAACACTTACAGAAATCACTCTTACTCATTAAAGAAATAGACATAAACTTCTCACAAATTTATAATGATTACGAACGATGGCGAGTGCAATGTTTTATATATATATATATATTACGACTAGCGCATAGATTAATAAATAAAACCCAAAAATTTTATCACTTGATCCAATCTGTGAAAAGGAAATTTCAATGACTTCAGCAAAATGCTTAACTACATAATAAGTAGACTTTGTAATGGACAGACTAAAACGAATAAACGAACATACCCCATTACATGACAGATGAAGCTTAGATTATGCAATGATTTTGTTTCGTCGTCTGCAGGCAACGTTCTGTACACATGATACACGTTTGTAAAAAGTGACAGTTGGAAGACTGAAACGAACGTGATACTCATACTTTTACTCAAGCCTACGGGCAATGTATGAGGAAAAAATCAAGTTTTGCACGCAGCTCACAGGCAGTTTAGGAGGAAAAAATCAAGTTTTGCACGCAGCTCACATGCAGTTTAGGAGGAAAAGATCAAGTTTTTCACACCTGCAATGTACGAGGATAATGTCAAATTTTGCACACAGCTTACCGGCAAAGTAGGATGATAATGACAAATTTTGCACACAGCTAACGGGCAATGTAGGATGATAATGACAAATTTTGCACACAGCTAACAGGCAATGCATGAGGAAAATATCAAGTTTTGCATTCAGCTAACGGGCAATGTACTGGTTTTGCATACAGCTAACTGCCAATGTTCTGGTTTTGCATACAGATAACTGCCAATGTACTGGTTTTGCATACAGATAACTGCCAATGTACTGGTTTTGCATACAGCCAACTGCCAATGTATGAAGAAAATATAAATTTTTGCACACTTTTACTTAATCATTATACTGTGGCCATGACACTGTATACTGTCTAACGATCTTGATACTGCCGCAGCTACAATATGGATAAAATACAGTATCTGAAATTATGTTTACATTAGCTAAATTCAAACTGGGGACGAGTAGAATAAAGATGCCCTAATCATTATTCCAACTTTATAACAAACAAGAATAATGGATTGCCAGTTATTAAAGCAATCTTTTAAATTGGCACAATTTTAATATTATATAGCCTGCAAATACTATACCAGTTAAAGTCTCACAAAAAATAGCGATTTATAAACGTTAGAGAGTGTAAATATTACAGGTATATAGGCTATATTTGCTCAGATCGAGTGAATAATGGACTTATTTAACTGACCGGTTCAAAACCTCGCGTAACGAAACTACGAGGCGAATCGTATCCTTTATTCCCTCGAAACAAGCAAATTTTATTGTTTATTGTATGCGTACAAGCAATATGTATAACAAACTGAAGAAGCAGAATTTCTTACGCAGTGCAATAATGTCAACTGTTTATAGTGTGTTCTATTGTGTTTTGTGTGTATTCGAACTGAGAATATTAGTAGTAACATTATTCTCTTTTCAAGGCAAAAAGCAGGTAAACAAACAATGGAAGAAACAAAATAGCATGTTGCGCAATTTGATAAGAGTACCCCTGCGTCATGTGTGATTTAAAATGACTACTCCTGCGTTACGTTTGATTTAAAAGAATACTTACCCATTCACCAAAGCAAGTGAAAAAGTATTGATCAAATTTCTTAATCATAACGTTTTCAATGTCTATTGAGCGCAGTGTAAAAATATTGGATTAAGCCCTAGTATTAATACCGATGCAGACTTGGATTAAGCATTAGTTTTAATACCGATGCAGACTTGGATTAAACCTATCATTAGCATCCATGTAAACTTGGATTGACCCTAGCATTAATACCAATGTAGACTTAGATTAACCCTTAGCACTCTTAGCACTGATACCGATGTATATTTGGATTAAGCCCAAGCATTAATGCCAATGTAGACTTGGATTAAGCCCAAACATTAATACCGATGCATATTTGGATTAAGCCCAAGCATTAATACCAATGTAGACTTGGATTAAGCCCAAACATTAATACCAATGCAGACTTGGATTAAGCCCAAGCATTAATACCAATGCAGACTTGGATTAAGCCCAAACATTAATACCGATGCAGACTTGGATTAAACCTATCATTAGCATCCATGTAAACTTGGATTGACCCTAGCATTAATACCAATGTAGACTTAGATTAACCCTTAGCACTCTTAGCACTGATACCGATGTATATTTGGATTAAGCCCAAGCATTAATGCCAATGTAGACTTGGATTAAGCCCAAACATTAATACCGATGCATATTTGGATTAAGCCCAAGCATTAATACCAATGTAGACTTGGATTAAGCCCAAACATTAATACCAGTGTAGACTTGGATTAAGCCCAAGCATTAATACCGATGCATATTTGGATTAAGCCCAAGCATTAATACCGATGTAGACTTGGATTAAGCCCAAGCATTAATACCAATGTAGACTTGGATTAAGCCCAAGCATTAATTCCGATGTAGACTTGGATTAAGCCCAAGCATTAATTCCGATGTAGACTTGGATTAAGCCCAAACATTAATACCGATGTAGACTTGGATTAAGCCCAAGCATTAATACCAATGTAGACTTGGATTAAGCCCAAGCATTAATACCAATGTAGACTTGGATTAAGCCCAAACATTAATACCAATGTAGACTTGGATTAAGCCCAAACATTAATACCGATGTAGACTTGGATTAAGCCCAAGCATTAATACCGATGTAGACTTGGATTAAGCCCAAGCATTAATACCAATGTAGACTTGGATTAAGCCCAAACATTAATACCAATGTAGACTTGGATTAAGCCCAAACATTAATACCGATGTAGACTTGGATTAAGCCCAAGCATTAATACCAATGTAGACTTGGATTAAGCCCAAGCATTAATACCAATGTAGACTTGGATTAAGCCCAAGCATTAATACCAATGTAGACTTGGATTAAGCCCTAGCATTAATTCCGATGAAGAATAGAACTGTATTCCAAAAGCAAATTATGTCTCAAAATGCACATGCTAAGGCAATGTGCACCAAAGACACATTCAGATACTACAGGCAATAAATAACATGCTTTCTTCCACCGCCAAATGTCAAATGAACAAATAAATACACAATAATTATCAATGTGATTTAATATACAACATAAAGATCGGCTGTTACTGTTGTGTTATTTTCATCATGCTTTAGAAAAATCTAGTCCACCGTTAATCAAAATATTAGATACTGAAGAAATTATTAAGGTAATCATTTTACCTTATTTTAGCCAATTCTCATCTGAATACCCAATAACAACTGGAATTTAACAAAGCGATCAGTAACAATTAAATCTGCCATGAGGAGTCCTGGTTGATCATCAACGAGCACAACAGATACGTGCGATAAACAAAACACAGAGAGTGCAGTAATACAGGAAGCTGGGATCTCTGAGCTTTGCTGTACGTGATCATGTTGGATCATGCAGAAATCGAAAGAAAAAATAAGTACTGCTGTAAGAAATCCGAGATACATACTATATAAACTACAGGAAATTTGCACGTTGTAAAGAAACTTTAAAAATCTGCTGAATAGAATTTACAACGATTTGCTGATGCTCTGTTTTCGCTTATTAACATACACGTTATTAGTCGCCTTCTGGACTAAAATAAGGAGAACTATATTACAGCTGATCTTTCAAAGAAAGACTTTAACAGCGGTGACGATGGACTGCCTAAGAATGCAATCCGTTATACCGGTTATCCACTTGATTGTCACCAGTGTCAAGGAGGATATCCTTCATGTCAATACAAAAGGTTTCAGTCTCAACATGACTGCATAAAGAACATCGTCAGCTTATCTCCATATTTATTTTGTCTTTGTTATGGTAAAATGCATAATCCACCATTTGGATAAATTTTGCACTGTCAGTACAACCTAAATTGTAATCGGTAATTTCGCTTCTCATGGCTTCTTTAGACTTAAAATAGAATGACTAACACTGTGTCATCATCAATAAATACTCTCCTGGATAATGATATATCTGTCTGGCATTAACAAATTTGTGTTTATCCATTCATAATTTCAATCTTTTTCTTTTCCTGAGATTTCCCATTTGTTTAATGAATATATTTTCATTCAACTATTTGAAATCATCTGTAACTCATTTGTTGCTTTTGTCTCAAATTTTCACTCAGTTCACTGCCAAGACAACTATGTATATCGGAATAGGATCTAGGTGGCGGCTATAGCTGTGTTTGACCTCTAGTAGTTTTCAAATTGTATTTCTTTCACTGGGTTGAAAAAATAATACAATGGACAGTAGGATTTGTGACCTAAAGGACACTTCCACCTTTGAATGTATTGCTTATTTATCATGCACGGGATATTCTGGCGCAAAATGGTTCGACCCAAATCAAAAGCAGAATCGCGCTCAATTTAGACATAAAAGTACGGTAAAAGACGTATACAATAATTCGTATACTTTTTTCTCCTCAAATTTGTTGATATATCTCCACACCCTCGTCCTGCCAACAGCAGTCGGTAGAAATTCCCGTGCAACCATTGTGGCTATATAGTCTCATCCAGAAGAAAAGCAGCCAACTGCAACCTATGTAATCTCTGATATCAAATGAAACTGATACGTCACAATCATGCAGTTCGATAAACTGGTATCCAACCAAAAGGACATATTTTATACATGTCAACGCCATATCACTTCTCCCCATACTAAACGAATGACGACGTGTGACTATATAACGTATCGATGTAGTTCTAACTCTGATTTTTATGTACTGATATCTGTCATTTATAATGAAATTTGAACTGAGAGTTATCGGAATTAGAAAAGATTAGAACAGAAGTAGTGCTGGTGTTTTTACCTGCATATGAAACGCCCTATGCAACCCCTTTGTTTTCACCCAGTTGTAAACCAAAACTTTATTTGTACTTGATATAGACCACCAAAACAGAATGATTTTCTTTATATACTTGAAGAAACCTTAACAAAAATTGGAACCGATTCAATTCTAATATTTATGACGTGGTAGATTCTGGATATTGCTTAAAACGGACCTCAAGGTGCTCAGCCTTTGATAAAGGTATCCAGTCTTGAAATAAACTCCCTATACATAAATCATTGTTTTCTTATTAGATTTACCATAAAAGTAACCGAAGACCGTTTGACCCCTGAATCAATATGTTTCTTTATTACCCCACGTACAAGCCATCCACAAAGATCTTCAAGGTGCTTACACTACAACAAAGTTATGGAGCCACAATGACCTTGACCGTTGACCTTTTAACTCTAAAGTCAATAGGCCTCTTCCATATATTAAGAGCAAACCCTCCACAAATTTACAAACTGTGATTGAGGTCTAGAAATAAAGTTATTTTGCATCAAACAGTTATCCTCTTTCAGTCACGGTAACATTGATCTTGGAGCTTTTTGACATCACGTGAATTGGTTTCATTCTTACACAACGCGTAAGTCATCGATACACTTTGTTGAAGGTGCGTGGTAAATAACTGAAACTTTTGTGCAAGAACTATTTTCCTTCCTAACATAATCTGTTGAGAAGCATAGGTTTAGCATTTTTTGGTCTTGATTCTTCGTATGTTTATTTCAACGCTTATCAATACTTATATACAAACTGTACCGCTGTAAGCTTTTGGTTTATATCTCACGTGGATTGCTTTTACACAGAAAAACAACCCTGATATGATGTGTTTTGGTTGTTTATAATATCCAAGATTTTACTTTCTGTGATGCCGATATCAGACTTGCCATTTTTACATCCTGTGCATCATAGCTTTAAAGTCTGATTTTATTCAACTACTGCAAATATTTCCATAAGATATCATAATGTCTTTGAAATGGCTTTGGTTTGCGTACTTAAGCTTGTGAATGATTTTTCAGACATTTTACTTCTACTCTTATCACTTCATTGGTGTATTTGCGAGATGAAAATCGTTAGAAAAGCCACTTGGTTTTCCAATGGGTTGTAATCACTGAAGGTATGATACCAACGCTGACTAGTCTTACTCGTTAGAAAAGCCACTTGGTTTTCCAATGGGCTGTAATCACTGAAGGTATGATACCAACGCTGACTAGTCTTACTCGTTAGAAAAGCCACTTGGTTTTCCAATGGGCTGTAATCACGGAAGGTATGATACCAACGCTGACTAGTCTTACTCGTTAGAAAAACCACTTGGTTTTCCAATGGGCTGTAATCACGGAAGGTATGATACCAACGCTGACTAGTCTTACTCGTTAGAAAAACCACTTGGTTTTCCAATGGGCTGTAATCACGGAAGGTATGATACCAACGCTGACTAGTCTTACTCGTTAGAAAAGCCACTTGGTTTTCCAATGGGTTGTAATCACTGAAGGTATGATACCAACGCTGACTAGTCTTACTATCTAACCATTAGTAAGTCCAGAGACTTCCAAATCAAATATGTTAGAGGGCGGTCACTACCATTAATGTATTCAGTGATGCGTAACAGTTACATACATATATCCACCACGTATGCATAAACCGTCACCTTGTGCAGCACATGATGTTGGCGATGTATGTATTAACATATTTTGAACTGATGTGATCAAGGGTGCTAACTCGTACAAGCCAACATTACTGAGTTGTCTCACCTTAAACACCCGTCGAATGTGGACATCTGTCTATTAAAATTGCTATTCCAGCATTTATCAAATGGATTTACTGTAAAAGTAAAATTTCAAATTAGTTTTCGCACAGATCAAGTTGGTGCTATTCAGCATGATTAAAACTAGAATAGAAAATGATGAACACGTGATTTTAAAATTATATCCTGTACCGTAACTGCCAAACATTTGTACCGTAACTGCCAAACATTTTCCTTAGACCTTTGGTGAAGAGACAAAGCATAACAGGAATGATTATCGTCAGACGCAGTAAGTTTTAGGTAATTAACAACAATTATTCCTTTATTTTTTTATCGTAAAATTTTAATTATTCCTATAATCCAGTAATTATTTAACTTTCATTATTAATTGTGAATCACAAAAATATGAGTGATCAAGTACTTTTTTGGGGAAAATAATTTTCTTATATATTCTGGACTTAAAAAGACAGAGCTCGGGTTGCCAAACAACTACACAACTCATGGGTTGACACTTAATTTGTCTTATGTCCAGTAATACAAATATATAGACTTTACAATTACGCGACATGAAGTGACTGATACGAAATTTTGCATGTCTTAGATACAACAAGCATAATATAAAAAAAAGCAAATTACAGGTAGGCGGATTCTACCTAAAACGAATCCTTGTTTTTCGAAGATTTTTTTATTTGGTCTGAAATAAGTGGTTTTAGTGCGAATTCGTCATATTTATCACAAAAAATATCCATGCACCTAAATAACTCGGCTGTTAAATGGCCTTTACATTAGTTAAAATGTTTTGTTATTGCGAAACATGAAATTTTTTGTCAAAGTCAATGGTTATGCATTTATCTTTTCTAGCCCCGTCAAAGACTACAATTTTTTTTTACCTCAATTCACAAAAACGTATATGATTTCCATACTACAGTAACTTGAGTCTAAAACAGTATTACAGATCAAGTAAATTAGTTGTTGCTCGAACGATTCGCTGAAACATTCTTTCTTTTTCTTCTTTATTTCTTTCCCTATTTATTTTCTTTCAAAACTCAAACAGCCCAATTTACCTTTCTTGCAAAAATGTACTTTGTGTCAAATATGGAAAGTGAATACAAATACGGTCTAGATTCTGCTCACTTATTTCGTATATGATCTGTACCTTCTGGTTTGTTGAATGTTACATCGATTGTTTGGGCCAATTTTTAAATTCATATTCCGTGTATCGAGACAATACTGTGTGGTTATACTGGAATAATATCAAATCGCGCAAATTAAAATGCGTTTTGTCAAAATAGGACACTTGTGAAAACTTAGCAAAATTTAAGTTCTTCCTTTTGCATAACCGTATTAGAGGATAAGCATCAAGAATAACTCAAGTCTTATACATTAAAAAATATTGAATTTTCATCAAATCTTGTGAAAATCAAGCCTTAAATGTAAGATGCTCGGGACGAAACTTTGGTTAAACGTGGTCCGATGTCGCAAAAGGTGCTCGAAGAGTGTCTACATGTTGCTATTTTATCCTACCAATGCAACTATTGGTGGGGAGCGTGTCAAATCCATCCGATACGTCCGTCCTTACGTGAGTAAGTTATGTGAAACTTAGTGTAAGTGAGTGCGTGCGTGCGTGAGTGCGCGCGCGCTCGCGTGTGTGTGTGTGTGTGTGTGTGTGTGATTTGGATTTTTAAGGTAGCTTTAAAAAATAATCAGTCACATCGCTACGATGTCTTCACTGCGACAATTTATAGTGATGTCTAGCCCTGCTGCATCATGCCGCAGACATGTAGCATCATGTCCCACATAGTCACTTCATCCTGACACCAGGCCGGTCAGTCCTAACACTAACCTCTTAATGCTGAGCGCCTAGCAAGGCTGCTGCTAGTACCATTTTTATAAGTCTTTGGTATGACTCGGCCAGGGTTCGAACCAACGACCTCCTGCATCCGAGGCGGACGCTGTAACCACTAGGCCACCGGAGCGGAACTTGGTAAGCACACTAAAGTAAATACCCAACTTAGTAAGCACACTAAAGCAAATACCCAACTTAGTGTGCTTAGCAAATACCCAACTTAGTAAGCACACTAAAGCAAATACCCAACTTAGTAAGCACACTGCAGCAAATACCCAACTTAGTAAGCACACTGAAGCAAATACCCAACTTAGTAAGCACACTAAAGCAAATACCCAACTTAGTAAGCACACTGAAGCAAATACCCAACTTAGTAAGCACACTGAAGCAAATACCCAACTTAGTAAGCACACTGAAGCAAATACCCAACTTAGTAAGCACACTGAAGCAAATACCCAACTTAGTAAGCACACTGAAGCAAATACCCAACTTAGTAAGCACACTGAAGCAAATACCCAACTTAGTAAGCACACTGAAGCAAATACCCAACTTAGTAAGCACACTAAAGCAAATACCCAACTTAGTAAGCACACTGAAGCAAATACCCACTTGACATAGACTTTGGTTTTATGTTCTTTTTTTAATAAAAAAAAATCTTATTTATTTGCTAAGATTTATTTAATTGAAAACCTTTGCTAGTATTATTAGGCAAAGAGCACTTAACGTATTCAAATTAAATTTTGTAGCTATCCATATATAGATGCCTTGATTAAATAGTTGCGCTATTTTGAAAATCTTCCATTTATTTTTTTATTGTTATTTTTTTACTGATTTAAAGATCTGGATTTTGCTGTGAAAACATTTGGCAAAAAACCGCTAATCTCAGATAGATGAGGTTCCAAATTAACGTTTATGTGCACATGTACATGACCTGATTATATTTTAATTTCTGTACTTGGAAACAATACGTGTTGGTAAATGCAAGTTCAAACTTTTTGTTTTGTATCTGTACCGCCACCGGCCCTCTTCCTGTTTGTGGACGGTAAGACAGCTATTCTATGCAAATTCCTGTCATTTTTATATTTGAATTCATGTTGGTTTTAATCAAGAGGGGTGTGCCCACTTTGGCCAATGCATTTAATACGGACAGCGATTGGTGACATATTTCCACAAGAATAGCGAGGCCGTTTTTGACAAGATAAACGAGGCTTATTTCTAGCTGTTTACCGTATCTTTTGAAATGGGATTTTTCTCCCGGCCAAAGGCAAAATATCTCAGGTGTGCGTTTTAGATTATAGTAGGTTCACCACTTTTTCTACTCTGAAACCGACTCATTCCGTAGTGGAATGTGGGTGGAAAAGTAAAACGTGATAGAAAAAGGTTTCGGGTGTGGGTTTTAGATCATAGTACGTACACCACTTTTTCTTCTCTGAAACTGACCCATTCGGTAGTGGAATGTGGGTGGAAAAGTAAAACGTGATAGAAAAACGGTTTTAGGTGTGGGTTTTAGATTATAGTACGTACACCACTTTTTCTACTCTGAAACTGACCCATTTCGTAGTGGAATGTGGGTGTAAAAGTAAAACGTGATAGAAAATGTTCACTTGATTACATGCATAATGATAGTTGACTAATTAATTAGCATTATATTACGGTGAAAGTGTACGTACAATTATTAGCTTCAAAACTATTAAACCTTATTACATTAATCACTTTTCTATGCTCAGATGCCCTGACACTGTAGCATGTGGAATGCATTATCACAGTATTAAGGTTCGCACGAAAACTGTAAACGGGGTCTAATTCTACACACTCATCAATCTTATGAAACACTCTGCATTATTTTTATATTTCACCGTGGCTTTATAATGTTTGTGATTAATTTAATACGGAATTTGGAGAATGTTGTTTACATTTTCATTTGGACAGATCGACCTACTTGAAGAATCAAGAGAATTTCGGGCACATTGTATACGCAGTAGCAACTGCACGACCTCCATTACAACCATCGTGTCAGAAAGTACAGTATATACTCCCTTATAAGACGAGTCCCACTGCAAAGACCCAGATCTGCCGTCATTATGCGTCACCAGATCTGGACCGGATCAGTTTGTTAGGAGTAACAAGTAGAACAAACAACACGGACTCGGATCTGCATGTGCATTATTCTACGGCATTGATGTCTGCAGTTTGAGACTTAGACCCTGACAGCAGAACATAAGAGAATATTCCATACATTTGAGATGTGATGTTATCAAAGGATCCTGAACAATCTCATACTTAGACCAAGTCTCTAATTAGGACGTGCGCATTGAGAATCCAAGGTGCAATAGGACCAAATGAAGATGTGCTCACCACTATAAAGAAACGCAAACAAAGATGGTCTGGTCACGTCTCACCTCATCTGGCCTGTCAAAGACAATTCTACAGGGCACACTGAGAGGAAAGAGAAAACTAAGCAGATAGAAGAAGAGAAGGGAAGATAACACCAAGAGTGGACAGGTATGGACTTTGCAAAGTTCAAAAATAGCCGTGGAGAACAGGACAACATGGAGAGAGATTGTCGCAAAGTCGTTAGCGGCGCCCCTACGTTAGCTAGATTACGGGAGAAATGAAAAAGAGAACACAAATTTGTTTTACTCCACTGATAAGTGAATATATACTATCGACTGCACGCCTGCTCTTAGAATCTAACTAAATGAAAGGAAAAAGCAAAACGAGTGACAACGTTTATTCAGATGGCGGGCGTGTCATTCTGTGATAAGAACTGGACTCACGCGGCTGGTTGATTTGTTGGTTAATTTTCAACGTCACTTTCAACATATTATTGGTTATATTACGTCGAGTAAATTTGAGTCAAGCGCCATTCCCAAGCACACAACGAAGCAGACGAACCGAGTTGGTATCAAACATTACACCATTGGATGACGAATCAGACGTTCTACCAGGTGAGCTACTGGACCCCCTACACTGAATTTGAGGCAACTTTAAATGATGGATGAACCATAAGTTTTTCATTGTTTGTAATGAAAACCTGTGCAAATAAATAGTTTATGACAGCGTTCTGTCGCGTGCTCTTCTCGGCAAATCAACAATCTGGTTATTGCAATGTATGTTCTTTGGAGGGATTGGGGTTTCACCTTTTCCTATTAATACTTATGCGTTTTATTAATATTTTGATCGAGTTCATTATTAAAAGAAGCCGACAAGTTTGATCGAAAATTTCATCAAGACTATCCTGACGAGACGGCAAAAATACCACCGAAAAAACCCCAACAACACATGCATGACGTGAATACGCAGTTTTGGATCAATGTTTAAATTGTATGATTCAGTGTTAAATTTATACTGATATTATTTCATTTTTTCTTCGGGTGATGCTCTTTTACGCCTCGTTCATCCATGGTAACGAAATGAGATATGTGGATGAAATGTACAACAGGAAAAGAAAAAGCATTGCTGACATAAAGACACAAACCGTAGACCTGTCTCGTCAAATGCAAAACTAAAACTTAATGGTCCTAATTATTTGCATAGTGAGTTTATGACCTTCTAACTAGCGACAACTACGCCCCCACCCCAGACTTTGATAATTGGATGTATGTTGAATGTTATTCAAAACAGTTTAAGCGCTTATACACAGTGCCATCTACCATGCATGGTCGAATGATCTCGCCCTTCTCTAACTCTAATATAACTGGATGGGGAAAAAAATGTTTCGTTATTCAGAAATGAACATAGAACCTAGCACCAGATTCCGGTGCACGTACCTGCCAGAAGATTAAAATTTGGGGGTATTTCAGCCTAATGGTATTGACACCTGACCTTAATAAGAAACGTCACAGGTTAAATGTTTAGTGGCAGTCACGCTTTTTCCTTTCTTGTCATAAGTGTCACCCCACATTGCACGATTGACACTGCGTAAACAGTGCGACACTAATAACAGATAATTATGAGGACAGCAGGTGACGGTCACTGGAAATAAAAGATCATCACAGCTGAGTAGGACTCATAAAAATACATAAAAAGACAGACCGCATAAGAAATTAATGCATAATTACTATTAGTTAATCAAATTTCTACCGTCCAAATATGATTTCTTTGTACGCAACTAGTGCTACGCCTTCTCACGCAAAATAATTACAGGTGAACTAGAATGCAAATATTTCACTCCGCATTTATGGAGAAAATATGCAAGTAGTATATGGGATCATAATGGGATCAACGAGAACCTAAAATTTGCACAAATTTGGATTGATATGGGGTATATGCGAGTTCAACGTTATGGCACGGTATAGGGCCTTACGAGAAAAACGTTTAGTTGGTCTCTTTGGGGCCCCACGGGAATTGCATATTACTAATGGTACGGGAATCTATGGAAATTTAATATTACGGAAGACACTATGGTCGCTTAAGGGAATTAAATAATACGTTTAGGAGGGTATATCCAGGAACGTCATTTCAAGTTTTTTTTTGGGGGGGGGGGGGAGGCGCAAATTTTGAGGGGATGTCAAAACTTGACGGGCTTGTTAATTTTCGTATATAGGCTACAGCAATTTTACAGTACATGCAGATTCGGAAGGAGGGGGCAAATGCTCGTCCCCCCCACTCCAAGACCTCTCTGGGTATATCACAGATGTTACTATAGCCCTCCATGGTAATTTCAAAAGAATTGATAGACAGTCAAAAATACGTATATAAAAACAAAAAAGAACCACACTGAAATTAACTAATATGTTTTGTCTGTTAAAGTATACTTTTGAGTAATTCGACATCAGCAATTTGATGCATTGCTTTAAAACAAGATTACAAGGTATTTTCCGTAGTGTTCATTTGTGGAATGGCTCAAAGTTCTTGCTACCGGCAGAGACAAATGGAGAAACCATGTCTAATTTCAAATACGAACTCAACCTGAACGACCAATACTTATCTTGATTGATCAACACCTATTGTAACAACCCAGAACCTATGCTGATGGACCAACACCTATAGCTACTGACCAGCACCTATATGAACCAACCAACATTTATTTTCACTGACCAAATCCTGTTGTGAATGACAAAGACCTATTCTAACTGATCAGCAGCTATTCTCACTGACAAGCATAAGGCAAATAATGATGCGGTTTGCCAAATGTTACCCTCTTCCATACTCTTTGGAGTTAAAGTCTAGTGCTACTTTTAGAAGAGACGTTATGTTACTATATTTAGAATTTTCTAAAGCACATTAGATTTTAAGAGTTTTGTTTGGAACGTAAAATGAAACATTCTATTCTATTTTAAAGAATAATACGAGAATCGAAATCAAAGTGCTAATGAGGACAAAAACAACGAGCACGTAACTTTATTAAAATCGGATGTATTGAAGCTATAAGTGAATAAATCAATACTGGAATTAGGTTTTACTTTAGTAGTTAAATCTAAAGCAGTGTCTGAAATTAAAAGAATTTATGATACATTAAATCACATTGTAAATTTAACATCGAAAAACTGTTCATATTTCTACATATTTATATTTATGATTTTACGTGTTAAGCAGAATGTGGCAAGAACATTACTACATTTTCTAAAAACCAAGATCACAAATTCTAAAGTTGACATTAGGTTCCCTGTACTTTTATATGAACTGAAGAGTTCCAGTTGCATTATTTGACTTTCTTAAACAGCTCAGCCAAAGTACATTATTAATGTACATCGTACCTTGAAAGTAATGAAAAGAATAATTAATACTTTTCTTCCCAGCTAGGGAATAAAAAGAGAAGATTAAAGATGTCCAATACATATGTATATGCTTCTAGTTTCTGCCCCTGACTTCTTTCTAACGATGCTAGGTGATGAATATTTTGGACACTTTGACATGGATAAGGACAAGTGTCCTCTACCACACAAGTGCAGAGAATGAATATACGTCTATCGGTCATTAAAACTAGGAAACCTGTTAATAAGACGTGCGGGGAAAACACTATAGAGGGATGTGTACCTTAAAGGATTTTGAATAAAGCTGCATAAAATAATAGTTGCTGAGCGCAGCTTTCTCCCCCAAGAGAACGCAATAACTCCAGTCCAGACGTCAAGCACTCAAGTAGTGACCCCTGCTGCAACAAATATCACTGATATTTCTTTACTTTCCACCATACAAGCATTATTCCTTAAAGTGAGTTTTAAACTGTCCCTGTAAACCAAGCAGCAAGCCATTTAGAGATGATTCACAATCACCCTAACCGTATTACTTAATTGAAGAGCTACTTAATCAAATATCTGAAAGTTTCAAACCGAAGGAAACACATAGTGCTACATACGGAGCTAAGGAGAAAACCGCTGTTACCACTTGTCCCCAAAATACGCCAAAGTAATAAGTAATCCTTTGACCTCCCAACAGGGCTTTAGTGTAATTCACACTTCATGTAAGCCTTAAATTGAAAAAAGGTAATCAAACGTCTTCTTAAAAAAAACTTAAAGAGCTGAAACAAACAGGTTACAAAAACAGGCAGCGCAAAGGCAGTCAAATGCAGCAATATATGCCAGAACCCAGACACATAGAAGACAATATATATTTGTCTTGAGAAAACATCAGCCAAAAAGGTTTTATAGATGCTGTTTGTTATATGGTTTATATGGAGTATCAGGTGTGACTATCAATCAATGCATCAAACTCTTTAACTTGGTTAGCTTAACATTTTATAAGTAATCAACTCTGTTAAAAGCGATGATGTCTTTAGTGGAACAGATCAAGAATATCCCCAGAAGACGATCCATCAGTTTTACCTGCACATCGGAAATGTGAATTCACGATGCGTGATAACTGTATGTTGTCTATGCCCCCGCTGAGACTGTTGTTTAAGAGTACAATCACATCACCTCAAATGTAGCCACAGACTATAGTCTGATTTACGTCAAAATGGACGACAATTTTACATTGACAAATGGCACCTCTATACTATGCTACTTTGGAATGGTCAGAATCCACCTCTCACCTCCAGGAGTAGATCGGTGTTTCGATTATATCGAGATAAGCTGCCCAAATGTAAAGTTAGTGGAAAGTTTCCGTTATGTATTTACACGAGGTATATGGACCAAGGACTTAAATAATGTAATATACAAATTAAAGAATTTTAGTGGGCAAAGATAGAGAGCAGGAAAGCAATACCAGTTGCGCAAAAGCTCTTGTGAAACAAACCTTTAAATATCGACTGATGGAGCAACTTAAATGTCAATCATGTGGTATTTGTTTTGTTTACAAATATTCTAAGTGTCCTGGAAATAATATTCCAAGAAGTCATCTCCATTACTATGTTCGACAAATAGTGAATCCTTCTTAATAATGTAATAATCAAAACTTCATGATGAATGGCTGTGTATGTCCAAAAACTGATGTAAATAACCCACTTTCAAATGAGACATTATTAGACCTTCATGGTAAACGGAGGACCTGTACTTGTCAATGTAAGCAGTAATGACTATATTAGAAAAGTATGCAAGTACTACTCTTCGCTAGTGATGATGACTTATGTGACTCATGTACATCCGATTCGTATGTATCTCCCTTGCAGACCCAAAGTACTTGAGGTCTGCATCATATGGGATTAAGAGGTAAAAGGTATGCATTTCGATGATCTAAATATTAGAGGAATACAAACAAACAGGTAAATTTTATGTGTGTGGGTGTGTTTGTGGGTGTCTTGGATATTTTAACTTAGCTTTAACAATGTTTCAATCATATCGCTACGATGTCTGCAGTGTGACAGTTTATAGTGATGTCTAGCACTGGGGCATCATGCCGCAGACATGTAATATGATGTCCCACCCAGTCACATTATCCTGACACCAGGCCGACCAGTCCTAACACTTACCTCTGAATGCTGAGCGACAAGTGAGGCAGCTGCCAGTACCATTCTTGCAAGTCTTTGGTATGGCTCGGCCAGAGATCGAACCCAAGACCTTCTGCATCCGTGGCGGACGCTCTAACCACTAGGCCACCGGGGCGGTTGGTAAATTTTATGAACATTAGAGAAACATAACCAACATGTAAACTTGATGAACATTAGAGAAATAAGAAATTCGGGTAAACTCGATTAATATTAGAGAAACATGAACGACAGGTAAATGTGATGAATATTAGATGAATACTAGCAACATGTAAACTTGGTTAACATTAGAGGAATACCAACAACAGGTAAACTTGGTTACCATTAGAGAAATACCAACAACAGGTAAATTTGATTAACATTAGAGAAATACCAACAACAGATAAATTTGATTAAAATTAGAGGAATACCAACAAAATGTACATTTGATTAACATTAGAGGAATACCAACAACAGGTAAATTTGATTAACATTAGAGAAATACCAACAACATGTACATTTCATTAACATTAGAGGAATACCAACATGTAAGTTTGATTAACATTAGAGAAATACCAACAGCAGGTAAATTTAATTAACATTAGAGGAATACCAACATGTAAATTTGATTAACATTAGAGGAATACCAACAACAGATAAATTTGATTAACATTAGAGAAATACCAACAACAGGTAAATTTGATTAACATTAGAGGAATACCAACAACAGATAAATTTGATTAACATTAGAGAAATACCAACAACAAGTAAATTTGATTAACATTAGAGAAATACCAACAACAGGTAAATTTGATCAACATTAGAGGAATACCAACAACTGGTAAACTTGATTAAAATTAGAGGAATACCAACAAAATGTACATTTGATTAACATTAGAGGAATACCAACAACAGGTAAATTTGATTAACATTAGAGAAATACCAACAACATGTACATTTCATTAACATAAGAGGAATACCAACAACAGGTAGATTTATTTAAAATTAGAGGAATACCAACATGTAAATTTGATTTGCATTAAAGGAATACCAACAACAGGTACATTTGATGAGCAATGGAAGAATAAGAACAAAAATTAAACACAATGAACACGTAAATTTTATGAACGTTTGAGGAATACGAACTACAGGTAAACCTGGTGAAATTAAATTGATATTAATGTTCTTATAAATTAGTATCCCCCTGCTTGGATTGGGTGAAAGCAGACTTTAGACTGATCCAGCTAACAATGCTTTCCAAATTAAACGTGTTCAGTTGTTAAAAAAGACAATGTTTTATTAATTTATGTGAGTGTTAATATTATACAAGTTTTTGAAAGTTAATGTTACAAACGTCTGAAGTTAGAAGCTTCTCCAAAACCTAGAAAATCATTCTTGTTGGTGATCTCAATAGAAATCCTAATTCAGCTGGAGAATAGAAATCCTAATTCAACTGGAGAATAGAATATTGGGAATGGGTCGAATTAACAAAAAGGAATGATTCATATTTGATTATACTTACAGAGACATACTAAAATCAAAGGATAAAAACAATGGATTCATTTATAATTTAAGATGTGTCAGGAATAAACCCGTGTAAAAGGACAAACTCTGATTAACCCATATTTATTCCAATTCTTCGAGTAAAGTGAATGATGTACACTGGCCCGAGTTACCATAACCACACAAGACCAATGCAGAAACATCTCATCGTACAGTTTCGTATACAAGTTTTTACAAATTATAAGGAAACCCTGTTCCAAGATGAATCACAAAATGGTCGATGGATACTATAAATTTATTCGTGATGATTTGGGTTCTTGGTACAGACCTTTTACAGATGTAATTGGTAGGTGTAGTTTCCTTTGAAAAAGAACAGAGTTAAATATGTTAATCAGGCAAATCGGCTTACACTTAAAATCACAGAAACTATCGACTTAACGCACTGAAAATCACGTGTGTGTGTACGTGTCTGTGTGATTTGGATTTTTAACGTATTTTTTTTATTTTTAAATTCAGTCATATCGCTACGATGTCTGCAGTGTGGCAATTTATAGTGATGCCTTGCACTGGGGCATCATGCCGCAGACATGTAGCATGATGTCGTACCCACTCACATTATCCTGACACCAGGCCGACCAGTCCTAACACTAACCTCTTAATACTGAGAGCCTAACGAGGCATCTGTTAGTACCATTTTGTAAGTCTTTGGTATGACTCGGCCGGGGTTCGAACCAGCGACTTCTCGCATCCGAGGCCGACACTCTAAACACTAGGCCACCGGAGCAGTCCCAAAAGTTAATGACACAATATAGTTATACATAATGAGCCTTTATATGAATATGCTTCTTCTCGCTGAAAAACAATAAAATAGTATGGAAGTAATATCCAGTTGGACTCATTCATTCTGGTGGTGAGATAAAAAAAAACGATCTCATGTAGTGTTTGGATTATAATATTTAAAATCCAGTGCCCGTGAATTGTGGTGTTAGAGTTACTAAAATATTAACTGTCAGATCTTAACGCAGGACAGTGGAGATCTTATTTTTATCAGATTGAAATTATTTGTAAGCTTGTTTTTATAGCAATATTTGCCAATTTTTTAACACTTTCTCCTGTAAAACATTTCGTTTCTTATAACATTTAACTCTTAAAGATAAAAACAGACTAATATTTAAAAAAATATGGAAGATCGTCGTGACCTCATGCAATTTGTATCTACTAATCTACTATGCAGCGATATTTTGAAGTTCTTTTTTTGTAATTTTACTTACTTTCTGCATACAATGTTACAAACGTGTAAGTTTATAATCAACCGCTTTTAAAATACTTAACAGTTTCTTTAAACTCCGAGCTCAAATTCCGAACATGTTAATTAGATAAGCAAGCGTAAGCACGTACTAACAAGTATTTTGTGTTATTCGGCTTTGTTTTCTCACTCAAGGTCAAACACAGTAGCTTACTACTATGGGGGGGGGGGGGGGGGGGGCTGACGGGGAATGTTTTCTGGGCGCCAGAGGTCTTGAGGCGTCAAAACCACTTTGGGCCTTCGTTGTAGCCTCGGGCGCCATTTACCCTTAGTACGCCACTGGTCACATGTAGGGGATACAAAGGGTTTATGAAATTGCATGAACACTTTATTCTATGATTTATGGATTTCGTATTTATATAGTTATATATCCATCTTTATTGTATTGTGCACGAAATCACATGGTACAAGTTAATTATTGTAAATACAAAATAATTATTAGCGAAAACGTCTCCAATGAATATGTGAAAGCAAAGCTTTTCCTTCAATATTTTTAAGTTTAAATGCTGCTAAAACAAAAAATGAATATTTAAAGGTTATTAAAATGTTCCATGAAGCTCATTCTTTCTGCTTTTCAAACAAACTGCAAATGCCTAGAAAATCGGGGGGGGGGGGGGGCGGGGGGGGTATTAACTCTGTTGAGAATCATTGTAATAGTCATAGGGTATTTAAATATTTTGTCACCAATAAATCAGCAGGGGAGATTTCACACTGTCATTTGTGATTGAAAGTCGCGAGCAATCTTTCACCTTACGCTGACCTTTCAACTCGGAACACAGAATTAAGAATGTCAATGGAAAATTTGGATTTAGACAAATCTTTGATCTGATAGTGTAAAGTAGATTACGTTTTGGGAGGAATTTTTACAAAGTCATCTTGCTCGAGGTTGAATATGTAAATACTTTTTGGGTGATGCTGCAGTGCGGGTTTCACTTTTAAATGATTGTGACTCTGTCGTTAGTGATGATGGGTACGCATCAATCATTTTATTTCTTTTTTTATGTTGACACTCGCTCATGATATATAATAATAATGATAATAATAATAATAATAATAATAATAATAATTTTAAAGAAGGTATTTCTTTTACAATAGTGAAACAGTCGGTACAAAACTAATCTTCCATGTGGTTCTCAATTATTTACATATGTGCAAACCCAAAAATAAAATAAGCTGGATTGTTGTTGTAGGGTTTAACGCCATTTTTCAGCACATGACAGGCTATACATGGCGGCCAAAATAAATGGTGTAGGAAGAACCCAGGAAAACCCCGGAAAGAATCACCGACGCACGAGAAGCTACTGGCAAGCTTTCTCATGTACCCACATTGTCCGAACAGAGGTGAGACGGCAGTGATCCGTAACGGTGAACGCGTTAGACAGCTAGGCCACTCTGGGCCCCAAATAAATAAGCTTGGTAACAATTACCATATAAAAGTGTATTATGGCTTAGTGAATACAAATGCAACAGAATAGGGATTGAGCACACGTGTGATCGCACACCTTATATATATATATATATATATATATATATATATATATATATATATATATATATATATATATATATATATGGAGCCGTTTTTGATCATATTAATAAGACCACTTTAACACATATCTTTTGTGAAGATAAAAAAAGCAGACTGTCTACAACATATAAGATTGTGTTCATCAAGAAGAATCATTACGGAATCCTTTAAATGTTTTTCAAGAGCTTTCGGTCAGACGGGAAGGTCTGAAATTGTTAACTTTGTCATGACAACCAGATTTATGGCGAGGTTTAAATTTAGCCTCCTTGCATTTGTATGGTAATATATTTGTTTTTAAATGACAGATGTGTGATATATATATTATGAAATGAGAAGTGATGTCATAGGTAATAATTTTGGTCCATTGACGTCAGCATGCTGATATTTCATTACTTTATTGTCAGTTATGAAAATCGGTTCATAGAAAATATTAACAGAATTTGCTTTTGGCAAAGGCCTGAAAGTTCTTCAAGATTACAAAGAGGAACTAGCTCTTTAATATTATCAGCAAGAAATACAAAAAAGTTATGAAGTCATGGCAATATCTTCATTTTTGATGACACACGCACCATCTTCCTAAGCATGAACAATTTTAAATCATAAATTATCAGAACAACATTTACCAACTCCTAGCTATTGAAGCATCTTCCAATGTTTCATGGTTTTATGTTTAGACTGATAAAGACATTTGTATAGCCTTCTGATACATGGTTTATGTTTAGACTGATAAAGACATTTGTATAGCCTTCTGATACATGGTTTATGTTTAGACTGATAAAGACATTTGTATAGCCTTCTGATACATGGTTTATGTTTAGACTGATAATGACATTTGTATAGCCTTCTGATACATGGTTTATGTTTAGACTGATAATGACATTTGTATAGCCTTCTGATACATGGTTTATGTTTAGACTGATAAAGACATTTGTATAGCCTTCTGATACATGGTTTATGTTTAGACTGATAATGACATTTGTATAGCCTTCTGATACATGGTTTTATGTTTAGACTGATAAAGACATTTGTATAGCCTTCTGATACATGGTTTTATGTTTAGACTGATAAAGACATTTGTATAGCCTTCTGATACATGGTTTATGTTTAGACTGATAAAGACATTTGTATAGCCTTCTGATACATGGTTTATGTTTAGACTGATAATGACATTTGTATAGCCTTCTGATACATGGTTTATGTTTAGACTGATAAAGACATTTGTATAGCCTTCTGATACATGGTTTATGTTTAGACTGATAAAGACATTTGTATAGCCTTCTGATACATGGTTTATGTTTAGACTGATAATGACATTTGTATAGCCTTCTGATACATGGTTTATGTTTAGACTGATAATGACATTTGTATAGCCTTCTGATACATGGTTTATGTTTAGACTGATAATGACATTTGTATAGCCTTCTGATACATGGTTTATGTTTAGACTGATAAAGACATTTGTATAGCCTTCTGATACATGGTTTATGTTTAGACTGATAATGAGATTTGTATACCCTTCTGATACATGGTTTATGTTTAGACTGATAAAGACATTTGTATACCCTTCTGTGCCATACAGCTTCCATTCCCTTTCATTTTGGTATCAGTCCATGTTTTTTAGGACGATGCTCCAGTGCTAGACATCACTATAAACTGCCATACATTGTAGCAATATGACTGAAAAATTGTTAAAGCTATGTTAAAAATCCAAATCACACACTCATTAACGTCTGGTTCATGACTGTAATTTGCAAAGAGCTATAAATAGGTTGTTGACAAGGATTAAACTCGTTCTTAATAACTAACCTGTTTGCAAGGTTGGGGTAATTTCCCACTGTATAAGTCAAAAAGTTCAGATTTAAGAGGAAACATTTATTTAAATTATTTATTGGAATTACAAAATGCTTATATGACTGGACTAAAGCAACATTTCAGGATTATTGTGAATTCATTCAAAGGAGTTTTGGACAATGCCATGGTGATGCATCAAGATTGTTGGCACTTCAGCATATTCAAGGATATATCGGTACATTAACACATTTAGGACCTGGAGTTCATTTGGAACATTTAATTCACTTGTACTTGTAAATTTCACTTAAATCTTTCACTTTATAACGAAGAGAAATAAATTGTTGGTTAAGTAATACAAAACTTATTGGTTTCACTTTTTTCTGTTATATAGTTTAAGACCATATAGTGGGAAAGAAATGAATTTGGATTCCAATACAGTGTTATTGCACACTTGGTATGGGACAGTTTGCCTTCATTGAAAGACATTAGGATTCGAATACAGTGTCATGGTATATTTCATATGGGACATTTTATTTTGACTGATGAGCCATCATATTCAGACTTGAGTTATTAGACGAGGGAAGACATGGATCATAACTGACATCAGAATTAATAAACAAGTAACCAAGCTTTATCCATTCATCATCATCATCAGCAGCAGCAATCCCTTAACCGAAGAGGTCATTGGTGCACCACAGTTGGCTTTCATCTTCAACAGCAATTAAGCTAGAAAGCATGAGGCAAATGTAACTGAAACCTAAAGCATTGACCTGTGACCATAATAGGAAGACAGGATCCTCAACATAGTATGGGACACACAGTTTACATTAGATATATAGTTATACCAAGTTTTATCCCTTCATCTCAAATGGCTCTAAAATTATAGAGCAGAAATGAGAGTGTAATAATGAAATTCAATATACAAGACTATGACATTGACCTTCGAGATATTAACCTCAATGTCATACAAGACTATGACATTGACCTTCGAGATATTAACCTCAATGTCATACAAAACACACCTTTTATTGAGGATGAACATGAAAAATAAGTTGGTTATTCTCAAATAGCTTTAACGACAGTGAAAAAGAAATTGCAAAGGAAAACATAAAGCTCTGAGCTGTGACCTTGACCTTGAAGGAAGCACCCCAAATGTACACACCTTTTAGTGATGTTATATAAGTAAACCAAGTTTCATGCCACAACATCAAATTGCATACAAATTAAGGAGCAGAAAGGAAAGTGCAATGAAAATACTGAGACATGACCTTGGCCTTGAAGTTAGGTTGTCCAGTGTTGTAAAAGACACCTTTTAGCGATGATGTATAAATATACCAGGTTTCATCTCTTAATCTTAAATGGCTTTAATGTTATACTGCCTAAGGGAAAGTGTTACTGACTTTTTAAAAAAAAAGGCTGACCATGACCTTGTAGATATGACCCCCAATGAGAAATGTGACACACCTTTAATTAATTAAGTACAAACATACTAAGTGTTATCTCTTAATATAGAACAACTTGATAGTTATTGAACCCAAGATCATGTGCAACGGAAATGTAAAATACTGAGCTATGACCGTGAGCTTGAAGATAGGACACCCAATTTGGTAATCAATTGTAATACTGTTTTAGTGTACCAAATTTCATCCCTTAATCTCAAACAGGATTAAAGCTCTTAAGCAGAATGGAAAAAGTGCTCAAAACTGTAAAATACTGACACCTTCAAGTGATGATGTATAGGTATGCTTAGTTTCATTCCTTATCTTTAAAAGCTCTAAAAGTATACAGCCCTAGAAAAAGTATGATGGAAATGTAAAATATTGACCTTGACCTTGAAGATAGGACTCCCAATGCGGTAAATAACATACCTTTTTGCGATGATGCATAAATATACCAAGTTTCTCCCTTAATCTCAAATGGCTTGAAGATAGGAACACCTTCTAGTAATGATGTACATGTATACCATGCTTCATCCCCTAATTCCAAAATTTCAAAGCTGTAGAGCCAGAGTTAAAGGGTGAAGAAAACTTCAAATATTTACCCATGACCTTGAACTTTGTGACGTACATGATGGGATGGGATGGGATGGGATGGGGTGGGGTGGGGTGTGAGGATGGGATAAATGAAGATGAGTAACATTACATGTCCCTTCCATAGATATGACAGGGGAATTAAAAAAACTGAACATTGCTGTAATGACCTGAAAATCTAATTGTACATCTATATAATGACAGAAATGTGCAAGCAAAATTTAATTTGTCTATTTTGAAGTAGTTTTTGTGTAATCCTGCTAACAAGCCTCCTGTGATGGATAGATGAATGTACAAATGGCCAGGACAAGAATGAAATGCACACGTTATTGAAGCAAAAGGATCGCAATGATAAAACTAGATTCATCTTTGTAAAACAATGCCCCACTGCCAACCAAAAAATCCAAGTCCAAAAAGTTGAAATGTTAGGAAAATCTAAACATGTGATCAACATATAAATGCAAAAGAAACACATTTTGTCCTTGTTAAGTGATTTTTATGCACTCTTGCTAACAAACTGCATCAAACAGATAGATGGATGGATGGATTGGTGATCACTAATCCATACATATGTATGGCCATCCAAGAAATGTGTTAACAAAATTGCACAAAAACAACTCAACACAGACAAATAAAATTTGGCTAGAATATTGTCTGCACATGGAGATTCTGAGGATGTCATGTATCCTTGGGCAAGGCACTTTACTCCAACTGCCTCAGCACAACTTGTGTTACTGTGCCAGAAAACAACAAAACCATACCAAACCAAACTATGGAGAGGCAATAAGAACTGCAAATGCTATATCCCTCCTAGTTTTATGTATATTCTGGTAGACAAAAAAACAATAATAAGTGTGTAAAAATAAAATTTATTCATAAATACATAGTCATCTATTTATCGTGTATAAAAAATGGCACTGTGCATAGATATGGACGGAATGTCTTGAGGCAGATTGCAAACTGTTTACTTAAACAATTTAAAATATAAACAACATATAGAAGCTACAACATAACAAATACCGCATATCTGATTTTACTGGTACATTTTGTACTTCTGTGATAAAATGATTATGTAATTCACATTTGAAAATCAATACATATACAAACTGAATGGCAGTTACAAATCTGTAAATTAATCATCCTGCCTGTGATGATATCTATGCAGCCCCAGCAATAAATAACTATAAAACCCCTATGAATTTTTAAACACTCAATTTCTGTGCTATCTGATAGCAATTCATGTGTGGAAATCGAAGACTATTTACCCACCTACCTCCCAAAATTAAAGCCATGACACTGATCTTCACTGCGTTGATCTTTCATCCCATGAAGTGCCATGTACATTGGTTAATCTTGTCAAAATTCTAATGCCTTTCCAAAGCCATACAATATAAGAATGTTCCACCAAAATAATATAAGAAACAGACCACAGTCACCTTGACCTTTGGATTTATACACCAGTAGCGATATTATCCATGTCAAGTCATTCATGACGAGTATATGCCAGATTTAAAACTTGAACCATCAAAACCTTAAATAACTTGTCTCTGTGACCTTGACCTTTTGAGTTCCTTGGCCATCAATCTTAAAGGATATTCCTTCCCTCTGTGCATTTGTGGGCATAGTCCGATGATGATCCTTTGAAGAAAATATGTTATATTGCTCTTAAAAGAAAATGTTTCAAAGAAGTTGACCTTGGACATATATTGTGATCACCTTTTGGTGACAATCACTGCAGGAAGTAGCATGTGAAAAACCACAATGAAGTTTGACTGCACGAATTATCTTTACCCTGAGATCAAAGAGATACATATACTCATTAAGGGATGATTTAATCAGTCAATACAATAGAAAATATCACAAAACAGAAATGCACAGTAAATTCTAAATATAATTAACAGTTCTTGTGGACATGAAAGGTCAGCTAAAGCAATTAAAATCACAAATTACCTTCAGCATTCTTGTTCATTTTGGTTTCTATGTCAGCTAAAAAATTGAATCAGCAAATTTGTTTTCTTCTTTCTTCTTTCTTAATGACATAAGAAGGATGGAACTGCTTTAATACAATGACGTATTTGCTATTTATTTAGCACTTTCCTATTTAATTAGCACTTTTCTATTTATTTAGCACTTTGCTACTTATTTAGCACTTTGCTATTTATTTAGCTCTAAGGTGAAAAAAATGATTCAAGCAAATAACTTCTTCTGCAGATGTCAGACTATTTCCTTGGGAAAAAAATGCCTATAAAGAAGATATCATATCACAAATTTTAAAGTATAGACGATTGCCTTGGCAATAGGAGTTCTTAGTCGAAATGTAGAGTTAACATCTTCCAAAACAATCATTTTTGTCAGTTATGTTTAGTTAAAAAATGTCTGCAAATGAAAATCCAATCAGTGAAACAATTTGATCTGCATTAAGCTGCAATTTGCTATAAAAGTATATCTGGTGTCTGTACATGGTAAAGTTACGGCATTCTCCCGAAGAAAAACTTGAGCAGTGCAATCTGAGTACTATTTCTACTCGCTGTTTGCCTCCTGGTTGACAAGTTTAGGTACAATTCTAATTCTTGGCTACAGGAAAATAATATCACAAATCAACATTCCTGACTCTGTTTTAACTTGAAGTGCTTATCATCAATAATTATTTTAAAAAATAAAAAGTTTGTGGTGCATAAGTCAATTCTACTACACTGTACAAATTCATTCAAATATAAAAATAGACTTCACTGTCATTTAATCAATGCATGTGCCCAGCTTACTCCAATACTTTAAATATTAATCTAAATGAGTATCACATTATAATGAAACCTGTCCATAAATTCCATCATAACATTTCAAGAAACTCTAAACATAGTTAATATTTTTAAAAATTGTTTCATTGCCTAGATTGTTTTGTTTTTGTTTAAATTTAATTTTTGGCAAAGAATTGTTCCAAACTCCTATCCATATTCAAGAAGGACTTTTGTAATTTTACCAACATCAAACTAGGCATGTGTTAAACAGTAATGATACAACAAAGTTACATTATACAGAATATAATTCTAAATGCATTTAGCAAGGATTGCTTGCTTTTTAGATTATCCTAAAATCTGTCAAAGATAGTAAAATGTGTTCTTAAGAATTAAAGAAAAGGGGCAAATACAGAAAAACAAAGACAAAATTTAAAGGATAAAGATTGGCATCACAGAGTATTTTTTCTATCAGTTGTCTATATTATGACTCTATAAGCATATACTAGGGTTGGTGATATTAATGACGTCTATTTTTACTCTTGGTGTTCCTATCTGTGACTGCAACAACTCCTCCATCTTCATCATACCCCAGAAGGCGCCTCAGCTTCACTACCTCCTGCTTGTACCTGTCAAATGCAAAAAAGCAATCATAGGCCTCTGCAATAGTCCAAAACATGGTGCTTGAAACTGCTTCCTTATAATTGGAAAAATAATGTACCATCTTCAAAAGATTTCATGCCAACTACAAAGACACTCAACCATTACTTCCTTCAATTTATAACAAACTATCTTTATTCAGACCAAAATACAATCTTTTCAATGGAACATTCTTTGTGCCAATGTTAATAATGCTGAAGATCTTGTTTCCATTACACAGAATATTGAGACAGATTGAAAATACAGAAGACCCCAGCAGATGCTGTGGATATAATATATTCATGACATAAATGTTTCAGCTTACAGACAAAGAATGATTTGGGATCTATCATGTTCCTCATCCACACAAAATCGGAAGAATTTCAGATCGCAAAATTTCTTAAGTTTGCTATCAATTATATCTCCATTAGGTTTCATATTTTTTATCTCATGAGACAAAAGCTTATTAATGAAGATTGCTGTTAGTGATCAGATGACTACAGCATTCTTTAATATATCACATTCTAACCTGGCTAGGTGGATGTCAATGTAGTTCTGACTTTCCCGTAGCTGCTCCTTCAATACCTCATTTTCACTCATCAGTCGTGTCCTTTCATCTTCCAACTGCTGCTGAGTATTCAGTGTAAACTCCCTCAGCTGTTTGCGTACAGCTGCCCATGTCTCTAGAGACTTCTCACCTGGCCTAAGAAAAATGTGTACATTTGTCAGAGCAATTTGTTCATTTATATTTTCATCAAAAGGAAACAATGAATTTCAGCCAATTGTGCCATTTTCACTTAGGCACAGTTATCTTTTAGAAAAACTACATATTTTAATGATTTTGTATCAAACTTTCAATGGATTTTAATAATATTCTATACACAAAAGTATTCAACTGATGTGTGGTTTTCTGCAGTGATTGTGTTAAAGAAGATAACTCTTAAACTAGAAATACAAATTAGAAATACAAACTAGAAATACAACAGTATTCAACAGAAACGTGGTTTTCTGCAGTGACTGTGTTAAGGGAGATAACTCTTAAACTAGAAATACAAAACTAGAAATACAACAGTATTCAACAGAAACGTGGTTTTCTGCAGTGACTGAGTTAAGGGAGATAACTCTTAAACTAAAAATACAAATCAGGAATACAAACTAGAAATACAAATTTTCTATAAATGACTTAATTAATCTCAAAGTTGCATAATCTACATACACAATAAAAGCAATAATTATATCGTGAAAGAAAATAGTACTCTTGAATTAACTCTTTTTCAATATTGCAAATTTCCACTTAGGTACATAATTAGCAAGTTCTGTCAAATTCATGTAAACTTTACTTGCACATATCATGTAAAAAATAAATTAAGCATATATATCATTGGGAACTCGCAAACAGAGGTCATATACTGAGTACAGCCATCATGATGAATCATTCCATGTCCTTGCTGACACTTTTCTATATAAAAAAAGACATGAAAAGCTAGGATATGTTTCTCTCATCCAAATTATAGTGATATAAGAAACTTTGACAAATTATTGGGCAAAAATATAAGTATTAAAAAATACATGGATTTTATAGGGAATGAGATAAAATATAGGCCTGGAAGGGAGGCCTGAAACTGATTATATAGTTTGTTAGTGATCTGGGTTAGTTATTGAAGTGGCAGCTATTTAAAGAAATGTTTACCAAAGATTTTCATATGTTTTGGGCACAATTTTAGTAAGCAAATTTTTGTCTTCATGTTGCTCTGGACTTTCAATATATCTGTGCACAAATTAACTTTTATGGCTTGATGAATCAGGGCTGTGGTAATAAATGATTTAATGTACTGAGGTAATAAACTGAGTAACCTAGGCACACATGTTCTTCATTATTTTCATATATGGTGCAGAAAGCTCTTTAACAGCTTCATGTCAATCTTCCATTATATGCTCATGATGTGATGTCATACTGGCATGAAACTATACTGAATACACACCTGACATGAAATTATACTTAATACTCACTTGACATGAAACAATACTGAATACTCACCTGAAAGGAAACTATACTGATTACTCACTTGACACAAAACTGTACTGAATACACACTTGACATGAAACTATACTGAATATCCACTTGACACAAAAATGTACTGAATACTCACTTCACATTAAACTATATTGAATATTCACTTGACAAAACTAAACTGAATACTCACTTGATATGAAACTAAACTGAATACTCACTTGATATGAAACTATACTGAATAATTACTTTACATAAAACTATAATGAATACTCACTTGATATGAAACTTTAATGAGTACTCATCTGATATGAAACTACACTGAACACTCACCTGACATGAAACTACATGAATATTCACTTGATATGAAACTATACTGAATACTCACTTGATGTGAAACTTTACCAAGTACTCATTTGATATGAAACAATACTGAATGCTCACTTGATATGAAACTAAACTGAATACTCAACTGATATGAAACTATACTGAACACTCACATGATATGAAACTACATGAATATTCACTTGATATGAAACTATAATGAATACTCACTTGATATGAAACAATACTGAATGCTCACTTGATATGAAACTAAACTGAATACTCAATTAATATGAAACTACTGAACACTCACATGATATGAAACTACATGAATACTCACTTGATATGAAACTATAATGAATACTCACTTGATATGAAACAATACTGAATACTCACTTGATATGAAACTTAACTGAGTACTCATTTGATATGTTATCCTACAGGATTTTCAAGAGACAGATGGCAATCTTAAATGCCTAAAATGCCTAAAATATAGACTGATTGATTAGTGTTTGAAGGTACATCAACACATGAAAGGTTATAATGTGCCTAGGCAATCTGAGTAAAGTTCCAAGTCCATGAGCACAAATCAGAGGCTCAATCAGTCTGGTTAGGAATGGATTCTCACATGCATCTTTCTATTCATGGGTCTGGCATGGTAACCACTAAGCAGCCAAAACTCTGAATCCTGTAAAAGGTGTGTTAAATGGCCCTTCTTAAAATTTATACAAATATTTTATATAATTTTGGTATTTTTTTTACAAGTTAACAGTGTGTAGAGAAAACAAAACACAGAATAACTTACTTCAGATTCTTGTAATCATCATCACCAATACCAAACTGAAAGCAAACAAGACAACACTTTAAACCTTCAATGTAACAATTGTCACCAATAAATACTTTTTTGCATTTCTAAGAAAAATACTAATTTTCATTTGTATAATAAAACAATGATTGAAAATATTGCAACAAGTGTAAAACTCCAAAACCATTAGAAATACTTACAACCTATTCATGGCAGAATGACAAGTTTTTACTACAATATATGTTGATCAGTTACAAAGCTCATTACTAATGATACCATTAGCCTTGTAATAGTCTCATGATGATGACTTAAAATTGATTTTAAAAAAATTATGACAATTCATGAGAAGTGCACCAAAAATACCAGCACTGCAGGATGGACCCATACCTTGGGGTGTGTAATAATACACAGAGGATATCTCCAAAAATACCAGCACTGCAGGATGGACCCATACCTTGGGGTGTGTAATAATACACAGAGGATATCTCTGGGTTTTTTTTAGTAGATATAAAGGTGTGAAGTGATGTGATGTGATTTGGATTTTTAATGTAGTCTTAAAAAATTTTTGTCATATCGCTATGATGTCTGCAGTGTGGCAGTTTATAGTGATGTCTAGCACTGGGGCATCATGCCACAGACATGGAGCATGATGTCCCACCCAGGCACATTATACTGACACCAGGTCGAACAGTTCTAAACATAACCTCTTAATGCTAAACGCCCAGCAAGGCAGCTGTTAGTACCATTTTTGTAAGTCTTTGGTATGACTCGGCCGGTGATCGAACCCACCACCCTTGCGCATCCAAGGCAAGTAGATATAAAGAATTATTTCACAAGTGGAGTAGAAAACATTGCATAGTCATGACCTGTGAAGTCATGAGTGACAATACAAAATGTTTCCACTCAATGAGCAAAATATTTCTGTATATTTACTCAAAAAAAACACATTTTTTTACATTATTATATACTATATTTTTAAGGCAATATACATTGATTTTGCATGGTTCTTTACTCCATTATGTGCTAATGCAATTAATGACTGCATTACTAAATCAATAAAGAGTTCCAAAAGTTGCAGTAATTTTAGGATGATGACCTTTTACAAATTTAGCAGGTACAAATAATACTACAAACTGTGTATTTTATCAAATTAATGACTCTTTCCAAATGAAAACAGAGAGGTTTTAATTTCACTAATGCATTTCATAACAAATTCATACAGTGAACATTGTAGGGGGTACTGCAGAAACATAACAAAGTTGCCATGTCAACAAATTTCAGAGTCTAACATTTTTAGTCAAAAGATTTTATTATTGTGAGTTTTCTTGTTTAGAATTTAGATTTTTGCTTTGTTTATTTCTCCATTAAATCATGAATTTTCTACCCTGGCACATTTTCAGTCTAGTCTGGTATCAGACACTGTACCCAACTTGAAACTGTCACATGAATTTTCTACCCTGACAAGTTTTCAGTCTAGTTTAGTAACAGACACTGTACCCAACTTGCAAGTGTCACTTAATTTCAGTTTGCAATCAAAACTCATTCATATTGAAAACTAATTTTAAAAAGGTAATACCCTAAGCTTTCATTTTGTTGAGTTCATTTGTTATGTATCTTTTTATGGCACCTTCTTATTGATTAAAGAAATGTATACTAGAGGATGAACAGTCTTGACACATTTTACAATCTGTTCATCCTGATGGAGAGAGAGATGGAGCAGAAGAAAAATGTAATGGGCTTAAATATGGAATTACAGATATGAATAACATATATTATGGCAGATATATTTCCTAAATGGGAAAAGAAAATAGCTACAAGAGTGATACCACCAACAAAAGTGGTATTGCCACTGTAGTGACATCATTTTTCTGTCAATGATATATCAGTATCTCATTGTGAAATATGTAATAAATTTAGGTAACATAAAATCTATCTAGATTATCATCAAAAACATTTACTGGTATTATTATATGCTCATTTGTTTCTCCATTAGTTTTACATTGTCTGAACTGTGCCATATTTATCCATACCACACTGCTTCATACTGTACTACATGTCTAAAATTTATATCGTGTGTTAGGAGTACTTCCTAACAAATAGTAAGAAGTACTTTCTTACTGCAAACAAACAATATACGCTGATGTAGCTGAAGCCAGAGCTTTTGATTGATTAGATTTGTCTCTGGATGAACTAAGCAAGCTGTTTGGTCCATTAGAAAATATACATCGTAAAGCTGACAACGTGGATGAGTTGATTGAGCCACAAATGAAACTTACAACCAAACAGTGTCCACAACAAATGTAAGACATGCAGTATTGAAACTTACAACCAGTGTCCATAACAAATGTAAGACATGCAGTATTGAAACTTACAACCAAACAGTGTCCATAACAAACATAAGACATGCAGTATTGAAACTTACAACCAAACAGTGTCCACAACAAACGTAAGACATGCAGTATTGAAACTTACAACCAAACAATGTCCACAACATACATAAAACATGCAGTATTGAAACTTACAACCAAACAATGTCCACAACAAACGTAAGACATGCAGTATTGAAAGTAACATTCTGATCATTTAAAAATAAGTTGGAATAAATGTTCATAACTATTGGCAAATTGAATTGTTCACACCATGAGCTGTGCTCTCAAGGGTCTATAAAAATAGCATGGCAAGGCATATTAAGGCCAAAGGCTATCCTGTCTCCCTCAGAAATATACCATTTTACTAGCAAGTCCAAACAACAAATCTGAAAAAAGTTGTAAATGAAGACAGGTTTTGGCAGAAATCAAGAACCAAAGAGTCAATAAGCCAAGATGACGAAGAAGCCATATATCCACTGGCCAAATGGGCTGTCATGCACCAGCTGCTTTGCAATTTTCCGTTTTTCTTTTTGAGAACATATTTGGAGTTATAGTAGCAATGCAAGTCAAACAGGTCAAGTATATAGCTGGGGTCAAACAGGTCAAGTATAAAACTGGGGTCAAACAGGTCAAGTATATGGCTGGGGTCAAACAGGTCAAGTATACAGCTGGGGTCCCTCCAACAAAGAGCATGTCAGTGATAGGGCATAAACATATGCCATCTATAGCTGGTAATAACAAGGACAATAAAATATACTTACCTTTTGGCAACTTAAATTTCCTTAAAATGTATATTTTTTAGTTATTTCTGCTAATCAGAATTACATGGGTTCCAAAATTTGATCCACAGTGTGAAACTGCACTGCAATTTAGACTACACTTCAATCACAAATTACACTCCAAAGGAGAATTTGCTGCACTCCTAAACAAAATGAATTTTACATTCCCTAACAAACAATATTTAATCCTGTGTCTTCTTGAGAATTTCAATTACAAGAATTTCATATTTTTCCCACATTTTGATCCCAAACTATCAATGACAAAACAGAAACACATGTACAGCTGCATCAAGGTCAGTTCCTCTAGCCACATGTACATCATATGGAATTGACCCAACTAATAATTCCAGCCAACTAGAAAAGCAAAATTTACTTGTATCAAAAGAAAAATAAAATACCTCCATTCCAGACCAACTGGAAATGTTTATTCAAGGTACAGTCATTCACAATATGGCTCTAAATTTAAATATTACGCAGACCAAAACAAGATTTATTTTTTTTAAACAAATTACTGAGTGCATGATATGCTACCCAGTTCAAAGATTGCTGGGAGTGCTATGTACACATGAATAAAGCTATTGTGCATTTATTGAACTATGGTTGTGTCTCTACTTTGGAATCCAGCATAAATCATACTTGGTTTCTGTTAGTGTGTCCTTATTATTCAACCTCATGTAAAAAAGCAAAATGAGTAAATAATAAAAAGCTTAAAACATCTGTATGAGAAAATATTAACTAATTTTATTTTGTAGCAATACTACACTCCAAACATTGTTCAATATCGCTGAGAAAACCTCGTTCATATTGTCCTATACAAATGCAGTAACCTATAAATCCAATGTAAAAATTATTCTAAATTCTGTTTAAAATCTTACAATGAATGTCATACAAAAATACAAACAGTTGAGAGCTTCATTAAAAAAATGACCAATAAGGCAACTCAATCATCTAATGAACCAATAATACTGTATCTGAATAAAATTCTTGTTTAGAAATAAAAGTTTATTTGATTTTTCTAGAGTTATTTCCCTTGCCACATAATGGTCACCTCACCTTCAGTTTGATACTATCCAATTCTGAACGAAGACTGGTCAGTTCATTCTTAAGCCTACTAATCTCCTTCAGGTGGGCAGAGTTAATTTCCTGGTCACTCAACTTGAAGAGGTGTTCATCTGGACCCATATCAACTGGATCAATACCACGCATCTCACAGGTAAGACGCAGATTCCTGTAAAAACAATGTCATCAAAAGGTGTACACAGGTAAGATGCAGATTCCTGTAAAAACAATGTCATCAAAAGGTGTACACAGGTAAGATGCAAATTCCTGAAGAAACAATGTCATCAAAAGTTGTACAATATGATATAATACATGTTTTCACTACTTGATACTGTAGCTTAATTTTGTATAATTCAATCAGAGTAAATTAACATTTTCTTTTATTTCAGAAGATAACATGCAAATTCACTGAACTTTTTTGCCCTGCATATTAGAGCTGTACACTGCCCACAATATATAGTGGAAAAGTCAGGAAGAGGTAAAATAAATATTGATGCAGTATATCATCCTAGAAAATATCCAAATTTTGGTATGTATCAATAAATTACAAAACCAGTGACCTTGACCCTGAATATAAAATCTTGACTAATATATGGATGCATTACAATGAACAAGTATACATGCTTCTATTCAGTAAATCTCAAATCAAAGCCTTATAATAGTGACCTTTGATACTGACCTTGAGGATAAGACCCCAAAAGTGCAACGCAGTACATTTTCTATTGACAATATATATGCATACCAAGCTTCATCCATTTATATTGAACAGCTCTTTGATTCAAATGAAAAAATGTGACTGAAATCTAAAATATTAACCTGTGACCTTGTCTTTAAAGACAGGAATCCCTGATGTGTTATGCCGCATACCTTCTTCTAATTATAAGGTATACATACTAAGCTTCTACCCTAATATGACATGGACCTAAAGTATTTATTGGAGAGGAAACTGAGGAAAAACTTAAAAATGTTGAGCCATGACCTTGACCTTAAAGATAGGACCTCCAATATGGCACTTGATACACCCACTAATGATTCATACAATTATACTAATACACATTCCATAATCTCAACAGCTCTAAAGTTATAGAGTGGAAAAGAAGATAAGATGGATTTGGATTTAAGATTTTTTTTAACATCGCTCTAAGAATTTTTCAGTCATATCGCTATAATGACTGCAGTATGGCAGTTTATAGTGATGTCTAGCACTGGGGCATCATGTCGCAGACATGTAACATGTAGCATGATGTCCAACGCTGTCACATTATCCTGACACCAGGCTGACCAGTCCTAATACTAACCTCGTAATGCTGAGCGCCAAGCAAGGATGCTGTTAGTACCATTTTTGTAAGTTTTTGGTATGAGCAGTGAACTTACCTTCAAAACATGACTCTACATGTATTGTTACATACCTTTTAATGATACCTTCTCAACTTTAATTCATGAATAACAGAAGTGTGACCCTATTGAAGTGCTGTCACACTTGTAATACACCCCCTGCAAGTGTGACCATATTGAAGTGCTGTCACACTTGTAATACACCCCCTACAAGTGTGACCATACTGAAGTGCTGTCACACTTGTAATAGACATCCTACAAGTGTGACCATATTGAAGTGCTGTCACACTTGTAATACACCCCCTACAAGTGTGACCATATTGAAGTGCTGTCACACTTGTAATACACATCCTACAAGTGTGACCATAATGAAGTGCTGTCACACTTGTAATACACCCCCTACAAGTGTGACCATACTGAAGTGCTGTCACACTTGTAATACAATATGTCAGAATACACCCCCTACAAGTGTGACCATATTGAAGTGCTGTCACACTTGTAATACAATATGTCAGAATACACCCCCTACAAGTGTGACCATATTGAAGTGCTGTCACACATGTAATACAACCCCTATAAGTGTGACCATATTGAAGCGCTGTCACACTTGTAATACACCCCCTACAAGTGTGACCATATTGAAGTGCTGTCACACTTGTAATACAATATGTCAGAATACACCCCTACAAGTGTGACCATATTGAAGTGCTGTCACAGATGTAATACACCCCCTACAAGTGTGACCATATTGAAGCGCTGTCACACTTGTAATACACCCCCTACAAGTGTGACCATACTGAAGTGCTGTCACACTTGTAATACAATATGTATTGGGATATTCCAGAAGTATAACAGATTTTAATGCAGCATATCATCATAGATAATTTTGCTGTGCCGATGAATCAACACATCTCTACTGCCAACCAAAAATGGCAACAAAGAGATAAACAACTGATCTGCACCTAAGATAAAGCCTTGATTGTGATACATGAGATGCCATTAAGTAAACCAGCACAAGTATACCAAGTCCCATAATCTCAAAAGTGTGTAAACTTATAGAATGGAAAAGAAAGTGTGAGATAAAACTGAAATATTAAACTATTACACTTACCTACAAGACTGAAACCCAAATGTCTTAAACAACACATTCAAATTATATGTACAAGTATACCAAGTGTCATTACTTAATCTCAAAATGGCTAGTTATACAGTGAATGGGAATTTGTAATTGAAAGCTTAAAATATTGAGCTGTGACCTTGAACTTGACCCCACCCACTGTGGTATCTGACACACCTATTGTTAAGACCCCATATGTCCTTAACATTTTACACCTACAAATAGACTCAAAAACAACTCCATCACTGAAAAAAATTGGACCCTTGTAATTTGCAATCAAGCAAGGACGTTTGAATGCGAAAGATCATGACCTAGTCTTCATGTCAAACAAAGAATATGAGAAATCTTAGTAATAGTCTTTTAATGGTCATGACAAATATCATAGCATGGACCTTATCTGTTTGTAGATAATGAGTACCCAACTACAAACAGTACAGATCCAGATCTGCAGTAAAAACAAATGCTATTCATTGTGTCAAATAATATTTGTGCTGTCCAATAATACTATTAGTTCTGTCAAACAACGCTATTTGTTCTATCCAATTTTACTATTAGTTCTGTCAAACAATGCCATTTGTTCTGTCCAATTATACTATTAGTTCTGTCAAACAATGCTATCTGTTGTCCAATTATACTATTAGTTCTGTCAAACAATGTTATCTGTTGTCCAATTATACTATTAGTTCTGTCAAATAATGCTATTTGTTCTGTCCAATTATACTATCAGTTCTGTCAAACAATGCTATTAGTTCTGTCAAACAATGCTAAGTTTATTCATATAATACTATCTGTCCAATTCACAACTGAAAGCAAACAGCAGAGATCCCAATTCCCAGTACATTATTCCATGGTAGATCAGTGTTTATGCCATGGTAGATCGGTGTTTATGCCATGGTAGATCAGTGTTTATGCCATGGTAGATCAGTGTTTACGCCATGGTAGATCAGTGTTTATGCCATGGTAGATCAGTGTTTATGCCATGGTAGATCGGTGTTTACGCCATGGTAGATCGGTGTGTATGCCATGGTAGATCGGTGTTTATGCCATGGTAGATCGGTGTTTATGCCATGGTAGATCAGTGTTTATGTTGTTTGCAAAAGGATGCAGACAATATAATATCCTTTGGTTTCAAGAGCTCAGTTAAAATGCTATTCAGTACCAGCCAGGAGCAGAGTAGAAAAAAAATCAACAAATTTTGTGCAAAAGACTATATTGAGTAAGGGCCATTTTCTGCCCCCTCTCCAAATGTTCTTATATAATGTATACTGTACACATGAGGTGGTTAACATTTATTTCTGACATCAGTTTTGTGTTCACGTGTCTGTTGCCATGGTTACAGGTTGTCAATACACTATAAAAAAGACATGAAAAGTAGTCATCTTTTCCATTTACTTCTCATAGATACTGCTTTACAAGGAGCTATTCACTCAGTTTCAAATTTGCAACACGCATTTTCATTATTTGTAGGAATTTATATTATTTTAGAGGTTATAAAGCTCTATAAATTAAGTTTAGTTTCTAAAACTGTTCCAAAAGTGTCCATTGTAGACAAAAATTGTATCAAACTTATACGTCAACTTAAACTGTTTCTAAAATACATTGACAAAAAAGTACTTAACCATAAAATAAAAAAACTGGTTCTCAATACAATATTGTTTAATATTATTGAATGATGTTTAATGTTATTGAAATATTTAAATGATTGTTTGATATTATTGAATATGGCTGTAAAGGAGGCGTTAACAGGGGCCTGTACATTTTCTTTTTCACCGAATACATGTTTTTTTTTACCTAAACTGGAAATGACAACTGTTCTTTATGTATTTGTGTACTTATATTTTCATGGCTATATAACACAAACACTGCTGTATTTCTATCTTTAGAAGAAAAATAAATAAATTATCTTCCACACCCCTTGAGGTAGCCTACAGTCAAACTATAATCTATTTATAAACAATATATTCATCTGTAAAGATATAATATTGTTATTAATAAGAAAGAAAACACTACTGGTTCAGCACTTTTAATGAACTTCTGAAAGACTAAAGGTATTGTACTTTCAAGACCTTCTGTGTCTATTTTTACACCAGCATGGAAATGCTGCATTACACTGACTGCATACAGTTATCTGTGAAATGAGAGGATGTACAAGTTTGAACACAAACTTGGATGAAAAATGAGTCACAGTATTTTTCAACCTTGTCATTGTTTAAAGTAACTATATATGACTATACTCTCTCTCTCTCTCTATCTCTCCTACGTGCATGTAGGCCTATATTCAATTCTTTGTAGCAACTCAAAACTGGGGCCCCCGGTCAAGGCAAAAAAAAGAAATTAAAAAATGTCTATAAAAAGTTTAAGGAATAAAATAACGTTATATGAATATGTGTTCATATATACCATTAAAGTAAAGCTAGTCACATTATTACATTGACAATTATAATTTGACGGAGGTTTCAAAGGCAAATTTTGTGCATAAATATTTAAAGTACTGTATACTGTACATGTAGGCCGACATGCTTGTCCATATTCCTATGCAAAAATCATGCAAATATCTTGCCGTAAGGCTTTCTATATAACTGGAGGTTCAGAGGTGTTAAAATGAAAATCTATGCAAACAAGAAATGATGAAGCATCTGATAAAAGAAATGCACTCACTAAACACATATTCCCTAATGGCAGCAGTTATCCAAAACTAATAGCAAATCCTGATGACTGTAACGTCCCCACTCATCTACCCACAATATGACCCAGGGGTGGTGCACTCCTGTCGTCTGTACAGTTGAGACGAGCAACTGTTACTGTAATAGCAATATTTTGTATTTAACCTTTGACCCCTCTTAGATTCACTGGGAGGTGACCAGACAGAACTGGAATGACTGCCCAGTCATCAGAGAGAATAAAAAGCATTATAAATAAACTATTCAGACCAACATGGACGTATAAAGTTAAATTATTAATGAATATATCTTAAAAATATACCTTTATGTATTCATTTGAATGTGGTATGTACATTGCCAGATTACCTATTAAGCATACTAAGCACATGCTTAAGGCACCAGCCCAACAGGGGCACCAGAATTTTTTATATAATTATTTGCTGATGATAAAATCGAATGAACTATATATCAGCATTTTGATCTGCATGTATGAGTATTTCGATTTGGAATGGCAGCAGCACTGGTATTTTCCAGCCTTTTTTCGCTTCTGATATTTGTGGGTTTTTTAAATTTTACATTTCGTAGTGGGGGTGGGGTACTATAATACTTTCAGTGACGAGGGCCCTGGAAGGCCTTAATCTGGCAATTGTTATGTATTATCGTTCTCTCTTCCTCAGTATCACACAAATAAGATGCCATAATAATGGAAACATCATGATATGGATGACAATTCAAATTATACAAAATTATCATTTGTCATATAAACATAAAAGGAGCCAGATGACTACTGATAAAAGTCGTGGTCACAGTGTAGAAAAACAACTCCTCATTTGATTCGCTGTTGTAATGTTCACATTCTGTAATAAATGATGCGTCCTTAAGATGACTAGTTAGTGATGCTTTGTCAACTCATCATTTACCCATCTTTTTCAGCCAAGAAACCATAGGAAACTAGATACATGGGCACAGCATCCAACAACCTGAGCACCAACCTTGCAGGTACAATACCATCATTTGATGGAGTCCATGGAATATTTCAGCTTGTATTGGATCAACAGCAAATGAATTTTATTTTTGGAGTGGTGAGACTGGATATTTACATGTTGTTGTTGTTGTTGTTGTTGTGGGGTTTAACGCCATTTTTCAGCACACGATAGGCTATACATGGTGGCCAGCATTAATGGTGGAGGAAGAACCCAGGAAAACCCCGGGAAGAACCACCGACCCACGAGAAGCTACTTGCAAGCTTTCTCACATACCCACATTAGCTGAATCCTAGACTCAAACTCACGCAGACAGAGGTGAGATGGCAGTGATCCGTAACGGAGAGCGCTTTAGACCACTCGGCCACTCGGGGCCCTGATATTTACATGTAACAGACCTAAAAAACTCATGTATGTCATAACCTCTTAGTGCCCCATGTCTGTAAGATGTTCATTTGTGTACTTTGGAGCCTGTTTCACTTGATAAATGCCAATAGTGATGTCATGCAGGTACTCAGCTGATATCCTGGGGAAATCATTCAGTTTCCAAGTGGATCCATCTATCCTGAAGTACATTTTGTGCTTTTTCAGCAAGCTGTTATCTTGAACCAGGATTTAAACCTTATTCCGTTACAGGAATTGATTCATTTTCAAGCTAAAAAAGGTGGAAATAGTCATCATCGGATAAAGAAGAAGGAATATCAAAGCTAAGATATGACTTTGTTTTTATTAGCTCACGCACATTTTGTAAAAGTGATTTAATATCTGTTCTTGAAAAGTTTTGAAACTCTTGTTGCAGTGATAGATTGCAGGGATTCATTAGTGAAGTAGGAGATTTCCAAATGGAATTTGCAACATCTATTATTTGACTTTATAAAAATACTACACTATGCAAAATACTGGGTTATGGCACATATTGGGACATTAACAAGATTATTTTGATGCCCAAATGATATTTTACATACAACAGAATGTCTGTGAGATCTTGATGTCGATGGAATTTGAAGTTGAATTGATTGTGGGCCTTTTATGGCATCATTTGAAGTGTTTTAGACCATTCACCAAAATTGTCATCTCTGACATAAGGTCTCATAAAGTCTCATTTGTCAGGTGCTTTTCATACAATTACAAGTATCAACTTTGGCAGTCATACTGAGTCCATAATGATACACAGAGCCTGGGAATTCCATATAATCAGTTCTTGCAGGGATGGAGCCAGAAACTTATTTTATGAACAGTATCTAAAAAGAAACAACTCTGCTTATTATGTATTATCATAATTCTTGTTTTATATCATAAATTCTTGTGTCATCCATTATGCCATGTTCCATCCCAAAATTATTTATTTCACAATTGTTTTGGTCTGAATATACTGTATGCTTGATATGTTTCATGGTTAGTGCCACCCCACCCCCATATTTGTTTCCACTAGAAAAAATAAATAGATGGACATTCTTTTAGTATTATTATTAATGCTGTTATTATTATTATTATTAGTAGTAGTAGTATTTTTAATAGTAGTAGTAGTCACAGTAGTGGTACTTATGTTCAAACAGGATGTCCTTTGAATAAAAGATTTTCATCCGTAAATGTTATTATACTTATTATTTCTTGTTGTTATTATCAGTAAGTGTATAAAGTATATTGTATGTTAGTGGGGCAACATTTTTGTTTGGAACCAAGTTTTGGAATACATGCGTTTAGGAAGTGTCAAGTTTAGGAGTAACAATAGCAAACTTGTAACCAACACCAGATGAAACGGCACTATGTAAACTATGGTCTATGACAAACAGAGCTTAGAATGGTAGAACCATGCCTGTCCAAGAGGTATTCAGTTTTTGGATGTTCCAATGTACATGGTAGGACACATAAAGATGACCTTATTACCTGTAGGCTACAAGCAGTTCCTCATATTTATGTGCAATTTCCCGCTTAGCATCGCGGTACTGCTGAGCAGCATGACTCAATTGCTCCTCACGCTCTTTGTGTGACAAGGTCATGTCCTTCAGCATCTGGTCCACATACTGCCTCAGCCGTTTTTCACGCTTTGCATCAGGAACTCCACTGCCTTTGTCTACATATTCCTGTCAAAAAACAATATTTATTATATATCCTCATTGTGTGCATGTTCCTGTCACAAACATAATGTTTACTATATATCATCATTGTGTGCATGTTCCTGTCACACACAAATAACATTTATTATCTACTCCTGTTGCTGCTACAAACCGTATTTCTGTTCATTACCGAACATGAGCTTTAATAATAAAAAAGGTTACAAGTACAAATATTTTCCTTACTATTACATCTTAAAGACAATTAAAGTTTTTTACCAAACTGACATTTACATCACATAAAACACATTAAATCTTTTAAATCCTTGTATCTAAGTCATGAAAATCAATGATTTTGCAACAAACTCTTACATCAAAAATATGGTACATATTGTTATCAATACAATCCCCCACATTATTAAAATTCCTTATTAACTCTTCATATGATCTGATCATCTAAACAGTCAATGATGTGAATCAATTAGCATGGTGCACATTTCGGTCATTACAAAGACATGTATCTAAATCTAGGAACATGTTATCTTGGATTAATTAATAACAGCACACATTACTGTCATTATGGGGCCTTGTATGTTAATCGAGGAAAGTCAATGTTTGGAACAAAATGGAAATGAATTTACTGATGTCAAGTTTTCCATTTTTGAGAGTGTTAAAGGGAGAGAACCACTGCTTTCATCTCTTGTCTTACTAAAAGTGTGCTTTATAAAACAGGAAATGCATAAATTAAAAAAGACAGCAATGATATTCAAGATACCAACTAACCACAACTGCAATAAATGTAATAATACTGCTGTTGATTATCTGTCATATTTCTTTTTTCACTTCATTCAAATAAAACTTATACATATACAACCACTGGTTATGATGTCATCACATCAATGGCACCTATTATGTCTGCCTTGATAACAACAATGTCATAGTAAGTTGTTGTTGTTGTTCTAGGGTTTAACGCCATTTTTCAGCACAAGATAGGCTATACATGGCGGTCAGTGTAACTGATGGAGGAAGAACCCTGGAAAACCCACAGAAGAACCACTGACCCACGAGAAGCTACTGGCAGGCTTTCCCATGTAACCACACTAGCCGAGCCTTGGACTCGAACCCACGCAGACAGAGGTGAGATGGCAGTTATCCGGAATGGTCAGAATTTAGACCACTCGGCCACTTGGGGCCCCGTCATAGTAAGCAAGGTGTGACAAATTGAGTCAGCAGAAAGAACTGATCTTGAACTTGTTTGCAAAAGGGATTCTGACCAAAAAAATTCAGTGGCAGCCTGAAAATAATTGATTTTCAAATCTATTTAATTCTGGAAAACCTAAAGTGATCCAAATCCATGTGACGAAGGATGGGAAGCTTGTATAATTTATCTGGAAAAACATACACAAAGCTCACACAACTGCAAAGGTGTGTGTATGCACATGTGTGTGTGTGTGTGTGCATGCATGTGTGCATGTGTGTGTGTCAGCAAGCTTTTACATGTAAACATAGTCAAACCTGCCTTAATGATCAACTGCATGTAAGGGTCACTTGTGTATTACAACCAGGTTGCAAAGGTCCAATAGATGCATAAATCAATAAAAATGTACCTGTCTATAAAGACCATATACCCATTAAGACAATTTTTACAAGGTAGTCTTCATGGGTCATTATATACAAGATTGACTGTATTACTGAGAACTTAAATTATTAATGTCTAAAAACTTGAAACTCAATATCTTATAGATGAATAAACGTAACCCATATGCAATTAGTTACAGGCTATAACCTAATAATGTCACATTATCTTTCAAATGAATGACAGCAAACCAATGCAGCCCAAGATGTGACAAAATATTTACAGGGTATTCTAAGTACAAACCGGTATGCTAGTCAGGAAGTTAACTAATTGAAAAATGTGATGGCACTATAACAACTTACAGAAATATCCTCAACATATTTGACCAGTCTGGATCGAAAGTCCTCTCCAATGTCCTTGACCTTGTGTTGGAGTCTGTTGAACTGCATTTCTAGCTGTTCCTTATCACCACGAACCATTATTAATGCCTGAAAAATAATATATTGACATTTTAGGGCTGTGCTCACTCAACTCCTCGAGATGAATGCATTCACAAACAGATAAATTTATTTACACGCAAGAAATTTGAAAGTTTATGTTTATTAAATTAAAGAAATTTGTTAAATATTGCAGACGTTTCTGAAAATATAATAAAATATTGCAGATGTTTCTGAAAATATAATAAAATATTGCAGACGTTTCTGAAAATATAATAAAATATTGCAGATGTTTCTGAAAATATAATAAAATATTGCAGACGTTTCTGAAAATATAATAAAATATTGCAGATGTTTCTGAAAATATAATAAAATATTGCAGATGTTTCTGAAAATATAATAAATTCTTAATTATTCAAAGACTGAAGCAATATGACTCTGAGCATGAAGTCCAGTTGAGGACTTTCAGCATGAAATCAGTTTGAGGGATTTGTGTGCTCAGTTTGAGGGGTTTGTGTGCTCAGTTTGAGGGGTTTGTGTGTTCAGATTGAGGTCTCTGAGTGTGCATACAGGATGAGGAATCTGAGTGTTCACTCAGGTTGAACAAGTTTGAGCATGCACCCAGGTTTAAAAGTTTGTGAAGTTTGCTGTCATATAATAATTTAATCATAATTTTCTAAATTCTCTTGAATTTTAAAAATGAGTTTATATGGATTTCAAAAGGCACACAAGTGTACACAGTTCAGAACCATTTAGTTATTTTTTCATCCTTTCTACTACATGTTTTGCTGAAAAAAATTCCAATATTTCAGAAAGATCATAAGTAGTGTAAAATTTTATTTTTAAGAAACTGTTTAATGAATCTGGTAAAAATGAGAAATGCCCTGTTTACCTGCTGTCAGACATGAGTCTCAGGTTTAATATGAACCCATATTTTTCATATTCAACCAAAAACATAACAGCTACATTACATTAAAATGATAAGCTTTACAAGCTTTTCCACATTTAACTAAAATCATTTCTGAATGTGATATAACTTGTAAAGTTGAGCAGTTACATGTGATACAGTTCATATTATATGATTCAAATGCAGTATAATTGTAGCCTCACTGTAAAGCAGTCATATGTAATACAGCTAACATCATCTCAGTCCATTAGTGTAACTGTAGTCTAACTGTTAAGCAGTCACATGTGATAAAGGTAATGTCATCTCAGTCAAATAAGTACAACTGTGACCCCACTGTTAAACAGTCACATGTGATACAGCTCATATCATCTCAAATACAGTCTAATTGTGACCTCACTGTTAAGCAGTCGCATGTGATACAGGTCATGTCATCTCAGTCAAACGCAGTGTACTGTGCACTGTTAAGCAGTCACATATGATACAGCTCATATTTTCTCATTCAAATGTGATGTAACTGTTATCACACCAATGAGCAGTCACATGTGATATAGCTCATGTTATCTCAGTCAGTTGTGACATATCTGCTATCTTCTCAGCTGTGTAAGAAAACTGTAAACTGATATTTACCCAGTGTAAGTGAAAACATAATAACATTGATCAATTTAAAAAGGAAATTGTTCAATCTATCAGGTTTACTCAATGTGATACAACTCAATGCTTTCAGTGAAAATATTTAGAGTCAGAATAAGACTATGTTGTACTTCTCAAATCGTTGGACATGCCTCTTGAATATACAAAGTATTAATTACTGGGTTTGTTAGAGACCTGGTATGAAATCACACCCATTCTGTTGGAAACTTACCAGGCACAGTACCTGCACTGAGCCCAAGAATGTTGTCTCATGATTTTCTATACCAACTTAATAACAAGCCATGCAGTAAATTAAGACAAACAATAAGCAAACAATCTCTTTCATAACTAATTCCATATTATTTTCAGGTAGAATACTGGTTGAGAAACACTAACTTCATGACAAAATTAATACTACTAATGTATCTCAGTAATTGTAGGGAAAACAAAAAACAGACTACCTAAGTATATGGACATACATATAACTTGCTGAATGTATAAAGAATAAACAGTTCTGTTTATGGGCAGTTTATAAAGCTAACTGTCAAAGAGGCAGTAAAAATGTATGGTGGTCAGTACTATGTATAAAGAATAAACAGTTCTGCTTATGGGCAGTTTATACAGCTAACTGTCAAAGAGGCAATGAAAATGTATGGTGGTCAGTACTATGTATAAATAATAAACAGTTCTGTTTATGGGCAGTTTATACAGCTAACTGTCAAAGAGGCAATGAAAATGTATGGTAGTCAGTACTATGTATAAAGAATAAACAGTTCTGCTTATGGGAAGTTTATACAGCTAACTGTCAAAGAGGCAATGAAAATGTATGGTGGTCAGTACTATGTATAAAGAATGAACAGTTCTGCTTATGGGCAGTTTATAAAGCTAATTGTCAAAGAGGCAGTGAAAATGTATGGTGGTCAGTACTATGTATAAAAAATAAACAGTTCTGCTTATGGGCAGTTTATACAGCTAACTGTCAAAGAGGCAATGAAAATGTATGGTGGTCAGTACTATGTATAAAGAATAAACAGTTCTGTTTATGGGCAGTTTATACAGCTAACTGTCAAAGAGGCAATGAAAATGTATGGTGGTCAGCACTATGTATAAAGAATAAACAGTTCTGCTTATGGGCAGTTTATACAGCTAACTGTCAAAGAGGCAATGAAAATGTATGGTGGTCAGTACTATGTATAAAGAATAAACAGTTCTGTTTATGGGCAGTTTATAAAGCTAACTGTCAAAGAGGCAATGAAAATGTATGGTGGTCAGTACTATGTATAAATAATAAACAGTTCTGCTTATGGGCAGTTTATACAGCTAACTGTCAAAGAGGCAATGAAAATGTATGGTGGTCAGTACTATGTATAAAGAATAAACAGTTCTGCTTATGGGCAGTTTATACAACTAACTGTCAAAGAGGCAATGACAAAGTATGGTGGTCACTACTATGTATAAAGAATAAACAGTTCTGCTTATGGGCAGTTTATAAAGCTAACTGTCAAAGAGGCAATAACAAAGTATGGTGGTCAGTTTTAAGTATAAATAATAAACAGTTCTGCTTATGGGAAGTTTATACAGCTAACTGTCAAAAGAGGCAATGACAAAGCATGGTGGTCAGTACTATGTATAAAGAATAAACAGTTCTGCTTATGGGCAGTTTATACAGCTAACTGTCAAAGAGGCAATGAAAATGTATGGTGGTCAGTACTATGTATAAAGAATAAACAGTTCTGTTTATGGGCAGTTTATAAAGCTAACTGTCAAAGAGGCAATGAAAATGTATGGTGGTCAGTACTATGTATAAATAATAAACAGTTCTGCTTATGGGCAGTTTATACAGCTAACTGTCAAAGAGGCAATGAAAATGTATGGTGGTCAGTACTATGTATAAAGAATAAACAGTTCTGCTTATGGGCAGTTTATACAACTAACTGTCAAAGAGGCAATGACAAAGTATGGTGGTCACTACTATGTATAAAGAATAAACAGTTCTGCTTATGGGCAGTTTATAAAGCTAACTGTCAAAGAGGCAATAACAAAGTATGGTGGTCAGTTTTAAGTATAAATAATAAACAGTTCTGCTTATGGGCAGTTTATACAGCTAACTGTCAAAAGAGGCAATGACAAAGCATGGTGGTCAGTACTATGTATAAAGAATAAACAGTTCTGCTTATGGGCAGTTTATACAGCTAACTGTCAAAGAGGCAATGACAATGCATGGTGGTCAGTACTATGTATAAAGAATAAACAGTTCTGCTTATGGGCAGTTTACACAGCTAACTGTCAAAGAGGCAATGACAACACATGGTGGTCAGTTTTAAGTATAAAGAATAAACAGTTCTGCTTATGGGCAGTTTATACAGCTAACTGTCAAAGAGGCAATAACAAAGTATGGTGGTCAGTTTTAAGTATAAATAATAAACAGTTCTGCTTATGGGCAGTTTATACAGCTAACTGTCAAAAGAGGCAATGACAAAGCATGGTGGTCAGTACTATGTATAAAGAATAAACAGTTCTGCTTATGGGCAGTTTATACAGCTAACTGTCAAAGAGGCAATGACAATGCATGGTGGTCAGTACTATGTATAAAGAATAAACAGTTCTGCTTATGGGCAGTTTACACAGCTAACTGTCAAAGAGGCAATGACAACACATGGTGGTCAGTTTTAAGTATAAAGAATAAACAGTTCTGCTTATGGGCAGTTTATACAGCTAACTGTCAAAAGAGGCAATGATAAAGTATGGTGGTCAGTTTTAAGTATAAAGAATAAACAGTTCTGCTTATGGGCAGTTTATACAGCTAACTGTCAAAAGAGGCAATGACAAGGTATGGTGGTCAGTACTATGCATAACGAATAAACAGTTCTGCTTATGGGCAGATTATACAGCTAACTGTCAAAGAGGCAATGACACAGTATGGCAGTCAGTATTATATATAAAGAATAAACAGTTCTGCTTATGGGCAGTTTATACAGCTGTCAAAGAGGCAATGACAAGGTATGGCAGTCAGTTCTAAACAACCATCATTTTACATGTAACTTTATTAGCAAAAATAGGATACGTCTTATTAAGTCCTTTGATTACTGCTGTAGGGAAGCCAATGAAACTAACTGCCATAGACATTGGATGTCAGGCATGATTTTCATTTAAGCTAAACATGACACCAAAACAACTGTTCTGGTGAAAACCCAATGTCAATTAGACTTAGGATAAGTAGTGATAACAAGATTTTCAAGATGGCTGCCATCTTGGCAATACTGACTGTCAGATTGACATAATTTTTATTTAAGACCATATAGACTTCATAAGAAGTCTTCTGGTGAAAACCCAATGCCAACAAGTCCATCCATCCAACAGAAGCAGTGATACCAAGATATTGAAGCTTGCCACTGTGATGGCCACGATGGAAGTCAGATTAGCACCATTCTCATTTAGGAGTCACTAGACATTCTAATAAATCTTCCGGTTAAACCATATTTTGATAGGGTTTTTCCATTTTGAAGAATGAAGCTGTAACAAGATTTACATAATGGCTACAATTGGTGAAAACACTAGGTTGATATGGCCATCCATTCAAGAGGTGCAGCAACAGTATGATTTTAAGGCTGGCTGCTGTGATGGTCATATCTGCTAGGATCTACTAGACATCACAAGGAGTCTTCTGGTGAAAACTCTATGTACATCTGACCATCCATTCAGGAGGGGTAGTGATGGCCATATTTGATGTCCATGTGGCAATTTTTCCACTTAGAACCAACTAGACATCATAAAGCACCAGTCAATATGACAATATAGATAGGAGTTGCAATAACAGGATTTTCAAGATGGCTATTGTTGTTGTTGTGGGGTTTAATGCCATTTTTCAGCACACAATAGGCTATGCATGGCGGCCAGTATTAATGGTGGAGGAAGAACCAGGGAAAACCCTGGGAAGAACCACCAACCCACGAGAACTACTGGCAAGCTTTCTCACATACCCACATTGGCCAAATCCTAGACTCTAACTCAAGCAGACAGAGGTGAGATAGCAGTGATCAAGATGGCCATTGAGGTGGCAGAATCTGATGTAGGAGTGGCACCTTTTCACAAAGGACAACACAGATATCATAAAAAGTTTTCTGGTTGAAATGTCCTGTCAGTGTGACTTGCCATTCAGGGGGCATAGTGATAAGATTTTCAAGATGGCTGCTGTAGTGGTCCTACTGGACATCACATGGCCACCATTTTCATTTAGGGTCAACTAGACAACATATGAAGTCTTTAGGTGAAAACTCCATATATATTGATACAAATTTCCATTTAAATGTTCAAGCCATAACAAGATTTTCAAACACAATTTTGATGTCACTTTCTGTTCAATAGTAGAAGTGATAAGATTTCAAGATAGCTGCCATGGTGGCCATACCAGATGTCAGATTGATATCATTTTCATTAGGACCAACTACACATCATCACAAGGCTTGTAATAAAATTTTAAAAAATTCCCCACTCTGTCAGCCATAATGGATGTATGAACTGACTGCTCCAGTGGCCTATGTGGTTAGAGCATCTGCTTCAGATGCAGGAGGTCGCCGGCTCAAAGTCCAGCTGAGTCATACCAAAAACTTATAAAAATTGTACTAGCAGCTGCCTTGCTTAGTGCTCAGCATTAAGAGGTTTGTGTTAGGACTGGCTGGCCTGGTGTCAGGATAATTTGACTGGATGGGACAAGATGCTACTTGTCTGAAGCATGATGCCCTAGCACAAGAAACCACTGAAAACAGCCACATTGCAAATATTGTAGCAATATGACTGGAAAATTGTATAAGCTATGTTAAAAATCCAATATCACACACACACACACACACACACATACACATGTCTGAGCAGCACTACCTTCACTTAGGACCAACTAGACATTGAAATGAATGTTTTTATGTAAAGTTTCGTAGCAATCATCCAAGTAGTTTAGGAGGAATAGTAATAAAGAATGTTTGGTAACAGATGGATGAACAATGGATGTCAGACATGATCTTCTGTCATCTATTGTTGCTCAAGAACACTTGAAAATGTTCAATAAAAAAAATGACTGGCATTCATTATCATCATTATACACAGAGTATTAAGGCTCTAAGCATGTTATGAAATTAATTCAAAGATATTGACAGTAACACTGTGTGAAACTACATATGATGGAATGTGGAATATGTAACAAACTTCAGCTGGGTAACTGTAAATAACTACCAGCAGCTGAGATCAAACTTCAGACTGCAGAGATAAAAAGTAACTGGTTTATTCTATGAGTTATTTTCATCCCAGGTAATTACTGTTAATGTAGCAGTTTAAAAAGGACAGGTGTGCATTTGTTCTTCTTTGAAAATGCCAAGTTCAAGTGGTCCCTACAAACCTTTCTGGTAGAGAGTTCTTCCATATTTATCTCTCCCTGGCCACTAAGTTATCACTACAAACATGCACCATTAAGATACTGATTAAAGGTATTGATTACATTAGTTCCTGACCCCCAGAAAAAATGAACAAAAATGTACTGTATTACATTTATTACATTTATTACATTTAGTAAGCTGTAATTCTGCAGAAAGATTTGAATACACAATCTCAAACCCTAGAGTTCCATCAGAAAACAGAAGTAAGCTAACAACGATACCAATCCTGATATTTATGTTTACTAAATTTCTTTGTTTGCATTTGAAACATTTATTATGTAGGAAATTTTATCAACATCTCAACTATCCTGTTAACTTAAATAAGTGGGAAATATATTTAAAAGAAGCTTCACTTTTTAACCTAAGGAACTCTCAAAATCACCCATTTGAAACACAAAATGGCTCATTTTTACCTCATGATATACAACCACAAACTAAAAATAATATGATCATAGGCATTATGATCACTTTCGACCTCTTCTTGAAACTAAAAAACAAACATCCGATATCCCAAAAAGATTATTTTCCAAATCTACTTTGAAAAATCAGCTTATTTATTTTTTACAATTTTATCATACAAGTAATTTTGGGAATAAACTTACAGCATTTTGTATTATCATAAGTAAATAATTAATGGTCTTTTAGGATTACTAATTTTATGAGATTTGAGTATAAAAAAAATGAAACAAAGAATCAGTTATTGGAGTCACCAGTGTTTTCATCATCTGAAGTTCTTTTTTTTCCTCGACTTGTTAACACTTTGCATTGAAGAAATTAGCATCAATTACATCATTTACACAATGTGCTAAAATACATGGCAATATCGGTAAATATAGTGGCGGAACATCACTTGATGAGAACATTCTCATGTCCATTAAAATGGTAATTAAAAGACCTATATATTAACTAAAATGCTTCAAAGTTATGGAAATTTACATTTCATGCAAAATGATGGATAAAACGACTTTATGCTTGGTCCAAAACTATTTAAAATGTTATATTATTTGCAATTGGTTTTGTATTTGGCCACTGATTCAACCCCACCACTCCCAACCCTTTCTAAGTGACCCCAAGGGAGCAGACCAAGAATAGCCATTCGACAAATGGTTATTATCCAGGTACCTTTTCTATCATGTGCAATTCCACCCAGCAAGTAGAAGACAGAGTTTGGGTCATACAGACAGACAGGGGTTACCCCAATATCCAGATGACAAAGCGTAGAGATAGAGAGAACACATGATCAGATAAAATAACTTACAGCATTTAATTCAGCTATTTTGTGTTGCCTTTCCCTGGCTAAATTCCTTACTTCAGTCAGTTCCTTCTGCATGGTTTCTCTATAATAATAATAATAATAATAATTTAATAATAAAAATAATAATTTAATAATGACTGTTTCTTCAATCAGGTTATTCATATGTATAATAATTTACACAGAGATTATATGTTCAACATGGGTGCATTAATTTCTCATTTAAATCACATGTAACATTTACTTAAAACACCTCTTACAATTAAGAAGCATGTTGACATTCTGACCTGAACATAAAGCAGTAATTGTTATTTATAATAACAATTAACAAGCAGGAATTTTAAATTATTTTGTAGTGATATGGTACACATCTCAGCAATAATTCACTTTGCAGTGATATGGGACACATCTCAGCAATAATTCACTTTGCAGTGATATGGGACACATCTCAGCAATAATTCACTTTGCAGTGATATGGGACACATCTCAGTAATAATTCACTTTGCAGTGAAATGGGACACATCTCAGCAATAATTCACTCTGCAGTGATATGGGACACATCTCAGCAATAATTCACTTTGCAGTGATATGGGACACATCTCAGTAATAATTCAATCTCCTGTCAATAACCATTGTCTTGTGGCTGTTCCATTAAAACATACACAGGATCAAGGGAAGGCACTTTTAAAGTGGGGTACTCACCCATAGATGCAATTTAAAATTTTCTTAACATTTTAATATGAACTATGTGAAATCAAAGTACCCTGGAATATATTTTTCTAAAACTGCCTTCCGTGGGTACCATGTATGTTTAAATGGAACAGCCTTTAATTGATATGTGAGAATTACTTTGTAATACAGGTTATCTGCAACAGAGCTAGTTAAAATCTGAAGTATTCACAGTTAACTTCAAGCTAAGATTTTCCCTTCAGAACAATGGTCCATCATTATAAAGCACCTCAGTACAGTGCAGTCTTTCATATAACATGGGTATAGTCACAGATCCCATTTTGCAGACAATGCACTTCAGTACAGTGCAGTCCTTCATATAACTTGGGTATGGTCACAGATCCCATTTTGCAGACAATGCACTTCAGTACAGTGCAGTCCTTCATATAACTTGGGTATGGTCACAGATCCCATTTTGCAGACAATGCACTTCAGTACAGTGCAGTCCTTCATATAACTTGGGTATGGTCACAGATCCCATTTTGCAGACAATGCACTTCAGTACAGTGCAGTCCTTCATATAACTTGGGTATGGTCACAGATTCCATTTTGCAGACAATGCACTTCAGTACAGTGCAGTCCTTCATATAACTTGGGTATGGTCACAGATCTATTTTGCCGACAATGCACTTCAGTACAGTGCAGTCCTTCATATAACTTGGATATAGTCACAGATCCCATTTTGCAGACAATGCACTTCAGTACAGTGTAGTCCTTGGCAGCTGATGACAGAGTAATGGCAGCTGATGACAGAGCATTGTTTCCTATATTTTTCAATGAAATGGTCCTTACATGTAAACAGACAAAAAGGTGAGTGAAGAGAGTTCACAACAACCTATAATTTTAACTGGATTTATTTTTTGGGCAGTTAAACTGCTTGTACCATTAACAACACTAAGAAAATATTATTTTTTTCAAACAGTTAAATATTCAGTACATGGAATGGGGGATTGAGTCAGGAGATGGACACATGATGGACCGGTGCCCCATACAGAGAGTTATGCATAGTATATCTTGTATCACTTACTAGCTAAGTATTAAACCTCAGCATTACCAACAACATGAATTCTTAGAAAGACTGCAACCTTTAAGCTTTAATATGAACAATACAAGCTGATTCTGTGAATTTCACTCACACTTTTGTCTCCAACCTATTTCTGTCATCGCCATGTTCCTTTCGTATTCTATCCATCTCTCCCTCAAATCTCTTGCGGTTGGCAAACAACTGCAAAACAGGGTTCAGAATTACATTTTGCCCATTTCAGTGCTACAAAAATGAAATTACCTGCAGCACCAAGTAGGATCACTTTTTCAAACCTAAATCAAATGACAAATTTAAAATAGGAACTTAAAACATCAACCTATACCCTTGAAAATGTACACATGATTAAAAACAGCCTTTGTTTTTATTATCATGGGAACATTTTTCAGATAGGTCATGAGTAAAAACTCCCTTAAATCAGGGAGTTTTCTTGATTCTCATGTCTGTTAAAACATATTACAGTTAGCATGTCTATAGAAAAATCTAAAACTTACAGCTAATTAAAATTCCTTACAGCAAGAAATCGTATCATACTGAGAAGTATTAGCAGCAGCAATACAATTACCTTGTCGTGTCCTTGTAAACTGGACACGAGATAGTTAGGAAGTTTTACAGATGGAAACATAAGTCCTTATATATATATATACAATAACTCCCAAATCAGGTTTCCATTGAGACAAACTACCATGTATCTCTATCCAGTTTAGTAATTCTGCCATATTAATGAGAAATACACTCTGGTGTCCATTCCTCCATTTCAAAAAATTATATACGTTCTCACTTAAATTAAAAACTTTATGTAGATAGGGTGTGACAGTAAGAATTAACTTGAGAGGCCCACTTAGGGTTGAGAATAATAAATGATTTGCACACCCTAGAATAAAACCATGCTGTTTTAGAAATAAATTATTTGGCAATTTGATTTAATTGGCAAAGTGTAGCCCTCAAATCCTTCTGTGATCAGTGACTTGTGGCATAAAGTCCAATATTATCAAACACTACCATGGACAGAAACCTTCACTTGAGGTTGCATAAGAACAGGAATTAGTACATGTTTTGTTTTCGTATTTTTTTAAATAATCACTTTTACTGTTTGATATGCTTAAAATCATGAGGCTAGTAAAGCAGACAACAAGATTTAGAAGAAGGAAAATCCACATTTTGGAAAAAGATATGACTTTCTTTTCAAAATGAAATTTTGTCTTTACGACATCAGAAGTAATTTCTTTGTAATTTTTTTTCAACCAGTTGCCTATGACAATATTGATACCTATATCTCAGTAACTTTCACTAAAATATGCTTCTTTCCTGCACCTTGCAGGTGGCACATGTACTTGCAAAAACAACTTCAATAAAAATGTGAAAAGAGCTTGCTGAACTTTGAAGTACCTAGAAACTTTATTTTAGTTTAAACCTCCGACATTCCCCATGAGAGCCCCCTGGTAAGCACTGCTAATCGATACATTTTTTCCACTGAATGCCTAGTATCTAATTGACTTTGTGTAAAGGACAGTGTCTTATTTATGGCAAGAGACACAACAAGGGTATTATCTTATTGTATCTAATGACCATATTATTGCTCTAATTCCCATTATAAGCCACTTCACAGTGCCACAATACCTCACCAAGTATCATTCCATTTAGCACTTTTACAGTCCTTTCAAGTTACAGGCTGAAAAGTGATATTTTTACAACTGACTTACTATTATTGTTTGCCTTTTCATGCAAGGAGTTATACTGCAAATAAGCACATTTAGTACCTATCATATTTCATATCAAGAAGATTTCAGTAAGACAATGTATGATGATATATAAGACAATGTATGAAGATATATAAGACAATGTGTGAAGATATATAAGACAATGTATGAAGATATGTAAGACAATGTATGAAGATATATAAGACAATGTATGAAGATATGTAAGACAATGTATGAAGATATATAAGACAATGTATGAAGATATGTAAGACAATGTATGAAGATATATGAGATTTAATACTGATCAAGAACTTACTAATTTATCTGAGTTAAATTCAGCATAAGCAATGTGTGTGTGTGTGTGTGTGTGTATATATATATATATATATATATATATATATATATATATATATATATATATATGTATTCCAAGACAAACACAAATAGTGCCAAGCAAAAGCAAGGTAACAAAAAAGTTCAACACCCTATGAAAACTCTGAGGAAGACAAATCTTTCCAACCAAAAGTAAATATCAGTCATGAAATAAAAGATAAAAGGAAATGATGTTGCAAACCCCACTACCACCAATAGTCATACATAAAAAAAAAGATAAATACAAAAATGGGTCAAATCCTTTAAATATAAGGTTACATTATTACACATATCATGGATAAAAAGTTCTTAAATTTTAAAGAATTTAACTTAAACAGTTCAAATGAAAAAAATAATTCTTATGTAAAAAAATTGTAATATTTTTCAAAATAAGGAATCATTATTTATTACTGTGTATCTTGTTCGGACAACAAACAGCATTATAACTGTAATTATTAAATGCATGACCCCTCATAACCTCCTATCAAATTCATATCAGTACTGAGCCACAGTAACTCAGTAGGTACAGCTTTAGATTCATAATCCAAGGTCACAGGCTTGATACCAGCCCATGCCCAGCCTGGGTCAGCTACTTTGGTATATCTTTGGGAAAGGCACTTTGCTCCCATTTCTTTGTTTTAATAAAGTCGACAGGGAGTTAAAAGAGCCATTATTCGGTATATCTTTTGGAAAGGCACTTTGCTCCCATTTCTTTGTTTTAATAAAGTCGACAGGGAGTTAAAAGAGCCATTATTCGGTATATCTTTTGGAAAGGCACTTTGCTCCCATTTCTTTGTTATAATACAGTTGACATGGAGTTAAAAGAGCCATTATTCGGTATATCTTTGGGAAAGGCACTTTGCTCCCATTTCTTTGTTATAATATAGTCGACATGGAGATAAAAGTGCCATTAAGATACAGTATTAAAAAATAAAAAAGTCCTATCAGAACATTTTCCATTTATTAGATCTTGACAGGTTCTTTTTGGGTGTTAAGCACATTGGACCCAATAAATCTGTTGCCAGGTTAATGCATCACTGTATATAATAATAATAATAATAATAATAATAATGAGGACTTTGTATAGCGCCTAATCTTTAGAAACTCTAAGCGCT